>CAWZYM010000293.1:955000-1085000 GCA_963966185.1 Rhabditoides inermis | reverse complement strand
TCGATACAATTGAATGAAGGGGCGCGCATTGTTCAATACGCCGACGATACGGTGTATGTCTCTCGGTATCTTACCGATAGAGACAAGGAGAATGCACAAGAAGATGTGGAGAAACTGAGTGGGCTCTTCTCAGAGATGGGAATGAAGCTGAATGCGGGAAAGTGCAAGGTGATTCGAATGGGAGTGTATGAGAAGGAACCAGATTTCGAGGTAAATCTGCACATTGGTGGAACAGAGCTCGAGTGCACTAGCCAGTACAAGTATCTCGGAGTGGCAATTGATCCTCTGATGAACTTCAGTGGTCACGTGGCTGAGAGAGTGACGAAGGCTCGCCAAGCCATTGGTGCTTTGGTGCGAACTATGAGGAAGTGGGCTCCTCGAAGCGCCCTCGAGAAAGTGTACAAGGCGTGTATTGAGCCAGGACTGCTATATGCAGCAGAAGGATGGTTTCCTGCAAACGAGACGGACAGGGCAAGACTCGAAAGAGTGAATGTGCATGCAGCGAGGCTGGTGCAGAATGATTTCACGTCATCGGATGACCGAGTGCTAGAGAAGGCCAAGTGGAATACGGTAAAGAAGACCGTGAGCGAGAGAAGGAGGGTGCTCATGTGGAATTATGTGCACGGAATGAGAGCCCCTCCAGATGGAATGCTGGTCCTGGTGTCGGACAGCGGAGTGAGAAGGACAGCACGCGGTGGCCACTCACTGAGAGTGATGGAGCCTGTGGTGACAAGTGCGAGATTGCACGACTACCCGGTGAACGAGTTGAGAAGGCTATGGAATGCCCTACCGGAGAAGGCTGTATTGGAGGAGACCAAACAGTCGTTCAAGCGTGCTGTCAAGAATCTGTGAATTGTGACCGTCGGAGACGGTGTTTTATCCTACTAACAGTTGTTTTTATCGACTAGCGTGTTTATATAGCACGTTGGTTGAACTAATCTAGTTCTCACAGTCGTTATAATCCAAGGCTCTGTCTTGTTTTCGGCTGAGAACAATTGGTACGGCTATATCCTTGTTACTCTCTATGAGTAGTGAGATAAACGCAATACCAACAATAAAAAAAAAAAAAAAAACAAAGAGAATGTGTATCTAGGATTATTTCGTTTTCCATACTGTACTCATGAAAAGTGTACGAAACGTATCGTGACTGGTTTATTTTATAGTGGATTTGTATAAGTATTTTAACGTTACGTTTCACTTGTTGAGTAAATGTGTTACCCAATATGGTTTAAACAATATATAACACATTGTTTGTTTATAGTATCCATAATTTGTTTACTCCAGGAACTTCGTTGGCGGTTCTTTCCACCTCACCCTCGCAGCGACTGACAGTGAGAAGGAAGACGGAAAGTGGGATAGGACTGAAGTAAAGGTACAGTGTTTTCATTGTTTGTTTACAACCTCGTTTTAACAATACGTTGTGAACCGAGTAAAGGGTATGAACAGTAAGATATAGCATATAGACGTTAGTGTGTGTTATTGTTATGACAAGAATGTGAATGCTGCATTATATGTAGCTAACGCAACCAGCACGATAAAAGACATCAGTGAAACGCACATAACAAATTCGAGTGATGAAAGGAATTGTTGCATAGTCCGAATGATAACAAATCACATATTTCATCTACTGGCAGGTGGTCGTACACTCTGCCTCTGACGTGGTAGTTGTGGAGGTGCCTGTGAATCCGACCGAGATGAAGAACAACAAAGTGGAGGATATCAGGAGGTATGTGGGAACATTCCAGAAGACAATTGATTATTAAATTACAGCGAACTCTCGTCGTCTGCGAAACTCGACGCTATCCTGGAGGGAGTGCGGTATCATCATGTATGTGGAAAAAGAGAGAGAGAGAGAGATTCGCCGCCTGCAGGTCGATAATCAGCTCATCCGGGACGCTACCGACGTCCGATTTGTGTTCGTCAACAGGTGAGCTGGATGATTAGAGAGAGGCAGTGTATAACCCATCTGTTAGTTCATCTGGCGAGGTAGTATCCGGCGACCGGGCAGTGTCCCTCCTCGACGCTGCGAGGGCAAAGGACGGAAAGAAGGACGAGATGCGAGTACACAGGGTCAAGGTATGTATTTCATAGCATAGTGTTGAAAGTTGTGAACCATAATTAGTACCATGACGCTTCCAAAACCTAACGTTTGGTCGAATTCACTTTCTAAATGTTTTCGAAATTGTAAAATAATTAATAACAAACCTCCCTGCAGTCCACGGCGTCTCCCCGTTCCGACGACTCCCTGTCTCCCCTCCTCTCTCTCGCTTCCCTCCCCTCCCTCTCCCCACTCATCCTACTATTCGCCGTATTCGCCCTTCTATTCCTCATCATTCTCGTCGTGTTCGCTGTACTACTCTGCTACTACCGAGCCAGGTTGGTCACATATCAATAGTATCAGTTTCTCTAACAATACAATAGTGAATAACAAGATTACAAAACTCGCCAGGTTCTCTCGTGAGAAGCGTCTGGCGGAGGATGCTCGAGTGATCGCCGCCTCCCAGCAGAGACCGCGCAGTCGCGCCCCGCCCACACTCACTATGACGTCACCCAATCTGAGGTGGGAGTGACGTCACCATCTGATAATTCATCTGTTCATTTCAGTGAGCGCAGCACTAGCATGATGCGACAGCCGAGGTTCGATCCGGAGAGGTGAGCAAGTTTAAAAAAGCTTACGTTTCATGAATGGCATGTAAGCACTGAAGGAAGTGCAGGACAATTCCTCTATGACAGTTAAAGCCAATGTACTATTCGAAACTCTGACAATCAGGTACGGAGTGCAAGAAGTGAAGATGGATGTCGAGGACAAGCATTCGCTGGATGGACGGACGCCCAATGCGACACTGGATGACGTGGGTCTCTCTCTCTCTCTCTCTCTCTCGCTATCTCTCTATCTCTCTATCCCTTTCTTTCAGTCCCTCTATGCCCACCCCACCCCTCCCATCTCTACTTTCTCCCCGGATGGATACTCGGTGATCCAACGACAGCCTCCCCCGCCGCCGCCGCACAAAAAGAACTTCTGATCCGCTGATTATTGATTAGCATATGATCCCTTATCATTGATTATTTGTCCCTACATTGGCTCCACCCCGCTTCATGTACATTGTTGCCATAATCTCACACGATTTCATGCGAGTATACCACATTTTTATTTGAAAGGTTAATAAACAGTAAATAACAGCTCGATGGAAACCACTGGTCCAGTAAGGTCTTTATTGACGGACTGATCTCGAACAATCGTAGCAGGGCAATTTATAGGCGACGCGAGTATTCACAACATATTCCCCGCGCTCTCACATGATACGCGCTGTGAAGTCACAACATATTCCATTCTCAGTTACAAAACATGTGAATTCCATCGAACCCTCTCTATCCATTACAACTATCATAATTGTGCAGGTCTAATTTATCGGTTTTGGATGTTTCCAGATGGAAATGAGTTCGTAAACATCTGTCCTGTACTAATAATACTAGTTCCTCGGGGAGAGACTACAGAACCTGCAGGAAGGTTGTTGCAAGATTCAAACCAAGCACCTTCAATCACATATGTACCATGCGGGTGGCATAAAAAGCGAAGCAGTCCATTTACAGTCAGTCGAAAGTCGAGAACGAAGTAGAGAAGAATGAACGGATCGATGACCGGATAGATACCCACAATCAGTCCCAGGTGATAGGACATGGAGTCAACGTGGATCTTCATCACCAGACACACCAGGTTCATGATCACTGGGATGTAGCTGAACAGTGGAAAGATGGACTGAAACGGAACAGTGACGCAAGCGCAAGCGCAGACGCAAGATACCTGTAGTAAAAGCGCGCGGAAAAGTCTCGCATGCGCTTTCTTGGATACGTCATTTACTGAAACGCCCTTTCCACTGAACATCATCAAGGTACGGTACATGCACACAAAAATGACAGATATGGGAATCATGATAATGAGGAAAAGCAAAAGATTCGACGCGAGAAGAGGCAAGGAGAAGTGGCCGCCAGAGCCGTCGCGGGTGTTCTGATCGTCACAGAGCTGTTCTCTACTACTACGTCTTTTTGCTGCAATTTGTTTAAGTAAGCAACCATTGTCCAGTCAAACGTACCAGTACTTCAGTCCCCACATGGTATAGTTCCTATCCAAGCCGTTTCGCTTCAAAGCTTACTCCAAATCATCGTAGTCTTGCTGACTCGGATGAAAGGTGGAACATACAATGATCATGTAAGCCGTTAGGAAAGAGAGGCAGACTGAGACTAGCTGAGCCACCTTTCGTCGACTAGCGAACCATATGAGATTGTGCGGTCTGAAAAACTCGCATCAAAAACTTTCGTGAATTTCGACAAATATCATTTCACGTGTTGTCTAAACATGTACAGAAAATGTATGAAATGTTAGAGACAACGAATGATCGGAAAATACAACAGTAATTAAAACCGTATAGCGTGATTTTATAATTGGATTCACTTACTTGCAGATCGCAACGTATCGATAAACAAACTGCACGGTGAGACATATGATGCAATTAAAATATCCCACGAAATACATTCCAAAAACCACGTTTTGCATTGGTTTAGTCAGCTGATAGAAAAGAGGGTTTAACGCAACTAGTAAATATGCTGAATCGGATGTCATTGCTTTCTGAATGTCACTTATATTCTTTCATAGTGGCAGACATCTTACCGCTGATATAAACGCTCCAAATATCGAAAAGTATATGTTTGAGAACGTAAATAAAGCGATACAGTGTCGATACTGTTGAAGAGTTTTTTTGGAATCGGAGCCATAAATCACACATATCAGAAAACAGTTGAACGTCACAGAAAAGCTGGATATGAAAAGAATGTGGGAGATGACATCGGTGTTCGACATATTACCATAAACGGTAACAATGCAGTTTAGCGAGTATATTTATAGTACGGCAACTGGGCTGGTCAATGGTGCGAGTGCACCATTGACCAGCCCAGTTGCCGTACTTAGCGGCCAAGGTCTCTCTCTCTCTCTTTCCCTCTTTCTCTCTTTCTCTCTCTTTCTTTCTTCTGGTGTCCGGTAATCAGTGTTTTAAACAAATCAACGTGCGCCGCATTGTAACCAACCAACTATGTATTAGTGACACGCTTGTTAACTGTATTCTGTGGTTCAACTTTAGAACGCCCAGACCGTATTGATCGAACTGTGTGCGCGAATGTGCGAGAGGATGAGTCACCACCACTCGTGCACTCTATCCGCGTATATCGATCGATCGACTGGGCACGTGACTCATCTGCCGCCACGACATTGTTTGTTTCGCGAAATGCGCGATATTTACGATATCCATGGTCGAAACTCACGCGATATTGTTAAGGCGTGGTCAGTAGTTGGAGGACATTCGCAAATTTCCGCAATTAGACATTCGCAATTAGTTTGAAGGTGTTGGGGGCATTTCGGAGGTATTCGAAAGTACATAGTTGGAAGGTAAATGAGAAGGCTTTTTGCAAGGCATTTTGGGGGTAGTTGGAAGGCATTTTGGTAGTAGTTCGAAGTGACTGATCGCTACTTTATCTAGCTCATTCACATGCGAGACCGCTGAGAGACCGTCTGCGAAAGAGAACGAGTAGGAGACTAGGACGTTCCGCGTTTGTTGCGGCAGAGTTTCCTATTTTGTCAAGCTTGCGGCGATTGTGTTGGACCATTCGCAAACATACTTACTGAGAAAACTAAATTTACTTATTTATCATATCGGTATCATATCGATTTTTGCTAGGCAGCGCTGTGTCGCTGACATGAAAAAACCAGTCTGCCATCTTCACGGCGATTCACAGTTAATAATTTGTGGGTGGGCGGAGCTGCGCTACAAAAACGCGCGACTCGCGCGGAGCGTGTTACCAAAACACAAAGCACATCAGACTCTGCTGGGATCGTGGCAGGACCACTATCTCAAGCGAGGCTCCGCCCATGGCTCCGCCCACTTCGTTTAGAGACCAGTGGGCGGGGCTACGCCCGTCGCGGCTGATTTGAGCTAGCGATTTTCTTGAGTTGTGAATCGCCGTGATCTTTCGACTCGTTCTTCGAATCGCATCGCGCACCAAATATGTTTGTGTTGTTGTTGCTCTTGTTCTTGTTTGCAACATATTCTGCAGGATGACTCTTCTGTCGCTAGCCCGATATATCCGACACGGCAATCGTCGTGTGTATGAGCAACGCCGCACCCGCCTGGCCAAGCAAGGACAGCTGGGCTTCCCGATGGTGCGTTATGTTCTACGAACCCCTTTGTACACTGTTCATTGCAGACTGTGAAGCACGATGAGAACGTGATGGAAGAGCAGCGCGCACAGTGGAAACTATGCGAGGATCCGCGCACCACGCCCTACCAGGTATGCAAGTGGTGTCGGATTTCTTTGTCGGAAGTGAATTGTCCATGTGTTTGTGGGTGAATGTGAATTCACGGAGCTCATTCTGATCAGTCTGCAGTAGCTAGCGCTGGTAGGATAGGGCACAAATGTGCGGGTATCACATCCTGAACTCCTGAACATCCCGCATGAACATACTACATGGATGAAAGGACACTAAAACTTGTAGGTAGCTCACTCTCAACAGACGCCTCCTGTGAACGAGAAGAAGGAGATCGAGGATACGCTTCAGAAGAAAAGAGGAAGGAATAAGAAGAGGGGCGGGGCGAAGAGGGGCCGACCACTGCGCAACGCAACAAACAAGAAAAGCGACGAGACCTAGTCGACAACTGGATCACAATACTTATTCTTATTTTCAAAATTATTGTTTATTACTCGGGTCTTGATGATAACCTTTTCATAATATCTTACACTGTTTGCGAAATAAATTGTCTTTCATGAATGATGAATGTCGATTGTACTTGATCAACTCATACGTAAGCGGCTGATATTCTGAAATTTGTGTGTATTGTGTGAAAACATACATGTTCGCACTATCACTATAGTGAGCCGCAAATGAGTTCCACTCTTTCCATGAGAGACATTAGGGTCGTTAGACAACGATCAGATAATGTTTTCGACGAAAAATCCTGAGCTAAGTGCGAGTCTATTATATGTCATCTTATTAGTTCTGCACATTTGTGTTGTAGCACCTCCTCCACTTCTCTTGAATATAATAATAAGTAAATCGATAATTTTATGTAGATTCCTCCCTTTCCGATATAAGGATGATCTTCTTTCTTGTTTCTTTTGTCAAGGTACAGTCCAGGGTGCCGCCACCACTCCGCTCGTCTGTCCCGCATTTGAAAATTGCGCGCGCGCGAAAGTTAGATTGTGAAATTATTTGCGTGCTCTCGCTATCGGGTTTTGCCGCCTCGCACTCTGTTCACTCTGTGCTCTCTACTGGCCGCAACTGATTTGCCCACTCACTGTATCTGTATCATCAAACGATCCCTTGCAAAACAGAAAAGCACAGTAAGCACAGACCAAGAGTTCTGTGCGTTTGAGTATTGCGAAACGATTGATATACGTATTGCGAAACGATATTGAGAAATTTATTGAGAAATGTTATTTTCACATCGCATTTCCTCATATCACGGTGATCCGGGTGAGTTATCAGCTGATAAGATCACATTCCCGGAGCATTATGTTAATCGGATAAGATCGTCCCGTTTGCGCAATGGGCAAGGGCAAACCAGTCGGCCGAAAGCCCACTGGTTTCGGTGTATTCATAGATTATAATGAATATAATAGACAATTATTGTGACAGACACGAGTCACCACTGTCCGTACGTGCTCTGGTTGTCGTGTTTAAATGCGGTGTCGGATCCGGGCTTGTTGCAGCCGATCGTCCTCCGTCCATTCACAATCACGTCATTAGAGAGGGCGCGCAGCGCCCTCTCTCTTGGGTTAAAATAAGGCTCGCGCCAGAATTTTCAAGTAGCGATATCCAAAGGACATGTTAGCAACAATGTGAAGTCTTCCAATTTATGTTAGTTAGATTCGCACGGTTCCATAGGGCAGATCACGGGGGTGTCGTTTCCAGTCACGCTAGCTGATAGCTAGCCCTCTGCTGGCGGGCGAGCGCGAGAGCACGCGAGAGAGCACGCTGTTTGGAGAGAGACAGATGTACTTTGGTGGCTGCGATCAGTAGGAATTTAGTAAGGGGAGAGAGAAAGAGAGAACGAGAGAACGAGAGAACGAGAGAACGAGAGAACGATATAACGAGAGAAAAGGAGAAAAAGAGAGGAGGGAAGGAGGGAAGGAGAGACGGAGAGAACGAGAGAACGAGAGAACGAGAGAAGGATAGAAAGAGAGAACGAGAGAACCAGAGAACCAGAGAAAGAGAGAAAGATATAAAAAGAGAACAAGAGAGCTAGAGAACGAGAGAAAGAGAGAAAGAGAGAAAGAGATAAAGAGAGAACGAGAGAAAGCGAGAACGATATAACGAGAGAATTAGAGAACGAGAGAAAGAGAGAATGGGAGGAGGAGGGAAGGAGGGAAGGAGAGAACGAGAGAACGAGAGAACGAGAGAACGAGAGAAGGATAGAAAGAGAGAACGAGAGAACCAGAGAACCAGAGAAAGAGAGAAAGATATAAAGAGAGAACGAGAGAACTAGAGAACGAAAGAAAGAGAGAAAGAGAGAAAGAGATAAAGAGAGAACGAGAGAAAGCGAGAACGATATAACGAGAGAATTAGAGAACGAGAGAAAGAGAGAATAGGAGGAGGAGGGAAGGAGGGAAGGAGAGAACGAGAGAACGAGAGAACGAGAGAAGGATAGAAAGAGAGAACGAGAGAACGAGAGAACCAGAGAAAGAGAGAAAGATATAAAGAGAGAACGAGAGAACTAGAGAACGAAAGAAAGAGAGAAAGAGAGAAAGAGATAAAGAGAGAACGAGAGAAAGCGAGAACGATATAACGAGAGAATTAGAGAACGAGAGAAAGAGAGAATGGGAGGAGGAGGGAAGGAGGGAAGGAGAGAAAGAGAGAACGATATAACGAGAGAGCTAGAGAACGAGAGAAAGAGAGAAAGGGAGAAGGAGGGAAGGAGGGATGGAGAGAAGAAGAGAAGGAGAGAAGGAGAGAACTAGAGAAAAAAGAGAAAGAGAGAAAGAGAGAAAGAGAGAAAGAGAGAAAGAGAGAAAGAGAGAAAGAGAGAAAGAGAGAAAGAGAGAAAGAGAGAAAGAGAGAAAGAGAGAAAGAGAGAAAGAGAGAGAGAAAGAGAGAAGAGAGAAAGAGAGAGAAGAGAAGAGAGAAGAGAGAGAAAGAGAGAAAGAGAGAAAGAGAGAAAGAGAGAAAGAGAGAGAAAGAGAGAAAGAGAGAAAGAGATAATGAGAGAACGAGAGAAAGAGAAACCGATAGAAAGAGAAAACGAGTGAAAGAGAGAACGATATAACGAGAGAACTAGAGAACGAGAGAAAGAGAGAAAGTGAGAAGGCGGGAAGGAGGGAAGGAAAGAAGGAGAGAACGAGACAACGAGAGAACGAGACAACGAGACAACGAGAGAACGAGAGAACGAGAGAACGAGAAAACGAGAGCACGAGAGAACGAGAGAAAGAGAGAACGATATAACGATATAACGAGAGAAATAGAGAACGAGAGAAAGAGAGAAAGAGAGAAGGAGAGAAGGAGGGAAGAAGAGAAGGAGAGACGGAGAGAACGAGAGAACGAGAGAACGAGAGAAGGATAGAAAGAGAGAACGAGATAAAGAGAGAACGAGAGAACGAGAGAACGAGAGAACGAGAAAACGAGAGAAAGAGAGAACAAGAGAAAGAGAGAACGAAAGAAAGAGAGAACGATATAACTAGAGAACGAGAGAACGAGAGAAAGAGAGAAGGAGGGTGGTAGGAGGGAAGGAGGGAAGAAGAGAAGGAGAGACGGAGAGAAGGAGAAAACGAGAGAACGAGAGAACGAGAAACGAGAGAACGAGAGAACGAGAGAACGAGAGAACGAGAGAACGAGAGAAAGAGAGAAAGAGAGAAAGAGAGAACGAGAGAAAGAGAGAACTGGAGAACTAGAGAAAAAGAGAAAGGGAGAAGGAGGGAAGGAGGGAAGGAGAGAAGAAGAGAAGGAGACACGCGAGAACGAGAGAACGAGAGAACGAGAGAACGAGAGAACGAGAGAACGAGAGAACGAGAGAACGAGAGAACGAGAAAACGAAATAACGAGAGAACTAGATAACGAGAGAACGAGAGAACGAGAGAAAGAGAGAAAGGGAGAAGGGGGGAAGGAGGGAAGGAGAGAAGGAGAGACGGAGAGACGGAGAGAACGAGAGAACGAGAGAACGAGAGAACGAGAACGAGAGAACGAGAGAAAGAGAGAACGAGAGAAAGAGAGAAAAGAGAGAAAAGAGAGAACGAGAGAAAGAGAGAAAAGAGAGAAAGGGAGAAAGAGAGAACGAGAGAACGAGAGAACGAGAGAACGAGAGAAAGAGAGAAAGGGATAACGAGAGAACGAGAGAAAGAGAGAACGAGAGAAAGAGAGAACGAGAGAAAGAGAGAAGGAAAGAAGGAGGGAAGGAAGGAAGGAGGGAAGGAGAGGAGGAGAGGAGGAGAGAAGGGGAGAAGGAGAGAAGGAGGGAAGGAATGGGAGGAGAGAAGGAGGAAAGGAGAGGAGGAGAGAAGGAAAGAAGGAGAGAAGGAGGGAAGGAATGGAAGGAGAGAACGAGAGAACGAGAAAATATCGAATAAATTTGAAATGAAATTGATGAAATAATGAGAGAAGAACATGTTACATGTATGAAGACGAGAGAGAAAATTTCTATGAAATTCAACAAAAGGACATATATTATCTTTTAAAAGTACTTCCGTAAAAAGTGTTGTTTGTGTTAACCTGATTCAAGAAAAGCGCATGCATATATTATTAATTTTCGAAAAATCAAATCGTAAACACTTGAACATGAAAACTAACACAAACTTGCTCTTTCAAAACGTTGAATAATTTTTGAATAATTAATGTTGAATAATTCCATGTTTTATTTTTTTGACATTTTTATACCTGAAACATTGAGTCAAACAACATCACGAATAACATTTTATTTTACTGATAAACCATAAATAATAAACCGCAAAAAACACTGAATAAACAAAACACTCGTATTATTCTGAATGTTACGCGGGTTGTTGACATTTTTTTTTCTTTCGTTAGATTGTCTACGGAAGTTTACTGCTGTGTGATGCGGAGTATATTAGTGGCATACAACCCTAGGAGTTTCGATACGTATTGTTTTCTGACCGGCGAAGACGATGATCGCAGCGGATGAAGAATTGTTTCATCGAGCTACCATAGCTCCCGGCGAGCCTGCGGGAGTTCAGCTCACCTACTTACTATGTACCCGTCCTAGTTGTATGCCGCCGATGCGTGCTACTCTTATTCTTCGACTTCTATACATGTCGGTTCTTTTGTTTCAACGTCAGAGCGTATGCAACATGATGTTAATTGACCAGGTTAATTGATTGATTTGGGATGGTGATCACCGAGTTGTATCGTTGCATGAGAGTATTTTCCCGATAGTATTCGTGGTAGGTGGCAGTGTGCGCCTTTACTCTCGCTCTCGCGTTTCGTTGGGATCAGCTCGCGTTTCGTTGGGATCAGCACAGATCAGCTCGCATGAAACCATGAGACGTGAGATTGCTACAGGACGACATTTTAGCTTTTTCGAGGCGGGCCCGGTCGCTGATACAAGTGATAGGGGGAAGTAGGGCATAGGGCGCGTGCGCACTTTACATGGCTGCACGCAGTGCATGTTAAAGTTTTCATTATTTTTCGGTTCAGTACATAAAGTCTGTTCGCGTGGTTGAAGGGAAATATGATTGGAACATCGTATGCACATACATCGAGGGGCATATGGGTTTTTTTCTCATCTCGTTTGCGTTCGAGCGTCAGTCGTCCCTGGTACGCGATGTATGCATAAATCTCCTATCTTCTGAAATCTCGTACACTTTCACTGCTTTGTAAGTGCGCATATGGATAGGCCGTCTTTTGTAGTTTGATTGGTGACGTGATACGTGATAGGACATAGGAAAGCACCATCTTGTGGTCTTCTGTTTTATTTTTCTCGCACTCCGCGTTATTTTTTTTTTCGGAAAGCGCGGCACCGAGCACTGTCTAGGCTGCCCAAAACATCATACAAGCTCTCCGTTCCCTCACGTCGCCTCCCCCTCGCGATCTTTGCTTGTTCTAGCCGTATCCTCCCTTTCCTGTGCCTGGTGAGTGAAAACGGTCGTTTTCACGTAGTGTAGCGGAGTGAAAATGTTCCGTTTTTGCGATCCAGCGCACTGACTGTCCGCTACGCGGCCGCTCCGCGGCTGCTATTTTCGAATTCGCAAGCGACAAGCACTCCATTCTACGGCTTTTGTATTCCCACCCACCCTCCGCTGTTTTTACTCCCACCCGCCCACCGCCGGCGTGGGCACGCACACTTGCCGCTCACTGGTTTTCGATATTCCAGCTGTACATGATGAGGCATACCGATTGTGATGATGGGTTGGAGGGAAGAAGTCGGACAGAAGAAGGGTCAAGAGGAATAAAACAGACTATACATAAATTGCAGGTTTCGGCGTCTTGAAGACAACATTCTCGAGCTGTGTAAGGTACTCACGTACGACGCGTTTTTGTACGTTTGGAAGGGGAAACGTGTTTTGATCCCTCTCTTTCCTTTCACCGTGATAAAATCTATGGAAACATTTTGGTCACCGCTGCGGTGTGAGAATAGCAATATTGCATTGAGAGATGTCAATATTGTAGTGTGGGATGCCAGAGTGTAGCTATGAAGTGACCGGGTTATCCATTGATATGATAGGGTCTGCTATCAGTATACTATACAGCTCTCATCTACACTAGGCTATACGTCGATATTTTGCACTAGTGAAGCTTTGTGTGAATGAGATGCTGGGATATACCCAGCGAACGCACTCTCGTCCGCCCGACGGCGATGATATCTACGAGCCTATTCGCATTCACACACAACTGCGTGTAACGCATATTCACTCTCTATCCTCTCCACTCATCCTATACGGTGTTTATATGTTATTTCCTGTACACTGACGACAAACATACGTTTACGTGTGTTTTCAAGCTTCTAGAAATCAAACGGTTAGCCTCCTATACGACTACCAGTGTCTTGTATTGTTGTGTTATTGCTCCGCCGTTGCAGAACTTCACATCATCCCTCACACCAGCTGCCCTTCGTAGGCAGACATAACCTAACTACATTTTCAGCTATTTCAGCTTTTAGAGTAGTCTCGCCGTCAGCGCGTGGAGCAGACGTCTTCACCCCTCCCTGTCCCCTCCCCGCCTCTCTGCAGCTGGGTCGACGTCTTCCTCGCCCAGGAGAACAGCTCGCGCGATCCCCTCCCTCCCATTGCCCCACACATTAACCCCAGTGATGACAGGTAGTAGTGTTACTGTACATGTACATATGATGCAACCGCCGGAATAAAGCCGTATCCTCCCTTTCCTGTGCCTGGTGAGTGAAAACAGTCGTTTTCACGTAGTGTAGCGGAGTGAAAATCGCAATTGTTCGAGGTCTCCCACCGAGTGGAAGAGTAGTCGATTATCGATTAGTTGTTCCAGAATCAATACGATCCGCAGACCACAATTCATCTCATGTCTCTCCTGCTTACTGTACTTAGCGGGGCAGGCATACTGTATCTCGCTGCCTAATAGCCGCGTCAGTTTGGCTTTCGATCGATAATCAATCGATTCTCGTTGCCTCGGGTCATATGCGATTGCTCTGTCACTCGCCTTTTCAGCGACGACAAGCATCCAATGTTCCTTGTGGTGGTACGGTAGCACCACTCTCTCATATTTCTCGTCATTCATAGACGGATGCACTTCTATTTCACTCGCTTTGTAATTCCATATCACTCCGCGCACGATAGCCGGATTGATAATGAAAGTGCTGGTGTCTCGGTATTTGGTGAGAAGGTATGCGTGAATCGCCTGGTTGCTCATTCGCGAATTAACACCCTCACTGAAGTTCAGACAGGCAAACGCCCGCTTCGTCTTATCGTTTTGTATTTGATTTTCATGAAACTCGTCATTTGATTATGCACTTACGTCACTCTGTGACGTCACTTCACGTACAATATTCTCTTCCACTTGTTCGATTTCCACAATCGGGTCGCCCGGTGGGCTGTGTCCCATTGGGGTGGTGTGATCATCGATTGATGGTATCGATTGCATTGATTTATTGATGTCTCCCTCTCTACCCTCAAAGGGGGAGAGAGTTTCGTATTGGGTGGGCGCGCGTCCCTCTCTCTCTTCTCTCCCGGTCACACCAGCTGGCAGCGAGGTGTGAGCAGGCTCGAGTGTAGCCGATAGTTCTCTCTCCACTCTCGCCACACTTTCGCGACTCGAGTGGGAGATTTCGATTGTGCTATCATGTTCGCATTCTCGCGCAGTAGATGTCTCTGACTCAGTCATTGATTTATCGATCTGACCCGGATCAATGCGGGCTTTCTTTGCCTGCGCATTGTCCTCTCTCTTTCTCTTCCTCTTCTCTCTCACTGCCACGACCGTGGGAACGGGCGGAGAGAGGGGAGAGGTGATATCATCAGCCATTGTCTGATCAGCTGTTTGCTGTGTGTGGGATGAAGGGGCATCCAGTGTCGTTTCCGACACAGACTCCACACAATCATCCTGACTTTTCTGTTGCCTTCTCTCTTTGTGGATCGCTTCTTTCGCGTTCATCAGCTGTTTTCTGAGGGCTTCTTGTCCCTCTTCAAATCCTTGTAGTTCTGGGTGTGATTCAACCGCATGTTTTCGAGCATGCCTCATTTGAGGAAACTCTTTTTTGCATACTCTGCACACATTCACGATGTACATTGCTGATTTCGTGGTCGGTTCGAGATTCAACTCGCTTTTCCATGGGCAGTATGCACTTCTTATTTGGCCGCATTGCCTGTAGTGTAGCGCAACGCCATTTGTTCTCAGGTGTGATGTATACGATGCATTGCACCCACCGCACTTTACTCTTCCGGCAGCGGGTATCAATACATGTATTTTTCCATTTTTCAATATCGATTCATCTGTCATCAATTCATCCCCTCCTCCGAAGAATAGGGGTTCATCGTCTATCAGCGGTGTATATTCACATTCGGCTGTGAGCATGGAAGGGCTAGTGATCCCTTCACACACCCCACTCTTCGCCTCTGCCTTGATTATTGATTTATCGATTGCATTGATGTGAGCACTCACTACGTGCGCTCTGTCTTCCCTCTCCCTCTCTCTCCTCTCACCCGCACTCACGGACGTGGGGACAGGCTGCGAAAAGAGCGAGTGAGGTGTATCGTTAACCTGTCTCGGTGTGTATGCAGATTCGCACAGTTTCTCTCCATTCTTCTTTCCATTCATCATTTTCCTTTCAGGATGGTTGTTGTACACGGTTTTGTGCCACATTTATTGCATGATTCTCTGCATTTTTTGCATTTGCCTTCGGGCTTTCACCCTCCTTTTTCTGTTCAATCGTTCGCTTTTCCACATTCTCTTCCCCCTCCTCCACAGTGAGAGAAAGAGTAGGAGTGATAGGATCGGGCCGGCACGATTCACACCGTCCGAGATATGAGCCTTTTGGTCGCAAATGATATTCCAGGATGACCTTATCAAAGGTGATTTCTTTCACGTACACTATGCTGTCCATTGTTTTGAACATGTCACTCATTGTTTCCTTCATTTCTTCCCATCTTTTCTTCATATAGTCTCCAGTTGACACTTTTTTTCCATTCATTCCTCCTTTCACCCGATGTTGGGTTGGATTCTAGATCAGTGTTGATTCGCATGAGGTGATAGCCAATATCGATCGGTACTGCAGGGATGGAAGGGAGAGGGGGACACTGGCGGGAACCAGTGGTACATCCACAATCCAACACACAACCACACAGACACGAACGCCAAAGGCACACACCAAGCGCGATAGTAGTGATAGTAGAATGCTCATTGCTGCACACCCATTCGACTTGCCGGCGGGGGACGTACCACTTCGCATTCAGCTTCACAGTCGGGCATACAGACATATTTGAGTTGAGTTGATTCAGAGGATTTCTCTCAGACACAGCGAAGGACACCCATTTGACTTGTCGGTGGGGGAGGTCTTTGCCTCCCACCTCACATTCGGTATTTTAGTCGGGCATTCATACACATCGCTTCGAGTAGGCAATTTCAACGATATCAAGTGAGAGAGTCGCGAGTGAGCAATTCTATAGGGTGACGTCAACTGGGGATGAGAGGGGGCTGTGGACACACTGTGGACACGCATATAATCGATATCATTGTAGGTCACAGGCCGGATGGGGACGACAATGTGAGCAGAAAGAGTTATTTGATTTAAAAAGTACTTGCGTAAACAAATGAACTTTGTCTTGTCCCAATGCAGCAAAAGCACATGCATAAAGCGTTTACAAATACTAACACAAACCTGCGCTTCTCTCTTCTCTCTCTCTCTCTCTCTCTCCTCTCTCTGTCTTCTCTCTCTCTAATCTGTTATTCATTTGTTGTTATATTTCATCGGTTAGTGTCCACTGTCCGTTATGCGCAGGTTTGTGTTAGTATTTGTAAACGCTTTATGCATGTGCTTTTGCTGCATTGGGACAAGACAAAGTTCATTTGTTTACGCAAGTACTTTTTAAATCAAATATATGTCCTTTTGTTAAATTTCATAGAAATTTTGAATATGTGCTGAATTATGAATATTCATATGGATTTTATCAAAAACTACTATATCTCACTCACTCTGTTCTCTCCTTCTCTTCGTCCCTTCTCTCTCTTTCACTGTTCCTTCTCTCTCTCTCTCTCTCTCTCTCTCTCTTTCTCTCACACTGTTCTCTCTCTCACTCTCTCACTCTCTCACTTTCTGCCCTTCTCTCTCTGTCTCTTTATATTTTCTGCTCTTCTATCAACGTTTACAAATACTAACACAAACTCTCGGCCGTTCTCTCTCTTCTTACTCTCATGTACCACAGATCACACGTTACGTTTCGGATCGCCGTTACATTTCACAAAACGTTTTCCCCACATATTTTCTCACTACCGTTCGGAGTCGCCCCTACTGCGCTCTTTCTCCTGGTTATAGTTGGCGGACCCAAAACAACGCAAACCCGGCGCGAATTAGACGCTGGCGGCGGCGGGGCGAACTACACTCAAAGTGCGAGTTGGAGAACACGGGCAGAAAACGCCGAGAGAGTACGCTTTCGGGAGAGAGTCAGCGTTACCGGACACGACCGAGCCCTATCCTAAGCCAAAAGAGAGGGCGCTGCGCGCCCTCTCTAATTACAATAGTAGACAACATAGTGAAAGTTAGTTGACGAAAAACACCCGATGAAGACAGACCGAGAAGAGCCATCAGCAACCTCAAACTTGGGTAATTAAACCGTACAATTCATACAAAAATCATACAATTTTGTCAATTAGGGAAGGAAGAGGAGATTTACGACGAATTGTCTCGAGAATATCATGATTTCATAGATAAATAAAACAAATATAAAATCACGAAATCACGAAATTTAAAAAAAGGTATAGAACGGGAAAGAACGGGTTTCAAAGACACGAGACCATCCAGGTGAAATGTTGGTCAAGGTATCGAAATGAGAAGGACTGCACGCTCTTCAATTAACCGACCGATCAGTTTTCTTTCGTTTGATCAGCACAAAGTACAATTCCGGCCCGAACAGCCAGCTCTCGGAAAACAACATTTGATGAGCTCATTTCGATCTTGATTACTTTTTGAAACGTCTATGATCACATCCCAACAGCAAACTGTCAGAATTTCGGTCTAACCATGGATCGAGCATTTCGAAATAATGTGTTCGAAATGGCAAAAAATTGTTGGAGTCGTCTTATATAACTCTTACACGTATCGCTCGCCCCTCATTATATCGATCATTATCTCGTGTGAAAGTGATTGATTGGGCGTGAATGGAGGAATAACAGCTTACAGATTACGCTGATAACGCGGTTCCACATATTTCACATTAGTCTACATTTCGCCAAAAATGTGAGACCGCCCCATGTTTGCGAAGCTACATTCAACCATACCAGATTTATGTGCTTTTAAAACCTAGTTGAATGGAATGAATGGATTACCATCTTCAAAGCCGATGTTTTCCATACATATCTTTTATCAGAATCCGAATTTTTCTCTAATACAATCACCGACGGCAATGTAATTTACGTAAAAAGGGTAAAGTATAGTGCTAGTAACAGCAGTACTGTTTGTACGCGCTGTTGGCGATGCTTTTCATCCCCTGATTCTACATAATAAAGTTTCGATCTCGGCGGAGGAAGGAGGAAGGTTTGTTCACTTATATTGTGATTGATACAATGCATGAGCTTCTATACATTACGTCGGGAATACAAACACTATTTTTACGAGAGTCCTTTTAAAAGAATTGTGCTGTGTTTGTGCAACGTTTTTAAACACAAATTGGTTTGCGGCGCGCAGCGCAGCCCGTTTGTTTTGATGTGTAAGTAGTCCCAAGTCATACACGATTACTTTGTCCTATTACAATATACTAAATTAGTGTGTGTGTTATTTGTTAGAATATCACTTTGTAAGATCTATGACCTATGAGTATGATTCGTGAAACCAATACCGGTTGCGGCATCCAAAACAGCCATTCTCTGGCACTCTCCCGCGTTGCCACTACACGTGTTTACGACGAAGACGGTGTGCATCACGTTAGCCCCGCCCGAGAGTGACCATCTCAAGATACGTCATCTTTAGACTCTGATGCATCCATAGTCTAGTACCGCCCAAGTCCGCTTGGAGTCAATTTTCACGAAAAAAAATGGTATATTCAATTGTTTTTAGTAGCCGCCTATTCGGGGGTGCTGATCTCCAATCGCCACGTTTTCACATTGGCACATTGCATTGACAAAAACGTTCCTGTGAAGTTTTTTTTATTATAAATTTTCACATGATTCAATACATTCGTCTCACTTCAACTTCATTCATTGGCAAAACAGGAAGAACAGACCTCACTTTGATTTTCCGGCAAGTATGACTCTATCTATCAGCTGTTATGTTTCCTTTAATTTCCTATCTACTCGCGTGACAATAGGCTATATCCCTATATCGTTTATAAAACTTTCGTATATGCTTGCACTCGCAGATACACGCAACAACAATGCATGCATTCATAACTTTTGTATATCAGTTTAAAAGAACATGGAATTTATACGTTTTGCTTCATCATTGTTTCCAGTCGTTTAAAATAAACATCACAGTTGTGAATATGCTTATCGTACAACATAACAGTGTTCAGAATATCAGAATTCACAAATGGCGTTGCGTTGTTCTACCTCAGAAGAGAGAAAAGAATGTTTTATCATTGGTATCATTTATCTAGTTATCACAGCAGTTATGCTATCACTTAATATCACAATGTTTATTGTTAGTGCAAATGCTACGCTTTATAAAATTGAGATTGTTCAGATATTAGCGATGAAGTCGTCACGAGCTTATTGGCATTTGATGAGTACCATAATAATGACAGTAATCGCCGTTTTTAATACTATACAACTGATTTTTCACGTAGAACTATCGATGTTAATAGTTGTTGAGAGTCAGGAAATCTACTATTTCTTGGTATGTCGTTATTTTTTTCCGCTTTCTCTTTTATGCTCTAATAATGATTAGTCTCCCCTAATGGGTATGTCGTGGCTTGGAATGATCCTTTTCTCCCTTCTGCTATCCGCTCATCAGTTCACGTATACGGTATTCGCGAGAAGAATCGACGTTCAAATAACCATAGAGAGGTGTTCCCTGGTGAGAGAGAGAGAGAGAGAGAGAGAACGAAGTGGTATTTCAGTGTGCTCTCATAGCCTGTTGCATTGTACTCGTCTTACATCAGTTGAGCATGATTGTTAAAGGTAAACTTTAGCTTTTCTACGAACTTTTCTACTTTCTTTTTATTTTAGGTACGAAATACGAGATTCGTCCAGCGATAATGAAAGCCATATACGATCAAAGCGAGTGGGGACAATTGTTACAGGTAGAATTAGAGGGAGAGAGAGAGAGGAGAGAGAGAGGAGTGAGAGAGGAGAGAGAGAGGAGAGAGAGATAGGAGTGAGAGAGGGGGGGGAGAGGGGGGGGGAGAGAGAGAAGAACATAATGCAGAATATTGACCATTGCAGAATATTGATCACGCCAGCAACTTTGTTGGATCTTTCGGTTGCCTTCCTTTTAGTATAGGTAAATCATTTTAACAGTAACGTACGCTTCTTTCTTCTTCTTTGATTTTTTTTTTTAGCATTTTTTAGCAATCAATCAATCAATAAACGATTGATTGATTGATTGATTGTACGCTTCTTTATACCTTCAGGCATTATCATAGCTTTGAAAGTAATGAAACTGGCACCGAAACAAACAGAGAGGACTCTGATCGTGCAGGTAAGCCAAAAAAAACAAACAACCCAGATACTAATTTACAAACAACAATACACAATAGATACTCGTCTCCTCTGCTTACATGTGTTTCGCAACCTACGTATGGGAATTTGACTACTTTCAAGATAACAACATCAGTAGGTCAATTCTTCTTCTTTGATTTTTTTAGCATTTGCCGCTCGTCATATGTTTTGGCCGATTTGGAATGGGATTCCAGCGATGACCTATGTGATTTGCAAGTGATAATATTACACGAATGTATTGTTTTATGATTTTTCTCTCTCTTCAGAATATCATGCAGGAAGCAGACCAAAACTGTAATCAACTCGTGGGCTATACGTACTTGCAACTGAATTCAGCTGCCATCTGTTGTCTTTCATGTTGTGTTTCCTTTTTTCCCGTATAAATTGATTGAGTAATTTACTGACATACTTTGTACTCTAATTGCTAATACGTGACGTTATTTTGTTTAGCATAATAAAAAAGAAGTTCACATAATTGTAATAATCTTTTTATATCTCGGGTAAATCCTCACACTGCGTGAACAAGAATAGAGAGCGGCACGCATATGGAATGTGCGTGAGGCGACCGTACGCATGTGGCGAGTGTGTGAGAGAAGCGCGCGCGGGGGGCGAGAGAGCTCGGATATTTCTCCACGCTGCGTACACATGCTACGCATGCGTGGACGCAAAAGCGGCTCAAGTGTGCGTGTGTTCGTTGCACACGCACACTCATCTTCTACGCAAAACAGAGTGCGTGAGCGCATCGGTCGGTGGTAAAACGGTACTGGAAATTTAAAAATAGCTAAACGTTGAATATTATTTTGAAACTGATCATAGAATAGTAAAAAACATAATAAAAAGGTTCATTTATATTTCAATTTTGCAAAACAAAACGAAACACGCGGGGAGCGAACCCACAACAGCCTGGATTACCACGCTAGCTCACTACTACCTCCTGAGCCATGCTCGTTGATGCAAAGAGATGAGCAGGGCGCACCTAAGTACGCTGATTCTCTTGCGAGTTTTCTCTACGCATGTGAGAAATGCGTGAAGCTCGTCTCACTCGCCCCAAATTGCGCGTCGGCCGGTCTGCCATCCACGCATGTGAACAGTGCGTAGCATGCCTCACTCAATCTTCACATGCGTACCACTGTCAAGTTTTGTGTACGCAGTGTGAGAATTTACCTGAGAGCGAGGCGAGGCTACGCTTGTCGGGAGTGCGTAAAGTAAGAGCGCGATGTCCTGGCAGATCTCACGCAAATCCTACATGCGTGGGAATAAAAACGTACGCTATACAGTTGTCAAGAAAGCACGCACTTACGCTAGATAGTCGATATTAGTCTATACACATACCGCCATTGCGCCAAAATGTGTTGTTTTCGTTTTTCATTTTGTTGTTGTTTTGCTTGTGTTTGTTACTTTGTTACTTGTATTGTGTATATACGCTATTATATCATTATGTTCCACAGTTAAAATGTAGTTTGAATCATCCAGTAAAGAACCTCCGCTAACGATAGGCCTGCAGCAGTTTTCTATAGAGTGAGTGTCAATCTTACTAGTAACTGTTTTGTAGAAGTTTGTTCTTTTATGATATCCGCTCCATTTGTGTTACTGTCATACATGTTTCAAGTTGCTACGTCTCTCTCTATGATATATACCTAATGCCTCTTGCAGCCTCTTCCGCTCGATGCAGTCTCTGGCTGGGATGAACAACCACTTTGACAAGTTTACAACGAAGAAACAGGTGGGTTATCAAATGGTCTTTTTCTTTGTAAAGCACGTTCAATTTGAACAGAATACGTATTCAGTAAATTGATAAGATGTGTTGGTATACATAATGTACAAGTTGCGTGTCGATGCTTATTGTTGTAACATTATTGTGGACTGTTTCAGAACGGCTGGAAGAAAGACTGGAAGCACGGCGACAGCGGCGTGCGAGGCGGCGGAAACTTTGCGACTGGTGGCAACGTCAATGTTTCCCCTACCTGTCCCATTCAATACGTTGATATTGTTTATGTGATTACTATAATTGAATATATGATAAATTTTGTAATTGTAATGTTGATTATCTTTTAAAAGTACTTCCGTAAAAGTGTTGTTTGTGTTAACCTGATTCAAGAAAAGCGCATGCATAAATTATTAATTTAAAAAAAAAATCAAATCGTAAACACCTGAACATGAAAACTAACACAAACTTGCTCTTTCAAACGAATATAAGATAAGATAGTTACACGTAGCATTCAAAATAAGACGAGTGTTTTGTTTGTTTAGTGTTTTTTTAGCGATTACGAAATATTTCTTACATATGTTTTATCAACAAATTAATATTTTCATTGTGATGTTCTTTGACTCGAAGTTTCAGGTATAAAAATTTCAAAAATGAAATAAAACACTGAAGAATTATTTAACATTTTTCGTTTTGAAAGAGCAATTTTGTGTTAGTTTTCATGTTCAGGTGTTTACGATTTGATTTTTTTTTTAAATTAATAATTTATGCATGCGCTTTTCTTGAATCAGGTTAACACAAACAACACTTTTACGGAAGTACTTTTAAAAGATAATATATGTCCTTTTGTTGAATTTCATAGAAATTTTTCTCTCTCATATTCATGTACATGTTTTTTTTCTCACATTATTTCATCAATTTCATTTCTAGTTCATTTGATATTCTGATAACACTGTACTAGTACACACAATTCAATTCTTTAAACAAATTTAATGCACTGAAAATTGAACAAAAGAACAATACTACAGATGAACGTGACAGATAAACAACATAAATTTCCAAATACGAATAAATTTGAAAAAGAAGTAAACTTAAAAAAAAGACTCAAACGAAAGCTATATACAGTATAAATATACTTACAATGAATGTGGAAGTAATTGTATTTACACATGTCTATTCCTTAAAGGAGCATACCACTCTAAATTTTGTGAATAAACTACAACTAGCACGTGAAAATATATGAAAATACGATCTCTTTTCATGAATAAAATGTATGCTGAAAATGAACAGATAATGTAAAATAGGTGTTCGTAAATTTCGTAGTGTATGGGATTGTCCCCGGTCTGCGCGCACACTCGCGGAGTGTGCGCGCAGACCGGGGGCAGTCCCATACACTACGAAAAGTTGTGGGTCGCACGTTTCATTTTCGACAATTGGTTTCACGTTTGTTATTTTATACTCTCGATATCTATTAAATATTTATAGTGTTCACAGTTTTTCTGAACCATGTAGAAGTGAAAAGATAACTCGTTTTCTGGTAAAATACGCGTTTGAGTTCCATTGGATCATTGTTCACTAACAATATTTTGAGAAGTTATGTTTTGTAAATTGGGAAATACAATTTCGTATTCACCGAAATTTGACATGTTCATACTACATATTCGAAAAGAATCCATGACATGAAATTTAGAGTGGTACTTTCCTTTAACCAAGAAGATGAGGCGCATCTTTCCGAGAGCCGTTCTCCTCTTGGCGATCGAGTGATTCCGGTCATTGAATACGTCCCACCCGTACTCGTTCTTGACCCATGCGATGTAGTGTCCCTCGTTGATGTCCTCGTTTCCATCGTGTTCACATCCAGAGTGCAGGCTTCACTTCGCACCTGAAACGCTCTGATATGAACAGAAACACTTTGAAAGTAACTTTTTTCTCTGTAAAATACTATAAATATACTAAATACATCTTTTTTATCTTACCGAAGAGAGTGACAAGCGATGAGTTGAGCCTGATGTTGAGTTCTTCCCTCACGGCAACTTGCTGCTGCCCGCTCTCTCCGTGCACGATAGTCGTCTTCATGAGAGGCATCTCCAGCGCAATCATCCGAGTGGCAGAGTGGTCGGCAGTGACTGTGATGACGTGCCGAGTCTCCACCAAACTCTGGTTGTCCTTGTTGCAATCCGTGCACACTGCCATGTCCTCGTGGCGCCGGAAACGCTCAAATGCATCAGACAGCTTGAAATCCCTGCTCTGCTCGTCGTCTCTCTCCAGTCTCAACGCACACACGTTCGTATCTACGGCCGTCACCTGAAAGTATGGAATGGAATAGATTTTTCATACAACGTGAACGTTTTTAAAGTTTACCTTATTGCACCTCGTGCACTTCTTGGTCTGTTTGATGTTCATGTGAAGCAGGTCTCGCAGTCGGCCAGCCATCGGTCCGCACAGGTTCTGGTAGCACTCCGCGGCGTCCTCCTGTCGATCGGAGGCGTTCATTGGAGGCGGCAGCTCCCTTCGCAGACTATCCGCATTCTGCACTCCACTCTTCGAAATGATTTCATCCATCACTCGCAGTCTGGAATGGGCTCCTGTCGCACCCGCTGCAGACGTCATCTCCGCTCGCACGTCGGCTGGCATTGCACGGATGCATTGCAGTACTGCATACAGAAAGCAGATCTTGCGGCTGTCGTTGGTGAGTAGAAGACGTTCAGGCTGCGGGAGACGAGCGGAGGGCTGGAGGTCGCGAGAGCGAACAGCGAGACGCGGAGGGTCTTGCACCGGTGGAACGACTGCCTGCACATTCACCGGGACACTCACAGTCCTCGCCGGTTTCTGAAACGCTCAATGAATGATTTTATATTTATAGATGTCAAAACTGTTCACATTTAATTAAACCTTTACCTTGACAGCATATCCCTTGGGTAGTTGATTGGCGAGGGGAAGAGGCTGCATGTCAATTGTAGCGCGCAGTCTGTTGTATTCATCTACAGATCGGGAGTCGCACTTGAGGCTGCTCGTCCCGAACCCAACCAGGTACACTCCATCCAACGTCTGCGCACGGCTCAGTCCAACGTATCTATAAACAAACAATGTTAAAAAGATTTTTGAATTGAATATACTCACCCCATTCCTGCCGAGTGACACTCGGAGATATCCACGATCACATTCCTCATCGACATCCCCTGGCACTTGTGGATAGTGACAGCATAGGCCACAACCACAGGGAACTGGAGGCGAGTGGAAGTGTGGGCTCGAGTGACGTTGAAGATGGAAATGACCCTCTCGATCATGACTGGCTCCTCCAAGTGATCGAACTGAACGAACAGTCCGACCACTCTGTCCTGATGAGTGTGCACCGAGAGCAGGTTTCCGATCACGCCATTCACGAGACCTCGTGCCGTGTCCAGATTTCTCCTGAAATATTTTAAAGATATTGCATACGTTTCATTTCTTAAATAGAATGCGTTATATTTATGTTTTTCATCGTAATCCGTATATGTAGTTGAAAATCGCAGTAGGCGTTGTATTACTGTACTTTATCGTACGTAACCTTCCGTAAATTACACCTTTACCATACACTTCTTGGTTCGAAATAAAGATTCTGATTTTGATTCTGTGCAATGGTAATATGACTTTAACTATGATAGGTAAATTGTTAACTGTTTTTGTACGAATGTACTCACTTCAGCATTAGTCGACACCCTATCGCCAGATCGATGACAGGGGCCAGTCCTCCGGCCTTGTTAGCGTCGTACTTGGATGTATCTGCAGGCGTTTCGGTCTCATGTGGCACCTTCGGGTTGTTGCGACGATGGTCAACGGTCAACCACTCCCGACTCCTACAAACAACATGTTCCATAGCATATTAAACCGAATAAATAGAGATATTAATGATGAGTAACTCACGGATTGTGAACTCGCGGCGCGCTGTCAATGGCAGGGATGTGGAAGTGCTTGTTCGTGTCCGGTTCGATCATCATCGAGACTCTGCGGTTGAACTCGTCCACTTTCTTGTTGGTGGGCATCACTGCCAGCACTCGCGGGTCTTTCTTGTACATCTCCAGGAAGAAACCCAGTGTCTCCTCTAGAGTTGCATCTCGAGGAATCTCGTTCGCTTTCACCGTCTCTGAAAATTCTAGAATTTTTTTGGTCTAATCATGCATATAGTACATACTACGGTCATTTCATGATTTACAAAAAAATAACAATCTACTAACCTTCACCGATGAGCACTGTTAGCGATCGGGAGAGGAGAGTTTCAACGTCCTCATCTGTCACCGATCCCACTCGCAGTCGGTTCATGATGGATCCGAAGTGCGCGTCGCTCTTCTGTCGCATATTCTCCAACAGCTCACTGAAACACACATGGAAATCAACATGAAAAGGAAAACATGTGTCTACTCACGCATACTGGAACTGATTCCATAGATGGAGGGAGGGGAGGATGGAGTGGAATCGCTTCCTCAGCTGGCGGGCAGTGACAGGCATGAACACATGGTCAGCCATCACAGGCGGAAGCTGGAGCAGATCACCGAACAGCACGATGTTCATTCCTCCGAACGCTGCATTTTGTATTTAAAGTGAGAGAGATAGTGATACAGTGCGATAGAGAGAGAGAGAGGAGAGAGAAAGGAGAGAGAGGAGAGAGAGATGAGAGAGAATGGAGAGAGAGAAGAGAGAGATGAGAGAGAGGAGAGAGAGAGAAGAGAGAGAGAGAGAGTAGAGAGAAGAGAAAGAGGAGAGAGAAGAGAGAGGAGAGGGAGAGAGAAGAAATAGGAGGGAGAGAGAGAAAGGATAGAAAGAGAGAGAGAGAGAGAAAGAGAGCGAGAGGAGGGAGAGAGAAAGGATAGAGAGAGAGAGAGAGGGAGAGAGAGGAAGAGAAAGTGTGTATTTGTGGGTATGTGGTATGTGTGTGAGTGAGAGAGAGAGAGGGGAGGAGGAGATCACACCTTCTTCATCCACTCCAAGGATCTCTCCGAGTCGCAGATGTATCTTGGTGAGCATCACATTGCTGACCATCGAGATCTCGTCGATGATGATGAGCTTGCAGTTGCGGAAGAGTGTCCGCAGTTGCTGCAGCTTGACAGGCTTGAGTGCAGTGTGCGGCGCCTCTCCTCCATGTTGCACTCCGATCGCGAGGGCAGAGTGGATGGTGTTTCCCTTCAGGGCCACAGCCGCCAGCCCGGTGGGTGCGAGGATGACGACCGCAGGCTCCGTCGTCTCCCGTCTTGCTACACTGTACTGCGAAGTGAGAGAATCCGCGATTGCATTTATCAGGCGAGACTTGCCAGTTCCGGCTGAAGATACTTTTATGTAAATTACACGTAAATGTTTGAAATGATGTACCTGTTCCAGAGACAAACAGCTTGATAGGTGGGGTGGTGACTTGTCCGGTCAGCCGCTCTCTCTCCTGGTCGGCGATGGTCTGGTTGATCAGATCGTACACTTCTTGCTGCTTCTCGTTGAGAGAATTGACGACTCCGATGAGGTGGTCCACGTCGACGTTTCTCTCCTGCACGTGGATCGCTTCGTCCTCCTCCTCCTCCCCATCTGCTCCCATCTCCGCCGCATGCTGTCTTTGCATCTCGGCGTGCTCGCTTCGCATCTTCCGATTCAGCTGCATGTGACTCACGCGCCCACTGAACATTGAAATAGTTAAAGAAAACTGAAGAAACACGACATTCATTTTTAAGTAGTGAATGTAATTTAATAATTTAATTAATTTGCAAACTCACACATACGAGCTGATGACTTGCTGAGTGATAGGGTTGGCGTTCTCGATGTACTTCCTGAACATGTCGAGAGTGTCGCACTCGTTGCCGGAGAACTCCTCCTCATTTCTCCACGGCTTGAACACGAACAGCAGTCGGCGATAGAAATCCAGCTGCTTCTCCTTCGACTCGTCCGGGTTCGGCCAGTGGCAGATGGGAAGAATAGGCTTGCCTCGCGCCTTCAGCCAACCCACACCGCCCTTCAACTGGTGCACAGTTCCCACCCTGTGCATGTAGAACGGACTGTGCGGACTCGTCACGTTGTATGCATCAGCGAACTGAAAAAACCACTCAGAATTCGCATAGAACTCATTTAGAATTAACATATAAACACTCTTTAAGAGAATATAGATTAGCATTTATAATTAATTTTGCAATTTTGTATCGAATACAACATATTTAAATTAAATTTGTTTTTTGAGTAAGTATCATATATCATATTAAATGTTTACGAATGAGTTATGTGTGACTGAGTTTTACATTAAACTCACAGTAGCCTTCTTGGACAGTTTGGCGCTTTGTCCATCGATCTCCTCTCCCTCCTCGTCACTCTCTCCCTCCGATTCCGATCCACTCTCCTTGTTGTCCTTCTGTCCCTTCCTCGCTGCCGGCTTCTTCTTATGAAACCTATAACCACAAACGACATAGAGCATAGCACAAAAAACTTGAAGAACTTACGTGAAGCTAATGAAGAGATTGAAATAGCTATGGTTTTCGAGATCGTCTGGGCGAGCAGCGTAGTAGGTGTCAGCCCAATTGGAGACGGTGGCAGGTGCATCCGGGTTTTCCTGGATCTCTTTCGCAGGCTTCATTACACGCACCCTCTTGTCCGGGGCGTTCGAGTTGAGAGTCTTGGCAGCGATGCTGCTCTTGTGTTATGGCTGCCTTCTCAGCCGATCGCATCCCTCTGCTAGTCCCATCTCCCTCTTGCGCAGCAGCTGGTACACATTCTTCAGAAGGTCGCCTGGGTTGCGAAGAATGTCCGAATCTCAAAAATTCAAGTAACCGCGTGCAAACATTTTGATATTTTGAAATGTGATATTTTGATATTTTGATACGTGGATATAGGATATACTGTATTTTTAAACTCTTACCGATGATGCTCTTCGACTCGGCCTTGCTCGCGTACGATGTGATGTAGGAGAGCACATTCTGCAGATCATCGGCTATGAACTGCAGATCGTGGTTGCCTCCCCAGATGAGAGAGAGGGGCGCGTTGTATCCGTTGATGAGAGCTTCTTGCGCTGTGCGCTGCAGCTTGTACAGACGCTCCTTCTTCTCCACACACTGTGGCATCAGCTTCGTCTTCGCCTGCGGTGCGTGGGGGAATCCAAACCGGCACACAATCCTCCTCTTGTTGTCATGAAAGACAATCTTCTTGCAGTAATCTGAAATGTTTTTTTCGGTTATTTCTGATACTCTTTTAGTTGCACAGGTAAAAAATATATTTTATACACGTGTAGAAACTATCTAGACATAGTACTCACCTCCACATTTGTGCATTTGGAATGCCTGGACGTTGTAGAGGAGACGTGGCTCATTCGATGTCGGCAGTCGACACGATATATACTTGTCGATGAAGCCGGTCACCTCCTCGTCGCTGTTCACTCCCACCACCGGCGCTCCCTTCACCCACAAGAGACAGTGCACGTGCGGCGCGCCTCTCTGCTGGTACTCCACTCGATACCAGTAGTGCGTCACCTTTCCCACAGGACCGTCCTTCTGAATCAAATTGAAATCAAAAGACTGATTACTGGCTACAACTTAAAAAAAACTTATGTTGTTTTCTTTTTCCAAACACGGTTCGAAAAATAATTGTTCTAAAAGAATATACGATACTCGATACCCCTTCTCTTTGAAAAATACCGCCAGCAGATATCATTCACAATTGAGAAGAACAGATGATATCGATTCTTCTCACATTCTCTTTCTCTTTACTTCTTTCTCCTTCTCCCTCCCCCTCTCTTTTCTCCCTCCCCCCCCTCTCTCTCTCTCTCTCTCTCTCTTTCTCTCTCGTTCTCTCTCTCTCTCTTTCTCACTCTCTCTTTCTCACTCTCTCTCATTTAATTGAATACGACAGTACAATCATGATGATATGAGCCTAAGATGCTAGATGCATAGGAACATAGGCTAACGCCGGGAAAAGACAGGTATTTAAGTTGACGAGATTAGTGGCGGGAACACGATACTTGATCGATCATCATTCCTCGACCATTAGAGAACCATTATTGAAATGTAGAGTGTAGAGCTTCGTCTGTGTCCATGTCCATGCCATTTAGTAACCTCGCGTCATACTTCCACGTGATAGTACTTCCCGCCGCCTCACTGGTTTGTCGGGAATGATTCTTGTCTATGACCGATCATTCGGCGGCGGGGAAAAATGAGAAGACCCGACCGCACGCCGCGGGAAAATCTCTCATGTATCCAAAATATAGTGTTATACATAGCCTTCCCGTCACGGTTTAAAAATCGTATTTCGAAATTCTCTCTCTTCTCTCTCTTCTCTCTCTTCTCTCTCTTCTCTCTCTTCTCTCTCTTTTCTTACTTCTCCCTCTTCTCCCTGTTCTCTTTTCTCTCTTCTCTCTCCTCTCTCTCTCTCTTCTCTCTATATATGATAATATCTGTGTTTGATCCCCGCGTCTCCACTGCTCCTCTATCTTCTGCCGCAAAAGCGATTGAAGAATGGGTGTTGAAATGGCAGATGTCGGTGAGTGCCAGCAAATGTGCCGTCATGCATTTCGGCAAGCGCAACCCTCGATTCAAATATTTTCTATCAGATTCTATTGTGCCGGTTGTTTCCTCTTTCCGTGATCTAGGAATCACAGTCAGTGACGATCTGACATTCCGTGTCCACATAAACAACATTGTCAAAAAAGCCAATCAAAAAATAAACTACCTCTTTTTTGTTTTGCGGACACGGAATGAAACAGTTCTCACTCAAGCTTACACTATTTATGTCCGTTCTATCCTGGAATATGGATCCGTAATTTATTCACCTTTCTATCAAACAGATAAGGACACCATCGATTCTGTCCAAGCACTGTTCCTCACTCGATTGTCTTATCGATGCGGTCTCTCACATCTTTCTCGCTCTCACGTAGAGGCTCGTCTACACCTTGAGTCCCTTTCTCGTCGTAGAATGAGATCGGACCTGGCATTTGTGTACAGAATGTGGAGGGGCGAAACCGACTTGTGTGTGTCTGCCATTTTTGAGGTTCGATCGAGTCGGACTCGCGGGGCCACAACAAAAGTTTTTCCCCTGTCAAAACCTAACAAAAACAATGTAAAAGCATTTCTTTCTCATCGAGTTTATGAAATAGTCAACAAATTACCCCCGCACGTTTTCAATTCATCCTATTTCACTTTCCTATCTTTCATTGATGCGATACTGTAACTTTCACACATTTCACATGTTTCACTTGTCCCCTGATCTATAAGAGTTTTGTAAACCTTGATCTTGTATAATAATTGTTGATGCAATTAGAATAAATATTATTATATATGTCTCTCTTTATCTCTCCCTCTCTCTCTCCTCTCTCTCTCCACTCTCTCTGCTCCTTATCTCTCCCTCCCTCTCCCTCTTATTTCGAGATTCTCTCTCTTCTCTCTCTTCTCTCTCTTCTCTCTCTTCTTTCTCTTCTCCCTCTTCTCTCTCTCTCTTCACTCTTCTCTCTCTCTTCTCTCTTCTCTCTCTTCTCTTACTTCTCCCTCTTCTCTCTCTTCTCTTACTTCTCCCTCTTCTCTCTCTTCTCTTACTTCTCTCTCTTCTCCCTCTTCTCTCTCTTCTCTCTCTCTATATATATGTCTCTCTTTATTTCTCTCTCTCTCCCTCTCGCACGAGATGCTCGCTCTTCCTCTCGTTGTCTTTCACCCCCGACATCTGCACTCTCGCCGCAGCCCGCAGCGAGGGGCGGGGCTCTGCACTTTTGGGTGCAAGTTGGGTGCACGTTGGAAAAAGTCGGCGGTTAGCGTGACGGGAAGGAAGGAAGGAAGCGCTGGCCTTTCGCCTAGTGCGCGCGCGGGATCGCGCATAACTTCTTTCAGAGAAGAGATACAAAGATGCCATCAATTAGTGATCTGGCCTACGGAACGGTGCGAATCGAACTAGCATAAATTGAACAAGTTCACATTGTTGTTAACGGAACCTTTCGGTGTCGTAAAATGAAAATTCTAGCGCGAGCCTTATTTTAACCCAAAAGAGAGGGCGCTGCGCGCCCTCTCTAATGCGTTATTGAATATTCATGATCAAGCAAGAGCAAAGCGACAGATTCAATGCTACGCACTGATATCATGTGTGTGAAGCTCACGCACATCTCACATGCGTAGCCCCCGATTCTGCGTACACTCAGAGTGTACGCAGAACCGGGCTCGTTTGCGTGACGCATGCGTAGCCTGTACACGCAGTGTGAGGATATACCCGAGATTTTACTTGATTCGATTGAAATATGCTGACTCTGATTCTGATTCTAGTCACTCAAAAATACGATTTCGATCAAAGGTGCAGAAACACAAAGCTTTTATGAAAATCATTTCTGTTCACAGCCAGTAAGCGGAAATGTTCAAATCACTACGTGTCAGAGATATGTGACAAAAGATCCTGAAAAAGTATCGCTCAGAGATTGATTGGTGTTCGATCTACATGCATAGAAGCGCATTATTGAAAATATAACTGATCAATGTGCAAGCGTATAAAACGCGCGGAATCGGTTTCAATTCCATACCAGATTCGTTCCTGTTCTAAAAAACATTGACGTTCCGTACATACCGTATTCTATGAATTCCTATAATCAAATTCATCATCACAAGAAATGTTTTGTCGCCCCCTTTCCCAATGTGCGCAGGATGCCCCCCTTCTCCCCACAACATTAATCATAACTGGGCTATATAAGGTCACACAGTGCGAATAAAGATATGTCACCAGGAATATACATTGGCTTATTGTTGAATTGAAATATATGGCGACCATGGCTACCTGATCGTACACTACATTCTTCTGCTACACTTATCCCCTTCGCCAAGATGTCAGGACCAATCCGTACGCAGCTCGGTATATTACGAAAATCTATAACGAAATCCATAGAGGAGTCTACTCATATATGCAAACAAACTGACCTCGCAAGACTATCAACCCTGGAACTAGAAACCCTTGCAAACAAGGCGACAGAATCGAAATCCGTGTTATCATCAAGACTATGCAACGTTCAAACACTCATCACAGAATGGGACTCTCTTATATCGAAAGACAGTTCAGAAACTGCCGTGCAAACCGAATACTTCAAAAAGTATGGTGAAGTAACACCATTACTGACAGCCGCAACAAGCCTCGAACAAACTCTCGATCACCTTCTCGAATCAATCAAAAAAGAACGTCAAGTCCGAATACAATCAGACTCATACATCTCCGTGAACGAATCCCCAACAGTCCCTCTACCAACTTCCGCCATGACTACTGTTCGTCCTCTCCAGCATCAACTACCGTACTTCCAATCTCCACCGATTGCTATCAAACCATTCACCGGAGATTCCAAAGAATATACTTCATTCAAGAACTCCTTCAAGGCCGTATATGACAACTTCTTACAAAACTCCGTTCAAAAACTCATTATGCTCCTATCACTTCTTCGCGGACAACCATACCAGATCATCAACTCACTAACCATCTGCGCCGCTAACTACGAAACCGCCTTCAAGCTGCTTGATGAACTCTACGGCGTTGGAGGAACCAATCCGCAAACACTTCTCAACGAACTACTACACATGGAATGCCTTCATCCGCAAAATCGATCCACAGAGACAATACGCAATACTTACATAACGATTCACCGGATCTGCGAACAACTCAAACAACATAATATCAATGACAACCTCACGATTGTCTTAACGATCAAGAAAATCTTCCCTCGTTGGCTGACAAGTAAACTACCATCCAATCCAAGTACTACTATTAACGATACTCTCACAGCAATTCGCAAACAGATTGAAGAAATAGCAGCCCTCGATACGATATACTCTTCCAACAACTCAGCAACTACACTCGCAACCACATCATCACCTCGTCATATCAATTCGAATCAACGACAACAGATCAACAATTATCCAAATAACAACCGCTGCTCATTTCGTTGTACTGAGCCTCACAACACATTCAATTGCCCACTACCGACCATCAAGAAACGAGCAATTGCTAAAGAACTCAAGCTTTGCTACCATTGTTTATCACCTAAACATACCCTCGCTACATGTCCATCATCAAAAACCTGCAAAACATGCTCAAAACGTCATCATTCAGTTCTTCACGACGACAACTACAAACGAACCACGAATACCAATCATCAACAAAGACAAAATCGGCAATATCAACCCCAACACCATCAACCCCAACACCATCCAAACCCTGTGCATCAACGTCATCAAACAAACTACACCACTACTTTCACTCCACCAACATCTCACAGTTCACTTTTCCATCAACCACCACCAACTCATCTTCCACCTCAACAAATACTGGAACCTGATGTTCAACTACAACAACCTCCTCCTCAAACATCTACATATCACTCCAACTCTCCATCAAACAAGCAAACCCTACTGTGTCTTCGAGTCAAAATAGTCAATCCCAAAACGAAAACCTCGACTACATCGATAGCATTCATTGACTGTGGAAGCACAACGAGTTATATAAGCACCCGCGCCGCAACTGAACTGCAACTGATCCCCGAGAGATCAGTGACACTCGCTCTGGCTACTTTTGGAAACCCAATTCCGGAAAAACTGGAAACAACTATGCATTCCGTTATTCTGGAAAACGCCCACGCGAAGACCGGATTCCAACTTTCTGGATGCCTCACTGAGATCAAACACATCACCAACAAAATAACTACTATTCTGCTACCCATTTCGAATACCCCTCAGATGGATTCCATCGTATGGAGAATTCCTGATGCTGAAGAAGTACAACCCGATATACTCATTGGATCAGATCTTCTATTCAAATTTCTGGACTTCTCTCACCCGTCCTTCTCTGCTTCAAGGTATGGGAACTACAGTATCCTCCGAACCTTACTTGGACCGATAGTTGTGAAAACGAACTCCACCAACTCTATTACTCAAAACTGCAAACCCGTATCGACCTTCTCCATACAGTCCACTGTAATCACAACCAGCAAACCTTCGGCTACAGACATTTCTCACCTCTGGGACCTATCACTACTTGGAATTGAACCAGATTCGACAACTCGAATTGAAGACGAAGTACAACAGTTCTTCGAGTCAACCGTCATCTACAGCGAAGACGAAAAAAGATACTACGTCCGTTACCCAACGACTATCAACCTTTCACTTCCACCGAGTTCCATAATGCGCCCATACATTTTCCGGAAACAGATGGCCATGCTCCAACCGATACACTCAGACGACGACTTGAAATCGAAGTACTACAACTACTTCCAAGAACTCCTGTCGGAGAATATGATTGAACGATGTCCTCCTCCATCAATCGATGAGCTTGTCTCCTATATAACGCATTTTCCAGTACTAAAAAGTGACTCTCGCACAACAAAAGTTCGCCCAGTACTGAATCCGACTGAAAAACTCAGAGGATATCTCAGTCTGAATGAACAACTTCTCAATGGAACGAACCTCCTACCGAAGATTGCCCCTCTTCTTCTTCGACTACGAACATTCAAGAACATTGTTTCTGGAGACATCCGCAAGGCCTTCTTGACTGTTGGCATTCAGGAAGAAGACCGCAACCTCTTCCGGATTCTTCTTCCAGAAAATCCAAAAGAACCACTATCATCAAGAAACACTCTCTGTGACTACCGCTTCCGACGCGTTCCTTTCGGACCCCGCACATCACCATATCTGTTACTAGCAGTAATCCATCACCATCTACGCAAACACTCTTCACCCCTCTGCAACGAAATCCTTCTCAACATCTACATGGACAACATCTTCGTGGACGCCGAAAGTAACGAAGACGCCATCAAGAAATACCATCAAATAGTGGAACTATTCCGTCTTGCCGGTATGGATGTACGTGAATGGGCATCCAACATTGCTGAATTCAACCACTTCATCAAAACAACAACTTCTGAAGACATGCCCGATACGATGAAACTACTTGGACTTTTCTGGACTCGATCAGACGACACTTTCGCTGTCAAACTTGCCAAGCTACCGCCTACGGATACCGTTTGGACTCTATCGAAACTAATCAGCTTCGCCGCAAGTACCTTCGACCCACTCGGAATCGTTGCGCCCATCACCATAAAGATCAAAACAATTCTCCAACGGGCACAAGAGAAGAAACCAACGATGCACGAACCTCTCGATGACGACAACATAGCATATTTGAAGATCTGTTTGAGTGAATGGACCGACTCGTATCCCTTTCCTCGCAGCCTGCCGAAAATCACCCAAGAAACAACGTTTCACATCTTCTCTGATGCAAGTGGAACCGCATTTGGAGCGTGCATTTACATCCAAAACCCGAAAGAACGAGCCCAACTGGTCTCCGCAGTCTCTAGACTACAACCGTCTAAGAAGTTATCAACTCCTAAAGCCGAACTAGTTGGAATTTTGACGGGATGCCTTCAATTGGAGACGTGCCTGAAAACTCTCAACATCACCAACTGCAACGTCCACCTTTGGAGTGACTCCTCTTCAGCTCTCCACTGGATCACCAACCCGCCACCGACCATCTTCATAAGAAATCGCGTACTCAAGATCAGAAACATCATTGATCAGTTTTCCATCACAATTCACCACGTAGCAGGACACCACAATCCAGCTGATCTTCTCTCACGAGGAACAACTCCCAAACAACTACTCGACGCCGACGTGCATACTCTCTGGATGAACGGACCACACTTCATCTCCCTCCCATCAACAGAATGGCCATCAACACTCACAGAGGAAAACGCGATCACCCAACGTCAAGAATCCCAAGTACTTGCAAGAACCGACGACATATCTAACCTCACATTACTCTCCGTCACATCAACATCTACAACAGAATGGACCGCGAATCTATTTTCCAAAACAAATTCACTCACCAAAATTCTATCTTCGTTGACCCTGATTCTACAATTCATCGCCCTATTGGCTTACCGAACGAAAAGATCACTACTGTTCATACCCCATTTCGAAACAGACAAGAAGAACTACTGCACCTCCCAATTGATCAAGGATACTCAACAAGCACATCCACCAACCAAGGACCAAATAAGGAAACATCGTCTATATCAAACCACCCGCTATGGAGTAAACGGAATCTACGTCTCCCACAAACGGACCGCAACAATTAGACCCGATCCAGTATATCTACCATCAACTTCGAGACTCGCAGAACTAGTCATTCTAGACTTGCACACACGCAATCTTCACTGCGGCACAACTTCCCTACTCGCTCTACTACGTTCAGACTACTTCATCCCCTTCGACCGACAACTGACAAAAACTGTCATTCGTAATTGCCCACAATGCCGGCTGACTATTGGGGAACCCTTCGAACTACCACCTTACCCAGATCTACCAATGGATCGTTTGAATTGCCAATATCCTTTTGAGGCATCTGGAATAGACTACACTGGAGCACTTTACACCGCCTCAGGAACAAAATTCTACATCATCTTAGTCACCTGCCTCACCACTAGAGCAGTATTCCTGGACATCGTCGAAGACCTTTCCACAAGAACATTCCTGAATAGTCTGAGAAGACTTATTGCAGTATATGGATCACCTCGCAAGATTCTATGTGATAATCAAACCAGCTTCACTCTTGCAAGCAAGATTCTTCAACCGTCAAAGAGCAACACCATATTGAAACGACTTTCCTCCCAAGGAATCGAATTCCATTTCATCTCCCCACTATCTCCTTGGAAAGGATCAACGTATGAAAGAATGATTGGATTAATGAAAAATCTTCTAACTCGCAGCACCAACCGGAAATTACTGTCTCTGGACGAAATGAGAACATTGATTCTCGAAATCGCCAACATTCTGAATAATCGTCCACTCGTTGCAATCACTGCAGAACCGTCCGCACAACCTCATCCACTAGCACCAATCGATTTCATCATGCCAAATCGAGGAGGAGACTTAGTCTTGCCCGACTACGACGACGACTGCATCGATCCCACCACAAGAAAAGAGCAACTAATCGACTACCTCTCACGAATGGATGATCTTTTACAGCGCGCATGGAAGCAATTCATGAACGACTACACCCAAGAATTGGCAAGAAGAAACACACACAATCACGGAAAACAGAAAGGAGCAATTCACCGCTTACCCCAAGTCGGCGAAGCAGTACTAGTCATCGAAAAAGGATCAAAGCGAAACGACTGGAAGTGTGCAAGAGTAGTGGAACTCTCGGATTCAAAAAGAACAGCAACTGTAAAAACCTCATCCAGAACATTCGACCGTCCACTGAATCTTCTTATTCCTATCGAACTCAATCCGGCAACTCAGAACACGAAAACGAACATTTCTCAACAAATACCCAATCATCAAAGTTCTCACCCAATGATAACTCGCTCCTAGGTCACAACAATGTTAACAATAGCCGCCCTCGCAACTCTCCTCACTCCAGCAACAGCAATTTTATCTTGCCCATACAAGAACACAGTACTCTACTACACACCATGTACCAAGTCAAGTCTGATCATCACCACAGACGGACAGAACTTCTGCCATGAAATCTATGCATGTAAAGGAGGATACATCAAACCGCATCAAGAAAAACTACCACTCCTCTGCAGTCACGTCAACTGTGATTGTCCCACTTGGGCACATCAATGCACTTCGTACAGTGATTCTATTTCGGAAACCGAACTGCAGACTTACCAGCGGATACTTCGTCTCAACAATCCTCACATATTGTGTTCCACTCACGAATCGCCTACATGCTCTCCGACAAAGCAAACAGCATCTTTTGCAATGGTACAACTACCAACAAAGGAGATTTTTCCAGTAAAAGAACTACGAATCAACACCCCACAAAGACGATCTATCAACGACTATTTGTGTGTTGATCATACTGGAAAGAAGACGAAAGTGTTGACAGACTCTCGCGTTGGAACACGAATATTCTGCGAAGAACACAATTGTTCAGAAAAATCTACACCCACTTCCTTCTGCTTTTACCCCGACTCATCACCAGAATCGATCTTCGACCAAGGAACAGTACCCATAATCGCTTGGGGAATTCAAGAATTCGAATACTACCCACATCTGAACAAGGAAAATGAACATGAACATGGAGCAAAAGTGAACATTACTTGCAAAGAAAGCAATATAATTCTACAATCTGAAAACGAAATCGAAAAAGCATCTATCTGCCTGAATGACTACTGCAAACTCACAAATCTGGAATCATCTACTAACAATCACATAATACCAGCAAACATATTCACTGACCGAGAAAGAACTTTTGAAGTATCCCTTTGGAAAAGTGGAGCGATTCTATTCAAAACTACAACTATCTGCTACAAGAATCAAGAAGGAATCTCACATTACTTATCTATACTGCAAATCAAGCTATCAACCTACACCTTATATTCACTATTACCTCTTCCGGCAATCATACTCTTCATACTAATACTTATGTGGTTTCTGAAACCACTTATCTCCTTGATATCTTCTCTACGAATCATCATTATGTTCATCGTTTATTTACCACTAAGAATACTCCTATATCCACTACAATACTTTATAAGAAGACGAACGAGGACAACAAGAACCAATATTTGGAATCCAAGAACGCAACTGATAACGATTTCATTACTCTTTCTTCCTATGAATGTTTCCGCGTGCATGACAATTACAACAATGACTGGCCTCTCGGAAATATGTACAAAGGAAAAAGATTCATATTTGTGCACCGTGGAAGGAGCAACTCGACTGACACTCCAGCCTATTGGTTCTGAAGCTTGCTTTTTTATTGTATAACGACGGATCACCAATTGGCAGAATTTCTGTTACTCTAAGAAATGTGAAGATGAGCTGCAAAAAGGACGTCATTTATTATACACGAGATCATGCCTTTCAACTGTTCACATCTCACCGTTGCAGTGGTGCAGGATCTTGTGAAGGACAGAAATGCGCGAAAGTGGATTCTACAACCATTGTCGACGAGTTTCCACTGTCCATTCGCAGCTACCCAGGAATCACGTACTGTCACAATAGCTGTGGATGCGTGACATGCAATGGATGTTTCCTATGTGACGCATCGTGCTTGTTTAGCAGACTATACATCACACCCACAACAAAGACTGTATACGAAATATTCCGTTGTCCAACATGGGACATTTCCATATCAGCTGACATACGTATAGAAGACGAACAACAATCGATTGAATATTCCCTCAACCTCAATCCGGGAGAACCAACTCAACTGACAAAATTCATGGAAATCACTATTACTTCACATTCACTTCCCCCGTTACCACTTCTCAATTATGAAGTATTGAGAGATACTAAGAAGAACGCAATGTCATTGGTAAGAGCCAACAATCAACACTCACTACACTCCGGACTGGGACAAGTTCAATGCACAACACGAAAAGAAGCAGAATTATTCAAGTGCAAATTCGGCCCAGAAATTTGTTCCTGTGCAAACTCAGATTTCAATCAGAAGTGTTCTTGTCCAAGTGGAAGTATCAAACAGTATTTGAATAACAACCCTCTTCCATTAAGAACAAGCGGTATTTTATTACTTCCATCTGACGGCAATATTGAAGCGAAAGCGAATATTGGAGTGATTGAAGCAGTTATACATTATCACAACTACAGTTTGAAAGTTATCAGAGAAAACCACAGCTGCGATATAACTATTTTTTCTCTCATCGGCCATCACTCATCTTTGGAGGGAGCAACGCTCAACTACCGTTGTGATTCAACAACGACATTTGTCGCTCGCCTCAAGTGTGAGACTGAAACAATATATCTACAATGTGGAAATTCAAACTCCCGATTACTACAACTCAACATGAATCAAGAACACATATCAATGAATTGCAGATCAGATTGCTCTAATGAAATAATCAAAATTCAAGGAGACTTATTACCACCAGCACATATCACTATGGAGGATTCAATCAATATCAATGAAGAAAGAGAACTTAAAGAATCCAATTGGTGGCCAAATCTACTACATTTATTATATATTTATTATTTCTTCGTGATTATATGTTGCATCATATTCATCATCGTCTTCGGAGTGACGTTCCGTACATACCGTATTCTATGAATTCCTATAATCAAATTCATCATCACAAGAAATGTTTTGTCGCCCCCTTTCCCAATGTGCGCAGGATGCCCCCCTTCTCCCCACAACATTAATCATAACTGGGCTATATAAGGTCACACAGTGCGAATAAAGATATGTCACCAGGAATATACATTGGCTTATTGTTGAATTGAAATATAAACATGTTTCAGTTGTGTTTGATCTGTTAATATTTTTATTTTTCAGATGCATCTGCTACTTTTCCTGTCCTTCACTGTTGTCGCGTACGCAGTCACCTACCCTGAGACATGTTCTCAGTTCACGAAGGCGCAGGTATATTCACTACGACTTATGAAACAGCAAAATGGGAAAAAAGTGTGAGCCCGACTAAAAGTGTAATAGGAAACGGCAAGTTTCACAATGAAACTTGTTTCAGAGGAACGCTATTTTGAAAGTACACAACGACCTGCGCTCGAAGATGGCTCTCGGAAAGTACACGGCAAAAACGAGGAAGATGCCTGCTGCTGCCAACATGAGGAAAATGGTCGGAGATCTCTATCTCCTCGTCTCTCCCTACCTTCCCCTCTCTCTCTCTCTCTCTCTCTCTCTCTCTCTCTCTCTCTTTCTTTCTCTCCTCTCCCCTCTCTTGCCTCTTCCTCTGATGTCTGTTTCAGAAATGGGATTGCACCCTGGCGAAGGCTGCCCAGGCATGGGTGAACAAATGCGATCAGAAGCACGACCCGGACAGGAAATATGGAGAGAATCTGTACATGGATAGTAGGAAGTTCGCCACGCTGAGCAATGCAACGTTTGCGACGTTGGTGGAGAGAGAGAGAGAGAGAGAGAGAGAGAGAAAGAGAGAGAGAGAGAGAGAGAGAGAGAGAAAGAGAGAGAGAGAGAGAGAGAGAGAGAGAGAGAGAGAGAGAGACTAACCTTCAAGTGACGCTGCCAAGCTCTGGGCGAAGGAGTACGCTCAGTATGGCTGGGTTGAGTCGAACCCTCCTTATTTCACCAAAAAGATCTTCAACAGTGGCGTTGGTCATGCTACACAGGTGAAATCATGTCGCATCGCTCTGCCTCCTCTTTTCCTTCTCTCTCTCTCTCACTCTCTTTCATTCTTTCTCTCTTTCTTTCCCTTTCTCTGCTTCCCTCATCTCTCTCCAATTCGCGTTCTCTATCTAGTAATACTTTAGATGACGTGGGCTACTTCGTTCAAGATTGGCTGTGGCGTTTCCACATGCACCAAGGGATATGGAACTTACGTCGCCTGCAAATACAGTCTCCAGTGAGTTCCATTTCTAGTCGCTCACCCTAACAATGTCAAAATAGAGCACAGCCGTAAAATCCCTGGCAAACTTATACAGTATAAACGGATAGTTAGATTTGTGCAGGGAAAGTCGTTACAACCATTTTGAAAAATGTTGCAGTGGCAACTACATGAACACCAATATGTACATCAAGGGAAAGACGTGCAGCAAGTGTCCCAAAGGAACCAAGTGTCAGAAAGCTACTGGACTATGTGTGTGATTGAAAATCGATATACGAATCAGTAAAGCAATTCAAGATCCAGTGTTCTAATTTCTAATTCTGATGCAATAGTATACGATATTGTCAGAATAAATGAAGGACGGAAATGAAATGAGTATATGCGGAGATAAGAGACAAATACCAGATCACCATGACATGAGTGCAAGTTTTCGAAATTTTGCCGCTCTGTGCTGTTTCCTGACGAAACTACGCCTATCCTATCGGCGTTTTATTCTCAAATGCATGTGTCGGAATGCCCACCTAAAAGTCTGTGCATATTTTTTTCCTTTACGTTTTTTTTTTACATTCATGTAGTCAGAATGGCTCAATGGGGTCCAACAATCAATAACAAAGGAACAATGGCGTATATGAGAACCGTGTGGTAATGAAATTTTCATATTCGCACGAAATCACCACGCACCGAGGTGCATTCAAGTTTCAGGAAAAGTTGCAAATGGGGATCGAACCCGTGGCCGCAAGAGTGCAGGCCCAGACTCTTTTCCACTGGGTCACAACGCGCAAAGACCGCTGCCGTTCCCGAGAACTGACTTCTTTGCGAAAGCGATCACAACATCGATCTGCAGATAGCAGCCCCGCGACAATGAGGCTTCCCGCCAAAACACACATTTGAACGCCTATTTTCGTGTGGTAACGGGACGGTCTGTGGTAATTGGTGTGGTAACGCGGTAACAGCTTTGAATCGTTATTTTTTCGTTTGTTTCGCATTCTAATAGGTCAAGTTATGGTCCAGAGTCAAAAATAATGCGCCACTGTTCCTTCAAAAAGCTATATCGTTACAACGTAACATATCAAATAAAATGGAAACAGAAAAACAGAACAGATTTATTGATAGATATTTATTACGTGTCATTTCAAATTGGATAAATATTCACACACTCACAGGTTGGCTGACAAGAAACAATTCTATACTATGCAATCTCTCAATATCAATCGATAAACCAAGGGTCCTACACACTATTCAAGTAACCAGTATCGCGCAATAATGTTCGCAGTGTGCAAAAATAAGGTATCTCACGCATCAAAGGTAAAAGTAAATCAACAGCAGTATGTAACATTGAAGCATTTCCAATATGAGTGTGTCCAAAGTCAAAAAGTAAGCGAATCAAGTGAGAAAGTGTTTCAGTCGAGGCTGAATGGGGCGGGGCTTGCGGGGGCGGGGCTAGAGCCGGCAGCTCTATTCGTTCGCCACTGGATTGCGGCTCGCCTGCAGACGAATCAGAGTGTCCAGAGGGTTGAACGGCTGCTTGGCGTCCTGCAAAAGGAAGGAACATTAGGTCAGAAGCCAGGCTAGATTGATTCCGAGAATGGGGCGGGGCTTCGGTGGGCGTGACTCACGTTGTTGGCTGCCAGCTGTGGTCGGTGGAGGCACTGCTCGGGCGCGGGTCCTTCCAGCCAGGGCCACGCCTCACACACCGCCTCCGTCGGGTCGTCCATCTGACCGCATCGACCCAGCATCTTCACGCCCTCCCGAGCCGCCTGAACGAGAGGTGACGTCACTTTCTGTCTGCATGTCTCTCTCTCTTTCTCTCTCTTCCCTCACCTTTGCCATATATGGCACTAGCTTCTCGTTCCACAGTCGGATGAACCACACGCGGCTCTCCTCGACCTCGAATGGACACTGCAGGAACGTGCGAGGACCGATTGTCACGTCTGAAGAACGAAGATTTGAATGTTATAAACCGAAGATCAGGAGGAATTGCTGAGATGTTCATCGAGTAAATAACATAGAGACTGTGAAACATATCAAGGAACATATCGTGAAAATCATATCAATCATATGGAAGAGAAGGATGATGCGACTGATGAACACTGGGGAGAGAGAGAGAGAGAGAGAGATCCCTGACTGACCGATGGAGTTTGCCTTCTCTATGAACTGGTTGACAGCGTGTAGTACTAGTGGGAGGAAGGCGATCACTCTCTGCAGCTCCTGCGGCGTCGTCTGCTGCGCGCGGAACTCGTGCTCAACGATACGGCGGCGAAGGAATCTAGAAAGATACTCAGTCAGGGGTACGCAGGCAATGTGGGATACTTAGTTATACGCAGGTAATACAGTCATTGGTAGTGGAACGCTGACAGTGAACTTTCTATGCAGTCAACTCACCTAGCCATGAATCCCCTCACTCCCTCCATTCGGTTGGTCAACTGGAAGAGCTTGAAGTTGTGGTGGACCTGAATAAAGGAGGTTATTCTTTCTCTCTCTCTCTCTCTCTTTTTCTAATCCTCCCTCCCTCTCTCCTTCTCTCTCTCTCCTTCCCTCCCCTCCTCTCCCTCTCTCTCTCACCTGCATCTCCGGTAGTTGACACGCCCTGTTCACAGTGCAGATCACATACGGTCCGGACTGAGGGTTCACTTCGACGGAAGCTGGAAAATGAATATAAGTAAAACTCATAAATGGTACTCAGCGTAGGCATACTCACCGAACACACTGGACACGAAGGAGATCCGCTGTCGGGGGATGTTGTCAATGAGGACGACTACGGGTTGGTCAGCTCGCAGGAGGGAGGTGAGCTGTTGTTCAACCTAAAACAGTTCATACAACACTGATAGACAATACCGTGAATTGTGAAGTGTGAATTGTGAAGTGAGCTGTTGCTTCACCTAGGACAGGTCATACCATACTGCTAAGCAACTGGAAAAGAACAGATGACAAACAGATAGGTACATAGCAAGAGGTAGAGAGAGAGAGAGAGAGAGAGAGAGAGGGGAGGAAAGAGGGGGGACACGATACCTTGAGCATGGCCTTGTCCTCGCTGTCGTCTGGCACCTTGACATCGACGACCCCGTCCTGTGGCAGGCCGACCCGCAGCGAGAGATACGCAGACAGCTGACGGGCCAGGTTCGACTTGCCTGCAAGGGAGGGTTTTATTGATGTGTTCAAATTCTCAAATTCAAATTCAAATGTTTATTCGGAATCGCAAATATGATTATGACACGTACAACACGATATCACTCATAAGAACCTAAGATGGTAGTATAGTTTTTTTTTTGCGCCGAATGGAAGCATTTTTTGCGCCGAATTGATGGTTTAGTTGATCCGTCCCCTGTCAGCGAGGCAAGGACGTGGATGTTGTTTGTACATGTTTTAGTTTGAGTTTGATGCCAAACTAGCTAGATTATCACTTGATTAACCAGGCTCTAATTTCCTGCGAGGACGTTAGGTAAACAAGTGAATACAGTGGGTAAGATATATTGCAGCTTCGGACTTATTAGTGACACATTGATGCAAACAGCGTTATGATTGTTTTCGAAATTGCGTGAGACGTACGTAGCATAAATGATGAATCTGTTACAGTTAATCTACAATTAATCGTATGTGTAAGTCGACAAGGCACGAATTGTGGCGAAAAGAAGAGGCGCGATTTTAGAACTGTTTTGAAACATAAGGAGACACAATATCAATCATTATTCACTCACCAATGCCGAGAGCTCCCGAAAGCACGAGTCTGCGGTGAGTGAGCAGGTGCTTCAACAGCTGATTGAGCATCGCCTGCGGGAAGAGACACTCCAACACCAGAGAGTCCACACACTGCTGCGCCGCGCCTGAAATATGCAAATGAGATGATGATGATGTCATAGAGACCACCCACGACGACTCACCCTTGAGGAATATGCGGATAGTGGTGCCGGTAGTGAGCACATCGCTGGGCTGTCTGTCGGGCTCTCCCTCTCCGATTCTTCTCACCACTCCACCCATCTGATAGCCGACCAGAGAAGTGGTGCAAGAGAGACCTAGTTGTCTGGAAAGAGATATTGATGGATTATCGACTATTTGATCTTGTGTTTAGAAGTGTTTGGAGAAGAGATCGATTATCGATTACCTGTCCGGATCGACCCTGTTGATGTACTCATCGAAAAGGCGGGCAATGTCGCTGTCGAGCTCAGACCAATGGTCGCCTCTGGAAAGAGTATGGTCTCTCTCTCTCTCTCTCTCCTCTCTCTCTCTCCTCTCTCTCACCTGTTCGGGAGGGGCAGGAATCCGAGGATGATCTCGTTATCCGGACAGATATCCTCCCTCACTGTCCCCGTGAGATCCACGTTCACTGTCACCTTCACCGCATTGCAACCGGAGGAACCTGAATAATTATTCTCTCTGAAAAGTACAAGCGTAAAGTAGCTCTGTTTGGGTTCATCTCAATTCAACAAAAGCACATGCATAAAACTATTATTTCTACACTAAACAATAAACACAAACCTGCTCTCTCAAACGATATGTAGAAACGTATACTCAATCGATAATTTATTAATAGGGGCTATATAATATATTTTCTTATTTCTTATGGAAGCATTGTGCAAATCAATAAACAGCTATGGAACAGTCGTTAAATTTACAATGTTGTTTTCATTATATTTGAATGTATACAAATCCAATAGCTTTTTTCGTAGATGACTTATTTGATAAACAGGTTAATAGAATGTGAGTGATAGAATGTGTGTGTGCAATAGTATATTCATATTGGCATTTGATTGTCAATGTTTTTATGATCGTTTTGAGAGAGCAGGTTTGTGTTTATTGTTTAGTGTAGAAATAATAGTTTTATGCATGTGCTTTTGTTGAATTGAGATGAACCCAAACAGAGCTACTTTACGCTTGTACTTTTCAGAGAGAATGAATGTCCTTTTGTTGAATTTCGAAGAAATTTTCTTTTTTCAAAATGTATTTTAAACAACAAAGATAACAGCAACAAAACAACGCGCGTGAACGACGACGCAAATCACAAACAGTGAGCACATTATCGCGCTCTCCCGCACACATTCCGCATCACGAACCAATGAGCGCGCGGGGGCGGGGCTAGTGAGCGGGCCTTTCAGCGAATCACCGAACAGCAGCACAACTGACAGACGTGCAGACCTAACCAGCGAACATAATTTTGGGTATTAAACTATTGTTTCATGTTTTATTTTTGTTTATAGTTGTTCAACGGACGATTTAGAAACAAGACCTTGATATAACTCCGAAACAATTATTATTTTAATGATTTACAAGCGATTTTGGCGGCCCTCCGGGCCGAGCGGTTCTGCGCGCCGCTGGATAGGACCCAAACGATCGGCGCTTCGCGCCGATCCTAATTTGTTCAGTTTTTAGGCAAAGAGCGAGATGACAGAACATTACTGAATTGCTTCACATAGACATTTTCATGGTAGTTGAGAAACTTTTTACAGTACCGTGCCTTGCAGAAGTGTGCAACAGGTGAACATTATTACCTCGCACATACGTTTCACAAAACTCATACTATATTCCCGAAACGTTTCAGTACTAATATTGTCGGCAGATGTCAACTTACAGATGAACAGTTCGTCCCATACACAGTATTTGCTGATGGCGTTGTATTACTGTGCTTTACCGTAATCTACCGTAACCTACGCTATCGAAGCTACTTGTCACGGGATTAATATTCCGATTCTGATTCGAGTTGTGTACTCACGCTTGCTGCTGCCACTGCTTCTCTCGCTGGGTGGGACTTCGTAGACTGGCTCGTCGTCCACCAGAAGGGAGGCATGGGAGGAGGCACGCGACCGGGCTGCCAGGCGGGTCATCTCCTGCTTGAGGTGCTTGTTCTCGTTCTGCAAAGGTACTCCTTCAATCAGCATGACATGGACAGTGAGAGGAGAGAGAGAGAGAGAGAGAGAAAGAGAGAGAGAGAGAGAGAGAGATAGAGAAGTAGAGAGAAAGACTCACCTTGAGTCGGTTGACAGTCTCCCTGAGAATGTCCACCTCCCGTGCGCTTTCCAGGGCGTCCAGGCTGGAAAAATGATAATACGACTGTCACGGATATTGATACGTTTCACGCTCACTTTATCATAACAGCAAAGTTTTGAATACAATGACCCATGAGTACACATTGCTCCTTTGCAAAATTTACTTTACTCACAGCAAATCAGCAAACTTTGAAATATATTACACTAGACAGTAGGAAACAAATAAGGAAGTACTCACCGCACATCAGCCAAAGTGGAGTCTTTGTCCTGCAGCTGTTTCTTCAGTTCCACAACGGCGGGAGCAGCTTCGATCTCGTCTAGTCTGGAATGTACACTGAATCTCTCTCTCTCTCTCCCTCTCTCTCCCTCCCTCCCTCTCTCTCTTCCTCTCTCCCTACCTGTTTCCACTTCCGGTGATCGCATGCAGTTGATGCATGGGACTGGCCTCCCCATCCGAGCACCCGCTCTTCTTGTTCTTACTCTTCGTGAACGCCCGCGAAAAACTGCTGCGAATCTGAAAGTCGATAATAAATCGATAAATCGATAATTGACAATGACGGACCAACCACCTTACAAGTTGATGAGTTGATGAGTACGACGTCATTGGACAAACCACCTTACACTTGATTTAGCATACAATCACGGGACAAATGACCACATTAGCATGTACGAATACGTTACCTGCGAGTCAACGTTGGTGGTCTAAAAAGGTGAAATAATTAAAACAAAAAGATGGGAAATCTATCAGATAAAAGATTCAGGAAAAAATGAGTCCTGCCACGTACCCAGCTCTTCTTGCTCTTTCCTCCGAAGCTGCTGAGACTGCTCTTGTCTGTCCTGCTGGACTTGGATGAGGAGGACATGGAGGAGCGATGGGAGGCGACAGACTCGAGAGACGGCTGCCGGAGAAGTTCACCCGCGCCTTCCTGCAAATATGTTGTTGTTATTCTTGTTGTTGATTTTATCTTGATGGTGATGATATTGCTCATGTTGTTTTGTTTCTATTAACTTTCTCAACGGAAAACAAGATTTTGTAAATCCAGAGTTCTGTTGGCATCCACATTTGTTGAGTGGTTGAAACGTATTGCTCACCTGACTGGCCCTCTCTCCATCTCTCGCCACTTTGTGGCTCATGAGGCGGAGATGCTCAATGTCCTGCCGCAGACGCGACACTTCGTCAGGCTGCAAATTTGCATATTTACATACATACATACATACATACACAACATACTACCACTGATACACAAATATAGTTATACAATTAATAATAATACTAACTGTGAGTAGCTGCCGGAACACTGCGCTATCTTCGTGCCGCATCTCTAGTCAATATACCAATACCCTCCTCTCAGCCTTATAATAACCCCGCACATCTCTCCACTCTCTCATTATCACACACTCTCTCGCCCCACTCGTAGTGCCAATTATGTACTGCGCGGCTTCATTGTCGCCTACGCTGCGTCTCTGCCCTGTGTCACTCTGCTTCTTTGGTTTCTGCATTCCCAGAGGGAGTAATTTGTACGGAGTGGACTACATTCATTTGCATAGGCGAGTACTAGTTTCGCAATGAGAGAGGGGAGGAAATGAGAGGATCAAGTGAGTCAGCTAAGATGTCTGTTTCATAATGCTAATGAACGTGGCTGAACAAAACACAAAACACAAACAAAATTGAAATACCTTCAGCTGTGCCTTTTCGACATGTCGACTGATGTTTGCCAGCTTCGAATCAAACGCGTCAATGAGCTGCAAAAAAATTCTTTGAATTTCTTAAAATTCCTTTTTCTACAGTATAACAATTGGGTGTATCGAATGAATGCGATACAGTTGTGTGGAACATTGGAGTGTGAAAAGTTTTTGATGCAACCAATTACATTTTTACCTAATGTGAAGCGAATCACAAGTACGCACTGCATCTTCGCTCTCACCATTTTTCTCACTCAGACAACAAAAGTAGATATTCAATTCTTTTTTCATTTCGTAATAAAACGAAACCAGCAGATACGGATGACTGATAGCCTATGTAAAGTCTTGTGCAGTTTCAGTTGCGCTATTGCACTCTTGGCGAAGCAAGTTGATAGTTGATTATAGATGATAGATGATAGTCGACCCACATTTGTCCACTGTTCCTCCTTTCTTGTCAGCCGGCTGACGGTGTTCCTATGCGACTCCAGCTCCCGCGTCATCTTCCGCAACTCAGACTCGTACTTCTCCGCCAGCTGGAATGTGCTCACTAATAAAACATGTTCAGTCACATATTTTCCGACTGTTGTTTTTCTGACGATTTTGTTTCGATTGTGGACCACTGTTGCAAATGTGAGACGCTAGTTTTCTATCGGGAATGCTTCGCTTTTCAGATCAATCAGAAGATTCGCATCGCCTCTTGTAGTTTTTCTTCACGCTACGTAAACTTCGTAGACGTGGTAACAAGTATGTTTCCAGTATGTTCCATACCGTGGAGTAGGCGGTGCTGCTCGCGAGACTCAGCTGCGATCCGCGCGTGTCCGAGGGGGTGTTCTCGCGGTACGAATGCGAGGGAGATCTGTAATGATATCATTGTTTCCTTTTCGGACTGGAACAGTATAGTGTGATCAGTCACTACTATACCATCCGTTTCATTTGCGATAGGAGTGCGTGCAAAGTGTCTAAAGCGAAAAAAAACAGTATTCGGTCGCTTTTGAAAGGCAGTTGAGAGAGTTTTTTGAACAGATTTAATCCGACTCACCTCTGCACTTCGTCCGTCAGTCGATGCAGCTGCACCGGCTCCTTGAGACTGCCGTAGCCATAGTGCGACGACTCCTTGCGCTGCAGCGAACCTGAAGAATACGGTGACGATCAGGAGCTGTCATCTACACAACCATTCATTCCGTTCTAATCAATTCGGTTAGTTCTGGTGAATGGTAAATCTGATTGGCCAGTTTCAGACTTTCTTCGCGACTGCGACAGTTGCAGCGATAGTGCTGGTGGCTTACAGCAGGTGAGTAGGATAAGCGACAGAGGGAAAGCATAGAAGCACCCTTGGTGTCCTTCGCGATGGAGAGCGGCAGTCGGGTGGATGACCTCGGTGACCTCGCCGATCTCCTCGGGGACTCGTCCTTCTCAGGTGAGGAGAGCACCATCGAACGGGACATTCCGGAGGCGGACAGACGGGCTGCAGGGAGGGAGAGGGGTTAGCAAGCGGGGATAGAGTGAGCAAGGTTAGAGTTCTTATTTGCGTGTTGGAAGTTGCCTAAAACGGTTAGCAAGCAACATTCATGAGTAGAGTTAGCAAGCAGGATAGTTTGAGAGGGCTGGCATTAGTTTATAAATTATAGATGATCAAAACCGCCCACCTCCAATGTTCCGGTCGTCTACATGCGTGGGTATGCGGCGGGGTGAAAGCAACGCCGCCATAGCACTCCGGTCCATGCCCTGCAGTCAGCACCACGTTCATACGTTTCACAAATACAATAACTGCCGCATCTTGTTTCACACACAATAAATGTATTCCGCCCCTGAGTTACACTGTATACATATGAGATGGCATGTGTTACACATGCAATACAATTTGTTTGGCCAATTCAAAACTATACCCTCTTTCCTCTTCACGAAGCCCTGCAACATCACACGTTCATACGTTTCACCAATCTAATATCTGCCGAATCTTGTTTCACAGGCAAAAAACGTACTCCCCCACTACCGTTTACGTTTCACTGTATACATAAGCAATGCATTGTGTTGCCTGAGTAATATAGATGCTAAAATGGGTGTGAGAAACTAAAACTTCGCAGTGTGGTGACAACTTTTAAGGAGGGCCTACGTATGTCTATGCATGTCGAATAGACTGAGAAACCATCACCTCACCCCCCAAGTGGCCAATTTAAATCCTAGTAGATGGATTATTCTTGATCAAGTGAACCACGTACGTTTCACTCTATCCATATGAGATGGCATGTGTTACACATGCAATAAGAGCTATCTCGCCCATACAAAACTATCACCACCCCTGTTCTCTCTCTCTCTCTCTTCCTCCCTTTCCCTCTCCCCCCCCCCCTCCCTCCCTCCCCCCAACTCACCCCCTGCTGTCCGGGTCGGTCATACACCGCCAGTCGGTGCGGCGACTGATCCAAGTACGTCGCCATGTGGTACTTCCTATCCAGAGAGTGATAGCCGGACGGCGCTGAAACGTATACTAAGTTGTCATCTTGTTGACACCTTCACGCCAGGCGGTAATAACGACAAAGCAAAGAAGCAGCCTCTCTCTCTCTCTCTCTCTCTCTCTCTCTCTCTCTCTGCCTACCTCCCCCTCCCTCTCCCCCTCTCTCCCCCTCTCTCCCTCCCTCCCTCTCCCCTCACCTCCCCCGGTCTCTCCTCTCTTGGGTGCGTGTCGGATGCTCGTCCTCTGTCCACTGGCGCTCCTACTGCTGCACACTGACAGTGTATCCCCGTCCGATGAGAGACCGAACGAGAAATGCGACCGCGCTGGTGGCGGACCCTGAAAGCACATAATTAAATAATCAAGTTCGTTTTAGCAAACATGATCATGATGTATGTGAACTATACGGTTTCTAAAACACTGCAGTACGATAATGTCAACGAGATTTTGGCAAGATTGAACGAGTAGCAAACGTACGTATGGCGAGTCGGCGACTTTTTGATATGGCGTTAATAGCATCATGATCGCTCAGCCGCTTCTCGATGTTACAAACCGCGCCGATAGAGCGAGATTTTTTTCGCGCAAAGAAAACCAGGCAAAAAGCGGCTCGAGGAAAATTTCTTGTCATGTTCGAACACGCGAGAAAAAAACCTACGTCAGAGAGTGCAGTTTACAATAAGACAAGCGGATTTCGAGAGCATTGAAACATGAGTGATAAGTAGTGATAAGGAAAAGTCGAGAAGTAGTGCAAAGGGACCAGAGTGATAATGCCAGGCGCTAGAGGACCAGTGAATGTGAGAAACAACAGCCGCGCTGAAAGAGAGAGTGGGCGCCATTCATCATTGTTGTTTTGCTAGGCTGGCGCGACAGGTCCGCTAGTGAGTCTTGCCAGCTCGGTTAGTCCCCCCGCTTTGAAGTATTGAAGCGCCATCTTCCGACAATTAATGATGCTCAAGCCATCAAGCGGTCATCGGAAGCCGAGAGAGCAAGGGAGAGAAGGAGGGTTCAGGCTGTTTACAGTGTTTACACATGCGGTCACATTAGGAGTGCCCGCAATCGCTACTGCGCATCGAGGGGGCTCTATGCAAATACGAATGTGTCACTGGACACAATAGACCGAGGCGCGCCTTTGATCTACCCTAAGACGCCACACTTTGATCTACCAAGACGGCAAATACTGGCAGTGTAAGCCGGAGCTGGATCATGCTAATAAGGGATTTATTCATTTGAATTCCGCCCCCCCCCCCCTAATAATCCAGTCCCGTTGAAAAAGTGGAGTTCTTTCAATTTACACAATTGCGCCCGTGACACTTGGAGGTCTCTTTTTTCTAGCTGCAAAAAAACCTTTCGGTCTAATAATTTCACGGTTCGCCGAGTAATTCGAAACTCGCGTGTCGAAAGGGAACGCCAAACCAAACCCCTCATTTAAAACTCTGCAATTTGAGAGATTGAGAGATGCACTACTCTCTACAGTATAGTGTCTCCTAATCGGAACACATTTGAATGCGAAAAAACTGCGATAGCTGCAGCTGGCAATAGGAGAGAGTGTCAGTGGAAAACAGCTGCGCGGTGAGAGAGAGAGAGAGAGAGAGAGAGAGAGAGAGAGAGAGAGAGAGAAGGATGCGCGGCAGGCAGAGTGGCACATATAAATCACATTATGGTTGATCTACCGATGGCCGATCTAGGATGAGCACTGATCCGTCAAGAGAGGCGTTCTGTTTGCATAGCTGTGTCAAACCAGAACGGCCTCGAGAGAGTGCAAATGACAGCGCTTGCGCGCAAGTGATACCTCATGTCTACCCGCACCGAGCAAACAACCACTCACCACTGCACTTCTATCCTGAGGCAAACTCGTGAAGCGTTGCATTTAGAAAGGTTGACGAGTATTGTTTGTATCCAACTTATTGCGTGGGTTGATCATTAAATTAAGTTTGACAACATATAAGCGCGAGGTGAAACGTATAGGCAAAGAGTTTGAAAAGTGGTTGGAAAAGCGCACAGATAGACGTTGTCTTTTATCTCAGTCAGCATTTTGTGAGCATCTCTTTTTATATCATTACGATTGTATGCGGCTCAACTACGGATTGATATAATCAGCGTGTAACTAGCGTGAACGATTCAATACGCTTTGCGACATTCTGCGCACATGCGTTTGGAAAAATGCGAACATTACCGATACGCAAAGAACGCATATAGAGTATGTATAAGGTCGTGTGTTTGTGAGTGTCGTGGGCGTGCTGACCTGACACGCGGCGCCCCGCTCCCTCGTGCGGCACTGCTGCAGCAGCTGGTGGATGTTCTCCTGCTCGGCCATGCGGCGCGCTCGGTGCTCCAGAGTAGACGAAGAGGAGCGCGTGCCTGAATGCGTGGGGTGGGACGAGTGAGAGAATGCAATTGGACGAGTGTAATGGTGATGGAACTACGTCTTCAGGCGCCTTCGTGAATCTGGCGAGTAAGAAAACACGCTGTCTGGAGGGGTATGAGGGCGTCAACATCGACGAATTGTTTCAAAAGAGTGAGGATCTTTCGATGATACCTTTCTGTCCATTGGCGCGCACAAAGTGTCCGTAGTCGCCGATCTTGCCGTACGCCGTCGCGGCAGCCATCGCTTCGGAGGAGCTGCAACTGCACTATGAAACACTACACAGCACGACTACACTATGAAACACTATACATGGTAAAACGGAAAATACGGGGCGCGGAAGTGCGACGCAAAAGCATCGGGCTCGATTTCAGGCGATTTCGGCGGATTTTGTTGCATTGGAATTTCTCTCTCTCTCTCTCTCTCTCTCTCTCCCATTCATTTTCTTCCACAAACATGTGTGGCTGGTGTACGAATTCACACGTTCCGAGAATAGAATCAATCTCGATTTGGCAATCAATGATAGTGGATCGCGTCTATTCAAAGGAGGCGCTGGTGAACGAGCCGATAGAATATAGTGAGAGAGAAGAAAGGTGGCTCTATTGCACTAGTACGATGTAAATCAGGCAAAAAAGGCGAGGGGTTTAATTGCAAAACAATCCAGTGTGCCTCGGACGCGCGAGAAAAATAGCGACTAATTGACGCTGGGGCTAAAGTGTCCTCTATTTATCAGGACTACTTAGTATAGTGACGGCGATAACATATTCATTGCAGATGTGAGTCGCATTAGGAACATCAGAACTCTCTCTCTCTCTCATTGCCATCAACACTACGCAATATTCATTCAATCATGCGCTCGACTCCTATTATGCAAATTTCCCGGTGGTTGGCAAGGTGACAGAATCGTCGAAATCAATAAATCGATAAGTCGATAATCGTACCACGTCGACGCGTCGTCAAAGTTCTCGGAGAGCCCGCTGGAGAGTGAGCTGCTGTCCTCGAAACTGCAAATGGAGTGGTGGGATGAGCTATTCAGGAGGGTCAAAGAAGTGTGAGAGAAAGGGCAGTGTGGAGAGGGTCAGACACAAAGGGGGCGAGAGAGCATGGTGAATAGAGAGAAAAGGAGGAGAGTCAGTCATGAACAATTCAGGCCTTGGAATCAGATAGGGAGAGGGTGAGAGAAGATAATATACGGGCGCGTGAAATAGCCTCGCTCGATTTACTGGTGGTGGTAGATTCGCGCCCTCGGATAAGCGATGCTATCGCCAGTGTTCCGAAGGGGGCGGGACTAGCACTGGACCAATAGAAGGACACTGTGGAATGATGCGGGATAACAAACAACTCTAATAACGGGTTGCACCGTATGGCTAGTGAGGTATAACAATGAGGATGGGGTAGAAAACTGGAAATATGAGCCACTCACAGTGCGCGAATAGGCTAGTAGTGAGGGGTCAAGAGGGGATACCGCCAGAGTCTGCCCCCCCCGAATCTACATATATAAACATAAGCCGCCTGGGCGCCGCGGGATACTAGATCCCCTCAGACTCACTATCTCCCATCCGCCAAAGATCAAAGGGTTGTTGTTGCCTGGGGGCATGCAGAAGCTCCAATTATTAGAGACAAGGTGTTAGCCGGAGCGGAAGTGTGTACTAGTATGCGAGCGTACTAGTTACACTCCTATTGTCAGTACCCTCTTGAAAAGAGCGGCGCCGGCAGCGGACTTACACAATTATGCGGAATAAATCGGAAGCGGCCGGGGGAAAAACGGGATGTCGCCCGCTCGCTTGGCTGACTGACCACTCTCGGAGGGAGAGAGAGGAAGAGGGAGAGAGAGGGAGAGAGAGAGAGAGAGAGAGAAGGAGCAAAATGGAAGAGGATGAGGAGCAGAATGGAGAAGGAGGAGGATGAGGAGGGGAAGAAGGATGAGAAGGAGATGGAGATGGAGATGGAGAAGGGGAGAAGTGAGAAGTGCTTTCTCGCAGCGGCCTCTCATTAGTCTCATTAGCTTCGTCTCTGGCCGGAGGACCAAAAAAACCAAAACAAACAAGAGCCAAATAAGAGGGGAAGCAGAGAGCACACGTATATACACCCTTGTTGTCTTTTTCTCCCTCTCTCTCTCTCTCTTTCTCTCTATCTCTATCTCTCTCCCACTCCACGACAGACAGATGAGTCTTCTCGAATCCTTAGAAAACACGCGAGAATCCCCCCCAAAAAGGAAAGAGACTCCCGAAAAGTGAGAGGAACGTAGTATAGCAACAATGAGCGACAGGAAACGTAAAGTCGAGAAAACGTACCGCTCCAACCGCTTCAATATTCGGTCGTAGAAGCTCATAGTAGTGGTTACTAGTTTCGGGGCAGAGTTGAATGGAAGGTGCTTCAGCGCATTCTGATTTCGCAGCAAGGAAACATCGATTTCGGCGGAAAGAAGGTTGCGGAATTCTCCACCTCGCACCTTTTGAGAGAAAGAGAGAGAGAGAGAGAGAGAGAGAGAGACCACCCATTGTTGGTAGTACGCGTAGTCAGAGAAACCCTCGAGTATGCATGGAACGAGGTGCAAAGGCAATCTCGGATGGGAGAGAAAGAGGAAGGTTCGGGTTCACTCCAGAATCACTCAAAATGGGAAGGTTCGAAATACAAATCGGTCATAGTTGGTGAAGTTGCGGTCACTCTCTTGAAAACAGTCATGAACTGCCTTCGGAACGATCCGAAACACTTCCAAATCGACGAGACCGCACCTGAGGATGTAAGCGAGATTCGAGAGTGACCACGCGCGCGCCCCATTCTCGCGCACTCTTCCCCTCCCCTGTCCCCAACGGCCATCAATCAGCCAGTCTCTCTCATTTAGGCGAAATTAGCATAAGTGGAACACACACATGTATTCTGCGCCAATACAAGATGGATGACGGCGAATTAGAATTATGGAATTTATGGGTGGCACTGCGAACGCGCCTCCATTTCGCGCGCGTCAAGGAATCCGGATATCGCCAAAAAAGGAACGGCGTGAATGCGGCATCGTAAATCAGAAATATGGAGCGAAATAACTGCGAAACACTATGATAATGCATTGACATGATAAGTTTGCTTGAGCTTTTCGATGCGCAAAAGAATTCGAAAAAGAGGATTTTATAGAATAGTTAGTTAAAGATAGAGAGGTAATATAGGAGCCAGACTCTAATTCTAATTTGAAACTCATGGTCACAGTCCAGTGGCACACTTTACACGATGATATATGCTAGCGGCTGTTGCGTCGCGTCTCTGAGAGAGAGAGAGAGAGAGAGAGAGAGAGAGAGAGAGAGGGGGGGGATGGTAGGGAGTCGCGAACCATATGGCAGTGCTAAATGACACTGTGTTGCCGGGTAGCAGATGATGCGGCGCATCGAAATGACTCTCGTTTTTCTGCGCACCACAAAAATGAGAGAAAATCAAGTGGCGATTTTGCAGAATACAAAAATCAGACGTCAGTCAGCACAACCCGCGTCACTTACGAACGCCTCTTGAATACAAAAGAGAATTGTTGACAGCCGAGAAATGGGAAGGCTGGGGCGCAATTAACCGCGAGGGCACTCTAATTGTGGCGAGAAATAAAAGGCTGGTAGGCAGAGAGCGGCGAGAGAGCGGGGTGTTGGAAGAGACCCAGAGAACGCCAGCTGACAGGAAGTGCGCGGTAAAGGAAACAGGGTCAGAAGGCGCAAAAAGTCGGCGTCTATGATTGATGTAAGACAAACATGAGTGACATAGATTGTGAAATTAGCGGCGGTTGTGAGGGAAGCGCGCCATATCCTGATATGACCATAGCTGTTCCGAGAGGGGAGAGAGGGAGGGAGGGAGGGAGGGAGAGAGAGAGAGGGAGGGAGAGAGAGATGAGGGGAACAATTTGTCCTCTGGAGGCATGCTGATGCTATCTCGCCGTGCGCGCGATTGCTATGCGATATGACAGCATAGAGCCCCTGATTTGCATGCAATCGACCTGCTCCCATTCTCTTTCCCTCAATCCCTAGGAATTATGAAATGAGCGTGAGTCAGAACGTAAAAAGCTATGTTTGTTTTATCAAGAAAGAAAAGAAGAAGAAGAGAGAGAGTAAAAGAGAGGGAGGGAGAGAGAGAGAGCGAGAGCGAGAGAGAGAGAGAGAGAGAGAGAGAGAGAGAGAGAGAGAGGACGGTACCTGTCATGGTAGTCCATTCCGCGGTGCACATTGTCCCGCAGTTCGCGCATCTTTGCCTGCATCTTCGCATAGATGGCCACAGAGTCGCCCGTGTTCGAAGGACCTGTGTATTCAACAATAAGTTACTCTTCATCCCGGCATTGCCTGTTCTCATTAACAGGTTAGCTCACGTTCCGACATTATAGGTTCACTGAAACGTAGCCATAACAACACATCAAAGCATGGTCATTTTGCAAATTGTTGTGTACAGTCTATTACTATATTTAGAGGAATATCATAAATGCTAGAATAAATCAATCCACGCAACCCCACCCACCAGCCACCCCGATCTCCCTCCTCTGTTCCCTCTCGATGGTGTTGCCCGCTGACTGGCTGGTCCTGCAGTGGATGGCAGTGGAGACGGAGTCGAGAGAGTCCTCAGAGGTCGAGGAGGAGGAGACGAAGGCGCCTGAAAGAGGGAATGGTTGAAAATGGTACAGATCTTATGACTGGACGAACGGATTATGAGGAAAGTACGCTTGACAGAGGGAGAGATTAACATAGATGAAGAGAACAGAAGGCGAAATTCTCTGATAATTATTTGAGGGTGATATGATTTGATACAAACTGAAAAGTTTGTCATGCACTACACCTACATACACGACAATTGGTTATTTCAAGATGAGAACAACTTCAAATCACAAATGTGCTATGTGCTGGATCGGAATTGGATTGGAAGAACGTGAAATGTGGCAACCGGCTGACCTCAGGCCCAATATAATCGGATTATTGCAAGCACCCAGGGATATAGGATGACCGCACAACCCCCTCATCCGACCGGAAGCCAATAAGGCGCGATCGGGTTAGAGAGACACCACAATTATTCGAAAAGGGTGGTGTTCTACTGTGTATTCTTTCGGGATATATGTCTCCTATGACCTATGAGCGAGTGGCATTAGTGCATTTCAGTGGCGGCATAGATATTTTGGCGGTGAAACGTAGTTCATGAAAGATGAATAATGATTTAAAGAAGAACTCCGGGGAAAGAGTCGCCCGGGTGAACAGAGGTCGCGCTCTATTCAATGTTTTGGCGCGAAAGTGAGCAGTGCACAGAGAGGCCAGGGTGAGAAAATGAGAGCGGCCGTTCGCGATAAGCGCTATTAGACATCACACATAATGACCACGTATTAATTAAAACTAATCCACTACATTATATCATCCATAGATATTCCAACTAAAAACATCTCCCCACAGACAGAGGAGAGGGTATGTGTAGTAGGCCGGTAACAGTGAAACAAAATCTTTGTGGTTTCCAAATTGTATGGGAATGAAGAAGCGAAATCATGCACACATAACGCCGTTTATTACATAGATCATAGCAATCATTGTGTGTCTCATGTTGCTGCTCTTCCTTCTCGCGCCTGGGTCCATCGGTCCGTCCGCCCGCCTGGTCCGTCGAGATCTGCAACGCACTGCATAAGCAACATCGAAGACAATGACATGGTCAAAAAAGAGCTTGTTAGGTTAACGAACAACGTTACAACGTTACCAATAATTCAATTACATTGCGTGAGATGAGAAACACTTACCCTTCTTCATTCTCATGCGCGCCTCCTTGCCTCGCTTCCACCTCCAGTTTCGCACGGTCGCACGGTCGCGCAGCGTGCCACACCCGTTTTCATCCTACCAGAAAACATGATGATGTGCAGAACGCAATTATAATAACACTACAAAACGAGGCTATGCACGCACTATGACACGATGTGAACATACACGTTTCAAAAACGACATGCTATTTTCGAACACAGTTATTTACGAATACTAATGAACATTGTGAAAGTGAATCAGATTGAGAACATTACTTCATTTCATACCTGTAGTTCTTGAGACAATTGTAGAGGTCCGTGCTTCCCCGCCCGCGCCGATCATGAAGTGCAGCAACGCAACGCGTATTACCTAAACGCACGTCGTCAAAACATCCCCATACATCGATACATAAGAAACATACTGCTAACAAATAACATATACCAACGGAGCAATGAAAATAAGGCGTGACACAAATCGAGCGAGACATTTCGAAACAAAAAAAAACACCTGCAAGTTGGGTTTGATTGATGAACAATCCTGTTTTATCGTGTTGTAAAGGCACATAAAGATGAATAAACACCTATTGCATCAATTAAATACAAAAATAACTAACAAAAACAAGAACAAACGAACGAAATCAAGGAAAACACACAAACAGCTGATCGTTGGATTGCACAATGCAAACGTGGGCGTGGCTATCAGGTCCCGCCCCCGTTTGAATATTATTGCCAAAAAGGATTCGGACTGAATAATTCAATATGCAAATTTTTGTTTTCTATAGAAATTTTGACTATCCGATTCGTAATCACAGCCTATGATTTCCCCTGATCCCTCCGCACTCTATTTTTCCCCGGAGTTCTTCTTTAAAATAAACATTATTTGTGGGTCCCCCGGAATTATTGCAGACTTGTACTTGTACGCGGTTAGAAATAAATAGTCATGTTGTAACGTACATTCGTACATATAAAATATCTATATTTAGTTTTAGTTTCTACATGGTATTAATAAAATGATAACAGCGACAGAATGTGACTGGCAATAAACACTGCAACTGAAACGTATGCGATTAAACGTCGCAACCTAATCTCTAAGGTTTAAGTACTTACTTGATGAAAGATAATTGATTATATTATATTTTATATAATCACAAATCAGTTTACAAGTTAACGTCAGAGCAGAAGCACATTACAAAAGTAAAGAAACCAAAGCCAGTAGATGAAACGTATCGCAACGATTGCAACCTGTTGTCTCAGTCTACAGGTGAGACGAGCGTCGAGGTCATAACGCCTCATCGCATCACCTTTGCTAATTACCCCGAGCCGAGACGCTAGCAGTAAATTATGGGAGGTCAGTGAAGCTGCAGACAGTCGATGGGGAGAGAAATGCTGCAGTAGAACAGTGAGAAAGTTCTGAATTCCGAACGAAACGAGAGAGTGAGAGAGAGAGAGGGGGGGAGGGAGACAATGATTGGGGTACGCAAGCTGCATGTGTGGTCTGCTCTGCGCCGTGTGAATAGAGACATGGTCATTTACACTCGCCCCCTTCCTTCCCCCTTCTATACATCCTGCCCCCGGAAATACATAGGAAACAGATGCCGAGGACACATTAGCTTGCCCGAGAAGAATTCAGAGGTGTGAAAAACACTGTACAACGAAAGTTTGAACTAGTTCGAGAGAGAGAGAGAGAGAGAGAGAGAGAGAGAGAGAGACGGCTCACCGAGGCGGCTCTGTCGGTTCTGCTGTATCCGTCCCTGGTTGAGCAGCTGCTGATAGGTGGGCGGTTGGCGGATCGGTTGCATAGGAGGCGGCTGCATCGCGACCTGTTTGTTTATTTGTTTACTTGTTTGTTTATGTGTTTACTTACCTCCGCCTCCTGACTGACCGACCGCGACCTATCACTTTCCAGCACACTTCCGCAGCGAGACGGCACCGGTCTAGAAACAGGGTTACGTTTCAATGGGTGAATAAATACAGTTTCAAGTAACAACGCCAATGGCACGGGTTTTCCACCACATCTTCGTAATCTCTAAAACACGATCGCATACGCTTCACTACTCACTGATAATCACCCACGACTCGGCACTGTTAATCAAAGTGAACAATCATTGTGATCATCAGCATCACTAATAAACCACTCACGGTGGCTTCTTCTCGTCAGGTGTGACGGGAGAGGGGGCGGCCTTCCTCTGGCTGAGCATGGGGGACACGACTCCGACTGCCGGGGCGCGCGGCTCGGGGGCCACCTCTTGTGTGGGAGCGACGGCCAGGACAGGCTTGTCCTGCAACGATGTGCGTGAACAGCATCCAATGGCTCTGCACACTCCTGTTCCTTGTTGTTCTACCGATAACAAAGTTGGCAGTAATGACTATTGGTATCTTCCATACGTTTCATGAAACATGTAACTATTGTGAGGACAGTTTGCAGCAATGCATGCGTCTTCTTACGAGTAAAAGAAGTAATCACCATCGTCCGTACCTGTGAGGGTGTGTTCTCGAGCAGTGGCCGCTTCTTCTCGCGCTCCATCGAACCGCGGGCAGAGTCCTGCAAAGACGCAGTCCAGCAGGTTCACATTTGCATATCGCATACGTTTCGGAACTGTCACAAATGCGCGGATATGATGTTTACTGGTAATAGCATCTTGCACATCATCGATAAATACTACGTTTCACACACCGACGAAATGCAGTCAGTGCGTTTCAATCAATGGTGGTATCATCTTGTATGATTGTATCGTTCCGAAACAAATCATAAAAAAATTGTATCACTACAACAATCCAAGATGAAAAAACCTCCCACCTTGGAATTCAAGCTGCAGCTGCTATTGGTGCTGCTGACGGGACTGGCCGATCCGAAACCCGCGTACGCCGAATCCTCCTCCGATGACTTGGACGTGCTGAATTCATCAATTATCGATTGATTACTCGATTCATTGAGTGAATGCTTGTAGATTATTGATTTATCAATTTACCGTTTGTCCGCTTCGGCTAGCACATCTTTCTTGCGTAGGGTTACTGTAGATGGCGCGGCGAGGGTGGGCGTGGTCTGAAAAAGATACGTTTCGTACTATTAAAAATGAAATACTCATTAACTGATCTGTTAACTAATGTAGAGACTGTAGATGTACTGTATAAACCATGAGTACTAAAATAGATTATAATATGGTGTTATAGTATTTGTTTGACTACGCATCACAGATAACACCAGCAATTACAACGCTTTTTGAGAATAGAGAATAAAGGCGCTGACAAAAAAACTCATTTTCGGATGAACTACGGTAGAGTGAAGTGTGATTATAGTGCAGTGATCTGCGGTCGAAAAGAAAGGCACGTTCTCTCTCTCTCTCTCTCTCCCTCTCTCTATCTCTCTCCTTATTCCCATAGACATCTGACGAGTGCGATGAAAAAGAATAGAGTGGGACGAAAAAAGAGAGGAGAGTGTGCGCGAGTGAACATATGGGTAAAAAGGGAACGCCGCGCGACGTTTGGCAACAGATAGAGTTGCATCTCTCTCTCTCTCTCTCTCCCTCCCTTCTAACTTGCATCGCCTCAGGGGACCAATCTACTGCAAACACACACGTGCGCAATCTCGACACTGATCTACTGACAAAGACGTATGTGTTACTGGAGTAAGAGACGTGTAGAAATGCGCGCGAGACGCAATCGACTCAAAGAAGCCTTAGGCCTAACCTAATGGCGAATTCATTACACGAAACGAGGAAGGGGCGCAGCAGTTTACGACCCTAGAGAGCGAAAACGAAACGGCATGGTCAGAAAGAGAGAGAGAGAGAGAGAGAGAAAGAGAGAGAGAGAGAACTATCGATACATGGCACAGTAATGAATCAGTGTGCAAGCCCCTGATAACTAGTACTTACGCTGAATCACGTCGGCTACGCTGCGAGTGATAACAGTGAATCGATACGTTGCAATAATCATAATCCCATCAATTTCTGGAATCCTGGAAGCTCACCTTGACTTTGGGAGGGGCTATCCGTGTGGGTGGTCGGATAGAGGCAGGCTTCGAGAGGCCCGTGCCGGGCCGCTGCAACCCAGTCGGCTGCGGCTTGCTAGCGATAGAAGCCGGCGCTTTGAGCTCTTTGCGCGGCTGAAAATAGACATACGTCATACGTTACAAGACCATTGTAAATACAATCATCATACTTTGCTGTAATCGAATGAAAGTTGCGTTATTTAAATAACTCAAAATGTAAACATAACATACCGGCTGCGGTGACGGCTTGGCTTTATCCTCCTTGACTGTCTTCTTTTCCTTTGAGAACAGCTTGAACATCTTGCTATCGTCTTTCTTCTCCTCTCTCTTCACCGGCTCTTTCAATGTGCTCGATGTCCGGACCGGAGCCTTGACCGGTACGCGCAGTGCTTTAGGGTTGGGGAGGGTCCTTGCGGGGGCAGTGGCGGGGGCCGGTGCGGGGGCAGCAGCGGGGGCCGGTGCGGGGGCAGTGGCGGGCGCCCGCGGGATCGACTTGGAGGGGATGGAGGGTATGGAGGTGTAGGTGGCGGAGCTGGCTACTGAAGAACACCGAGAAGACGTCACGCTGCCATTGTTGTTCCTGAAAGTGCAGGATAAACAAACAAACAAACAAAATGATTGTAAACAACAGTAAACAAACATACCCCGAGGGCTTGGGCGGTTGTATTCTAGAAGCGGGCTGGGCGAGCTTTGTGGTGTTCGCGTTGCCAGCTGCTCGCGAGGGAGAGACGCCGGGCTTATCTAAAAAGAACTTTAAAATATAAAATAGTTACACTATATTGAATATGAAATGAACAAGGAAACCGGTAAAATTGAGAATCGCCGAAAATGGAATCAGGCTAAACGGTTGTTCAATGACAGCTGCGATGATGTTTGCCCCTGTTTTTATGACTTGGAACGGTCAGGGGAATCAGCAAAAACGGGGAGGAGGAAGGCAAATGAGGGGATATGCAGGTGCGGCGGCGACAGCGGCGCATGCAGAGCTGTCACAAAGCATCAGATTCTGGAGACCATTAACCAGCCATCTGACAAGACAGGTAAGTAGACAGGTAATGAAAGAAAACACGGATGGAACTAATAAGAACTAAATCTAACAAATTAGACGCATACATGGTAGACCATTCGAGAAAACTAGGTACGAAACACATACTAAAACTAGACGAGGAATGTGCGAATGATGCATACATTAATTCCACGAGCCTCCTTCTTCCGTTTTCCCATAAAATATAGGGAGCGAAACGCGCGCGTGCGTGGCACACACAAAACAGGTTCAATATTGCGGTGCGAAAAACCCTGAGCCGTAAACTGGGGTTAAGACGTTTGTGGGTATGGAGAGTGAGTAGCGCAATGCGTGGAGACAAAAGATTACGTATATGGATATAGTATCGGGAGTCGTTGTGCCAGCATTGGAGCGATGCGTAAGTGGCACTTTCCACGACAACCGAAAGCGAATGGCTGGCGGAATAAATGGTTGACAGGAGACAGAGAGAGAGAGAGAGAGAGAGAGAGAGAGAGAGAGAGAGAGAATGGAACTGACTACTACCAATACACCCGCCGCCTCGGGCGGTTTCTCATTTCTATATGCAAATTGGCGGGTGGGTGCGTAAATGAAAGTAGCCGTTCCAACTGACTCCACTATGCCAATTAGACAGAGGGGGAGTGAGAGAGAGAGAGAGAGAGAGAGAGAGAGAGCTGGTCCGTTTGTCCGGACGCGGACCTAATCCAAAAAGGTTGCACAACCACTTGTGTGCGCACGCGTAATAGACAGCTGCCTAGCTGTGTAGCATACAATAGAATAGACAGAGACCACCCGGATTGAATGAAGAAAGGAACTCGTTTCATGAAACAATTGGTAAACCAGGGGAGAATGGAAAGGAGAGAGACCTCAAACTGTCAGTCAGCGAAAGGAGGCTATTGCAATTATGAGCGCCTCTTCACTAATGTCAGGTTCCGGCTGGTCCGAAGCTGAGAGAAAGGGGGGAGAGATGAGCGGCTGTGGTCCCAGATAGACTAATGTAATAACTCGCGGGGATGAGAATATGAATCGTCGGCGGCAATTGGTTGGCAATAATTGCCGGAAGCTCCGCGTCAAAACAATCAACAGAGCGAGAGGAAATGACAGAGAAGAAGGGTGCATTATTAGATCACCATGAAAGAATGCATTTTGCTGTAGTAATACTCACCTTTGGGGAAGTTTATCCTGGATGGAGCGAGTAGTCTGGACGGTGAAGGCGAGGCGATTCCCGATCGGCCGGGCGAGGGCAACCTGGGAAGTTACTGGTAATATCTCACTTTTCATGTGCTCATGCGTACTAGTATCTTGTAGTAGTAATGGTAATGTAGGATTGAAAAATGACGCGCAGTATTTGCTACTGGAAGGGGTCGGATTCCCGCGCAAGCGAGTACACGTATGATACTAATGTAGTGAATGTACGTTCCAGAAGAAGTGTTGTATCATTGATTCGATAATTTCCCTCGCTTCTCGGAATGAAAAAATAAGTAAGAAAAGTGAGACGGCTATGGAAAAATTACAACTCATAAATTTGCGAGACATGCCAGTTTGTCATTGCTTCATTCATCCTCTACCAGCTTACGACACAACCACTGCTTTGTCGTGATTTTGTCCTCTCTCTCTCTCTCCTCTCTCCCCTCTGTCTCTCTCCCCCCCCCCCCTCTCTCTCTATATCTCTTCCTCTCCTCCCCCCTCACTTGCTGGCCATGGTTGAGGGGGGCATAATCCCCTCCCTCCTCTCCTCCTTCTTCCTCTGTCTCTGCTCCTGTTTGTGGGTGGACAGAGCGAATAGCAGCTGAAGAGTGCCACCGAGTTGACCCGCGTCGATATCTGCAAACATTCTGTGATCACAAAAAAAAAGATTTGAACTTGGCAATTTGGCTTTACTTCATTCACATTGCTCAATACGGATAGTATCGATGAAACCATTATCACAAGCATAATATTATTGTACAGTATGAATCGATATTGAAAACAATGAGCCCATGCACAGAATCAGAAGAACTCAAAATCTATTGAGTATTTGTGAATGCTCCCTCTCTCTCATGTTGTGTTGTCATTCTCTTTCTACTCGCTCGCGCACATCAGAAATTCCATCAAAGGGCATATGCGATGCGATGCGTGCAATCAGAATGAGCGAAAGAGAGAGGAAAAAGACAATTCTCGAGCGGCGGCATCTCTCACGAATGCACCGCAATTCCAACGATCAACGACACTTTTCCGGGCAAGGAATGAGATACCAATCGGAGTGTGTGGAAAGACAGAGAGAATCGCGTATGAAGCATGAGTCAGAATGAGCCATACTGTTCGGGAGAGAGAGAGAGAGAGAAAGAGAGAGAGAGAGAGAGAGAGAGAGAGAGAGAGAGAGAGAGACTATTCGAATACACCATGAATACGTCACAAATGTAAGCATGTACAGCGGTCTTGCGGGGCATAAAAAAACGTGTATGGTCTCGGAATACCGCTATAGATCGCGGCACAAAGGATGCGGAACTGTGAATAAACAGCATAGAGGATGCGAGAGAGGCTTTTTCCCTCCATTCTCTCTCTCTCTCTCTCTCCCTCTCTCTCTCTCTCTCTCTCTCTCTCTCTCTCTCTCTCGGCGCGCTTTTTGGCAAGGGATTAGCGTCGTAAACTGGTATAGACGAGGAACGGTCTCGCTCTCTCTCTCTGAAGAATAGCAGAGTACAACGCAATAACGTCCCGATATTGGAACGAACCACACACAAAAAAAACGATCAAACCAAAATCAGTCAATAGCGACGGGACAATAAGGACGTAATAATTGCGGCGGCGCGATCGCTGAATGATTTAGTGAGGTAAACTCATCCGGGATCGCGAAAAGAGTAGGCGGACGGGAGAGAGTGCGAGAGATGAAAGGTAGATCGCGCGGGATAAGGGCCAAGGTCCGAGAGAGTAACATACTAGTAATAGTAGACGGAAAGTGTATGGGAACTAGGAAGTCAAGGTGCTTTGCGGGCGCAATTTCACCCTTTTTTCGCGCACTTGGATGGGGTCATTTCGAAGCAGCGACGATAGCGGGGCTGTCAAACGACTTACTAGAAGATACGATCTCACCCCTATCCTCTCAACTGATTCACACACACGAAATGAGATCAACATCGCAGCCTTGACTCTTTCATTGCCGCTTGCCAAAAGTGAGTGTCCAACATAATACGGTAGTAAAGATACAAATATTCTCGTTTCACGCTGCGCCGCCGGAAACTAGGCGTATTATGGGAGAAATTAAAACCAAAACGGCCAGTGAAAAGAAATATCGGGAGAGAGGGGAGAAAGCAATAGGGGAGAAGAAAACCAGACCGATCGTCGCATTCGCACGTCAATAAAACAAGCAAAACCCGGAGGGGTGTGGAATACTGGTAAAGGGAAAACAAGTACACATTCGAAAATAGGAATTGATGTGTGAAATGGAGAGTGATAAACATAGTGGGATAAGAACACGCGAGGAGCGAATGTTTGGAAGTGATTTTACACTGATTTCCGCAGGAGAGTGAGTCAAACGAGAAGATCAGGAAAAGCGCGATTCAAATATAAATAACCATGACTAACTGTTTAGAATTCACGAAACGACAAGTTTAACATTACTTCAAAGTGCTCATTGTAAACAAAACCGTTAACATTTACCTGTTGGTGTGACTTTCGAAACGTTGACTCCGATAGAGGCAATGTAGTTGAGACAGCACTGGATTCCGTCCAACTGAAGTAAAAGTTATGAACTTTACCGGTTAATAAAAAAATGGAGTTTGGAAATTATCGGATCGAGGAACTTTCGAACACCTAATGCGGAAAAGACGAGATAGAGTGGTGGGAAATGCATACAAGAATGGAGGAACTACCGACTGGAAGTGAGAGAGAGATGCAAAGAGCAGGTGGACAAGAGAGAATCAGACATAACACCGGCGAGAGAGTGCGCAAGTAACAGAGGTGCAGACAGTGAGAATGAGGGACCGGAACCTCGACTCACGGACCATAAGTGCGCGCTGTTTTTTGTGGGATTCGCTTTTTTATCATCTCGAAAATTCGCACACTTGAGTTGACGGTTGATGTCTTGGAGTTTGGCATCGAGGAATTGGTCAGAAGAGAACGCGACCATAAAGTAAACAGGGCGTAAACAAAAGCATAAATAACTGGGTGAGCGAGAGAGAGGGTGGTGGCGATAAAACAGAGAAGTAGGGGCTCTATCTCGCAACAAGTGGAAGGGGAGATGAATGAGGCAGAGCAAATGAGAGAGTGTGCGAAATGGAGAGAGTCACCGGCGAGAGGTTTTAAACAACTTCTCTGGAAGCAAGTGTGGTCAAAGCCGATCGCGGAGCAAAAATACACACGCTGGTCTGGTGGCGAGAAAGAGAAAGAAAGAGAGAGAGAGAGATAGAGAGAGTGCGAGAGAGAGAGAGAGAGAGAGAGAGAGAGAGAGAGAGAGAGAGAGATCAGCTCATACGTTTTTCGAATGGCACAGATGCACGGCGATTTGTACCTGTCAGAGAGCAGGAGTGATGAGCTCGTCATAACTGATCAGAATACAAGATGCTTGGAGAGAAAGAGAGAGAGAGAGAGAGAGAGAGAGAGAGAGAGAGAGAGAGAGAGAGGCAGACGGCGAGAGGACGGTCATGCATTTCGGGGGTAAACAGGAAGACGGGGTCTGGTCGCGATATGGACATGCGAGAGGATTATGCAAATTAGTATGGGTGTGAAAGAGAGAGGGGAGCAGCACCAAGAAGTAAACAAAGGAGTAAACAAGTGAGAGAAAGAACCGCAGGTGCAAAGTATCAAAACATATGGAAAGAGACTGGAAAGGAGACGAATCAAAACAAGCAAAGTGGAACAAAGCCAACTAGCATATTCTGATTGGCTGAACGATTGCAGCAAGTCGTAAACCCATCAGCTCAGAACTCCCGACGACAACTGACCAGCCGCGGTCCTCGGTCATAAAGATGTGCAGTGTGTGAAAGGTATCTCCCGCACTCACTCCAATCCAATCCCAATGACACACTCATCCTGAATTTATGTCCTCCTCTTCCCCCCATCTCCCTCTATCTCTTCCTCAGCTCGTTGTCACTCACTATAACTCACTCCAGCTCTCCCCATCTCAATCTCTACTGCTATAAAGATGGAGGGAAGACCGCAAAGTGAACATTTCACTACTTTACAACGTTATAATACACTTTCAATGATGGATTAGAACATTTAAATAATTTAAATCGCAAAAAAGTGAACCCACATTATTGTTGGCCTCTCGGACAGCCGCGTCGAATGCGGCGTCGGCGGGAGCTGCAATGGAAGAGGGTTAGAGCAGGGGTGAGAGAGCGTGGCGAATCGAGAGAGCCAGAGAGCGGATATGCCAAAGTCATAAATTCGCCTCCTCCCATATCCCACCACTACGAATCCCCACCACACACGCAAAGCAAAGAATGCCGAAACACACGCAGAGAGATTATGCCTTGAGGGAGAATAAGGATAGAGAGAAACGCCTGAGGGCAATTGTAACAGCTGATCGCCATAAAACAATTGAGGGGATGCGCGAATTGATGCGATTAGCCTTGAGAGATCATCATTATGTCAGCGCGACAATGTGGCGATGTGTTTTGAGTGGTTAAAAATTACAGAGTTGGGCGAAATATCCGGAATCGTTATGGTACATGACATCGCAATCACAAAAGAGTACAGTTTTGAAAAAAAAGAAGTAGAAAGATTGTGCACCGTACTGTAGACACCTACACACAATTGGGCCGCAGTCTGAAAGGTTGGCAGGCGCCGGGCTATCAGTGAGTTCGACCGGTGGGTGAGAGTGAGAGCATACGAGTGTGTGTGTGTGTAAATTACTCATCTCACGATCGCTTCACAGCAGTCAGGTGAACGGTGATTGACATTGGCGATTGACAGATTAATTCGTGGAGTGTCACCTCGCACTACGAGAGAGAGAGAGAGAGAGAGAGAGAGAGAAGGGCTTCTTTCCAGTTACTTGACCAGTGGAAAGCAACTGCATTCGACATCCTCTGTCCTCTGTCTCTTGCATTCTCACAAAGAGAAAGAGGGAGAGAATGCAGTAGCATAGTTACTAAAAGCAAAAGAGGAAAATATTTTCTACAACACGCACCGAAACACAAAACGTACATTTCGAACGTTGACAATATCGTGAAACTGTATTAGTAAATTAGTAATAAATCAATTAGTTTAGAAGCGTTCTGGTAACATGGCCGGAACAACACTCGAAATGGCTCGGATTTCACTTGTTCATATATGCAAATGTGCGCCCGGGGGCACATATTCGAGTGGCGATCGGCAAACATTACACGATTACACCTCACTCGCTGCTGTGCGCAAACAGAGTGACCGGCACGCAATCGGCGCCAAGGTGGCTGGCGCGAATGGAGTGCAGGAAAACAGGCAGAGAAGTGCAGGAGGATAATCCACACTACCATTGTGGAACCAAATGGCGATCCAGAGTAAAAAATCGCGCGCGCGAGCTACTTTGAATGTCACCGTGTCATATCGTGAGACAGGAGCATGAATTGCGGAATCAAAAGAGGGAAAGAGAGAGAGAGAGAGAGAGAGAGAGAGAGAGAGAAAGAGAGTTGGAAAAAGGCGGCAAGTGGGTCAAAGCTACGTGCCAGATGCGCATACGGGTGTCAAAAAGCTAGCGGAACACAGATAAGATAAGGGGTGACGAGTCTCACTATAAGTGAACAAGCAACTGAACAGACATGATTCTACTTAATTGGTAATAGACAAACAACATAAACAAATGAACAATGTTACAGAGAAGTAGATAAACAAACATGTAAACAACTCACCAACAGCCCTTATAAGCCTGGCCAGCTGACGGAAGTCGCGCAGTTCACTGGTGAGGTCGTCGATTGGTCGACTGTCCGGGTGGGCCTTCAGCAGGTACCGGTTCGCCCAGTCTGTGTAGATCTGAAATGTTTATGCGTGGTAGATTGTTCACTTGTTTGTTCGCTGACAAACAAAAGTTATTAGAATCTATTTGCAATGTTTTTGTTGGGAAGGTTGTTTGATCACAAATAAACTAACAAACATATATCATGGAGAAGTTTTGTAAGTCTATCATTCTGTTGTTATGTATTATATGGTTAACTGCTCAGGTAAACATATATCATACGTATAGGTTTCATGTTCGTTCACTGTATGAAGTGAAATACTGCTTCAATTTGATGCTTAGTACCTCGAACTGAAGAGTGAACTATGTAGTAAACTAACTATCATTCATTATTCATATTTGTTTTCCAAAATCTGACAGTAACGTTGTAATTTGCATAATACCTAACAGTTACCGTTTTTCAGGTTACTGTTGAGCGCAATGCAATACTATTGAATAAGTTTCATTGACTTTGTAAAAGATAAACCACTTTTTTGAAACAATCCAGCCAGTGTCGAAAACTCTAAAACCACTCAAAACCTAACAATATAATGTTAGTGTTACCCCTATATGGTCGTTCCTCTATCTCAATGGTCCCTCTTGAAATCACACCAGACCAGAGTAGCCTCTTGAACAAACACTGCGCGAGCGCACATGGCGCTATAGGGACACCGGAGGCAGACATAATGAATGGATGGCTAATTAGCATATTACGAGAGAGGGGGAAGGCTAATGAGGTGGACGTGTCTCTCCTGCCAACCGGCTATTGTTGCGAGATACCGGTAACCGGTAAGGACAAATAGAGTAACATAACACTATTCGGTTTTTTATTGTAAGGCCGTTCGAAGATAGTGTAGGAATTGCGTTGAGCGCCAAGCGTTTCGATATTTTAGACTGCATACGTTTCCCATGCGCGTTATGCGATTAAAAAAACGTATCACATGTGGCTGCTCGTCTTATAAACCGCTGTGTGGGGGCTTCCTTCCGGAAAAAAGATTGTGTAATAGAGTATATATGAGTATGCCAAGTTAGTGCTGTTATCAGATTGCCCGGGGTGATTGATAGTGAACACATCCCGGAATTACACAATCTCGTCGGCGGAGAGAGAGAGAGAGAGAGAGAGAGAGGAGGGAGAGAGAGAGAGGAGGGAGAGAGAGAGAGGAGGGAGAGGAGGGAGAGAGAGAGGAGGAGGGAGAGAGAGAGAGAGATCATTAATCAAGGATGCAGCTTGGCAAGTAGCGCGTGAGTGAATTATGACCGTTCACCGACTGACAGATTCAACTAATCGCTTTGTAAACATACTTACCACAACGACATCCATGAATTGAGAATTTGAGAGAAAATAGTAGCAGAGTAATGAGAGTAGCAACTTGCAACTGGCAAAAACTATGGGGAGAAGAAGAAGACACACCGAAAGAAGGTGTCAGATGACAAGAACGAGAGAGAGAGAGAGAGCCCGCTGCGCGGAAAAGTTCGCGCGTATCGGATTAGCTATACCATCACTATCGCCTATCGCCACTATCCATCATCCACTCTGAAAAATGAACATCGAACATCATAAACGGGCCATAGACGTGCGCAATTGCAGATTTGCATGAATCAAGTCAGGTCATGTTCCCCCTTTGCCCTGGGGGGTTTCGAGTCAGAGAGTGGGGAGAGAGCGTGCCAATGAAGAGAGCGCAGAGTCTCCGAGGACTTCGAAGAGAAGACTCACACATGCCAATACACACATCCCGAGGCGATTACGAATATGGATATGGGTATGCGCAATCGGGGATGTCAAAAGAGAGAGAGAGAGAGATAGATAGAGAGAGAGAGAGAGAGAGAGAGAAAGAGAGATGTAAATGTGAAAAGAACACAGTTGTAACGCGCTTCCCACGGGTCAAGCGAGCACCCCAGTCACAACATTCAAATGTGACAATGATATCATTCGAAGCTTGGTAATCTAATGAACGATTGGATGACTCACTGAGAGAGAAAGAGAGAGAGAGGGAGAGAGAGAGAAGGAGAGAGAGAGAGAGAGAGAGAGAGAGAGAGAGAGAGAGACGCCATTTCAAGAGGCGTCCAGTGAGGAAGCGAATTCCATTACCTAACCCCGTCTCGTCCCGTCTTTCATCACCATTATTCGGAACGCCGCAAGAAGGTTTATGGGTCAGACGGTGGGCGAGAGAGCGTGGTCAATGGAGAGAGCCAGAGACACTGTGAGCTGCGCGGGATGAGTGCTGGAGATGAAATAGGATGCCCTGAGGGGGTTAATCACATATCGCCCCTCAGGCTATGTGGAACGGGTAAGCCTGGCACTTGACAAGTAATCAATGGTGTCATGAGCATAGTCAGAATCGTAAAAGGGTAGTAGTGTGAGGCATTTGTTGTTCCTTCCAATGTGCTTGTCATTTGATCTCTCCCCTTCGACCCCTCTCCATATGGTATCTTAACAGTCCGTAAAAGGGGAGAGACAGCAACAGATCTGCATATCCCTCCCCTCAGGCGGCTGGTCCCTGCCAATCAAGCGGACCACCCCAGATCAGCTGTCCGTGATATCCACTTACACTCTCCCTCTCTCTCTGACCAGCCGCCGAGAGAGAGAGAGAGAGAGAGAGAGAGAGAGAGAGAGTGCGAGGCGCTGTGACCATCGGAAGCGCGCATTGTAATCACACTTTCGGATGATGCCGCCGATCGAGTCATTTCGAAAACTCATAAATCTGGCGGGCGAAAAACGGGTGTCACAAAGAAGAGAAGAAGAGAAGGAAGCGCTCCGTGAATTCGTTCAAGATGTCACCGCGAAACGTTCCGTTTAACGTTTAACGACGATGTAACAAACCCTCCAGGACGCTTTTTGACCCTCCCGCAACCGTTTCCTAGTTTCGCAACAAAAGACAGTGTTCTGCGATATTGCATTTTGTGCTAACGAGCTAAAGTGCTAATGAATGACACAGCTGGACAAATAAAAAGAGCGCACAGTAGAAAAAGTCGATTGCGCAACATCAAAGCGGCCCGAATAAGGGAAGAACAAGAAATGCAACACTGAACAATCGTAGGCACACTATGAAGGTGTCAATAATTCATGGAAAAAATAACGAGGTGACGAAACCGGATATATCAAATATCAAAATCTACATGCATCTCAAATCTATAGATTCCGGGATTCCAGCTGCGCAACCAGGTAAGAGCTTATGAGGACGTGCGCTAATCACGCACCTTTCAGCGTCACTATATCATTCCCACCACCCCTGAGGGCATTCATAATATGCTAATGAGCACCTCTGTGATTAGAGCGCTAACGAGACACTCACCTGCTTGGGATCCATTGCGTGAAGGTCGTAAACAAATCAGCTGATCAGAACATGGATGGCTCCTCTGGATTTGTGGAAGTGCATATGCAGATATGCGAAGCCAGATAGCGAGAGGGCGCAGACAGCGAGAGGGGGAGGGATGGTTCTAATTGTGGAGGCGGGCAGAGTGGGGTGAGAGAGTGTGTTGATGGGAGAGGCGCAGAGACAGGGGCAGCTGGCTGGTCGGAATTAGCAAGAGTGAGAAGAGAGAGAGGGGAGATGATGATGTGCACACGCATAATTGTGCATCTTCAAGGGTCCACAGCCGACACATCCGGTGGAGGAGGAGGAGGAGCAGGAGGAGAAGGAGGAGCAGACGGAGAAGCTGACGAGGAGCAGGAGAAATAGCTGGAGCAGGAGGAGATGGAGAAGAAAATGTGAGAGGATAAGAAAAAGAGTGAAGGAGTAAGAGAGGTGATTAGAAGTCGGTTGTTTCCTTTTTCTCCTCCCAATTACTTGCGCCCACTGGGGATGAGTTCATTCCGTATTTACTGCGCTTTGGATTGACATCCGGGTGGATTTCGTGCTCATACATTCGGGAATGGAATGGAATTGGAATGCCCCTCTCTCTCTCTCTTCTTTGGTGAAAGAAGCGCCTGCGCCAATCCGAAATTGGAATCAACCCAGGCAGGAACGAAAAACGTATCAATCCTGGAATCGTATTTTTGAAATTGGAATAGTTGAAATGTGCCGGTGTTCCTCAGTGTTATGAAAGAAATTTGAGTCCGACAGCAGGGTACAAATCATCCGAGATTTACAGTTGTTCATGTATAACCATATTGTGAAGCGTATGCGGCGTATCGTCAAGAATGAACGTGAATGTCAGTTGGTAATGGAACGCACCCCAGATGTGATACAAAGACTACCGGAAAACGCGCATATATCACAGTCCTACTCTCGGGACAACGACATTTGCAGTAGAACGAGTGGGATTAGCATCTATTGTGATCTATTGTGGTAAATGGAAAGCAACCGGCTACACAAAAACACTAAGTGCTAGCTATTCTCTCTCTTTCTCTCTTTCTCTCTCTCTCTCTCTCTCTCTCCGTAACTTTAGTGAATCAGCTACGAGCGGCGTTCGCGGTTTGTTGCTCGCGCTTGATTCCACTATTTTGAATCTTTTGAATCGCTCTCCTCCTAGTGAATACCCATTCGCGCACCCTCGCCCCGCGCTTCCGGTAATAAGATTGTCATGTCTCGTAGTGAAGTGGCATACTAATGAGACCAGCCACACATACGAATTATGGAGATCCAGCTTCCAGCAAGAGGTGTCAAAACGGTGTGTCGTCAGATACGTTTCACTGAATGCGTTTCGGCAGTTTGTGTGGTGACAAGACAATACTGTGTCGCTAACACATAAACTGTATTGAGTACACGATTGTTGGTCAACACTTTCGCTGAAACACAGAAGTCGCACTCTCCAGGGACTCGTTAGTAGATACATGGCTATCCTACTTCTTTCCTTCCTCCTTGCCTTTCTCCTCCTCCCGAATGATCTAGTGTTGCCAGCGGTGGTCATTTCTCTCTCTCTCTCTCGCTCTCTCTCTCTTTCTCTTTCTCTCTCTCTCTTTCTCTATCTCCCTCTCTCTCTCTCTCTCCGAGTGGCCAGTATACCCCCGAGGGAGGGATATGTCTCAGCGCGAGTGGCGACTCTCGATGGTGACATTTACTTCATTTTTGGGAAAGTGAGATTTTAGTTTTGTCGAAAACACGGGATACGTATCAGCGTAGACATATGTATAGGAGGAGAAATAACTCCAACAATAAACACGGTACAATTTTTTACTGATTCTCTCTCTCCCTCTCCCTCTCTCTCTCTCTCCCCCATGCCCCTCTCTCTCTCTCAAACTGACAGGTATGAGCTCCCGATTGGAGCGCGGCACGAATGTGCCATCAGATGGTGTATCAGCGGACATCGAAATGGAGTAGTAAACGAACCGGAGTCATCAGAAAACTGGAAGTAATTAAGATTCGATACAAAATAGTTGACATTGAACGCGATATAAAAAGTAGTTTCGTTTAAGGAATCGGAGAAGTCATACTACATAGAAGATGTCGACTGGTTGAACATGATTCTATTCTAGCACGATTCTAGCATTCTGATATAATACAATAGAAACAACATACATTACTCCAGCTAAGACATGTGATGAGATGCCAATGTTAATCAAATCAAAATAATTATTTTCTTTCTTTTTTTGGAATCGAAAGGATGATTATGACCCGTACGAAATTACTCATAAGCATAATAACCTAATGGACGTTGGTTTGTAGATATGAATATAAACATAATGAGAATCGAACATCGCAATACCATATGATATGACATGCCACATGCGAGTACGAGAAGAGAGAGAGAGGGGGGAGAAAGAGAGAGGGAGAGAGGAGGGAGAGTGATTCACGGATATGCAAATCACCGAGGGAAACTGTACGACGCGCGAAACGAAAGAGGATCAAAAACGGTTCGCATAGCGTATGCGAATTGGCAAGTCAAACACGTGAATTGATTTCGATCATTTCATTCAATCGCTTACGTTTCAGTTTAGGTGTTTCAACGGAATCGAGTGAAGAGGGAAATTTCGACTTTTCTCTGAGACTACTCGACTACTCTATCATTAAAAATTATAATCACTCCTTTACCCCAACGGAATCTGTTTTACGTTTTAGTTTGTATTACGTTTCAGCTCGTATGTATGAACAATGTGAAACAAAGTTGATTAATACATAACCCTTGATGTCATTGTTCCAGTGTTCAATAATAAATTTCAAAAAAAATTAAATTTTCACAGTTGCACTATTTATTTGGGTTCACAGAAGATTCACTGAATCACCATTCACCGCCACACCCACATGAAGCTAATAAATGAGGCAGTGTGCGCCTCTCTGTCGAAAGTCTGTCGAAAGCCGCGTCGAAAAGAGTACACATGTGCCGGTACGGTTCCAATCATTTCGACACCTCCCGATTTCCCTGATCTTAACTAACAAAGAGAGAGAGAGAGAGAGAGAGAGAGAGAGAGAGAGAGAGAGGCGTGAGTGCGTTCATGAAACAAACTCGTTCCATTTCGTCACCAGTCACAATGTTTATCGAAAAAATTGAACGGAAGTGCGTCTTCACCATAATCAAAGGCCAAAAAAAGGGGATGTGCCGTCCGAAATCCCAGAGATGCAAATTCAGATATCGCCGACCGGAAAACAAGGCGCTCCTTCATTGGAATATACTGAAGGAGACGCCAACACTCTCTTTCAGTGTGGACACACAAAATAAATGAGAGAGGATGGCTGGAGGAATTGGACAGAGAGCGGAGAGAGGGAGAGAGAGAGAGAGAAAGAGGGGGAGAGAGAGAGAGAGAGAGAGGGAGGGAGAGAGAGAGGTCGTCGGAATGGCGAAGGACAGAGACAAAGCGCTCTGTGAGGCGGCCCCGCACCACAACTCGATTACATGCAAAGACACATTGCCTCTGCCCCCTGTCGGCGCCCTCTCGTTCCCCCACACTCTCTCGCTGTTCTCTCGCTATCAATGAAACTCGAAAGATGAAAGGGCGCCGCGCTTCAATTAGCGTTCGAAAGAAGCTTCGAAGAGGAACGCATTCTCATTTTCCGCGCATTTCGCGCATCTCGGGTCATAAAACGGCAAAAAAGAGGATCCGGAGAGGAAGATAGGGAAGGAAAGAGAGGGAGAGAGAGAAAGAGAGAGAGAGGAGGCAAAATGTCTAGTGCTAGTGCCGTACTAAAACGCGAGACAAAAAAAGGTTATACGAGAGTCGAATTGTCGAATACTGAAGAAATGACGTCGGGAGTCCCACAAGAGACTGTAAAAACGTATAGTCAATTCAGAAAATCGAGACCACCGCCAAAATCGTCATTAAGCTAATTTCGTTTGCGGGAGGGAGTGCGGAGGCGTCTTCCATAATACGCGCATATACGACCGCCCTTCCAATCTGGAAGGCGAGAGAGGGAGGAGATAGTGTGGGAAAGGAGAGAGGCAGAGAGAGGAACCCAACCCAACTCTCTCTCTCTCTCTCACCCTCCAGGGAACATTGAGAAGCTGAAACTTGCAAGACAACTACTTGTCAAATCGGTCAGCAGAGACTCGTGGAGCATATGAAAAATGAAACGCAAGTTGTAAAAAATAACACAAATGCTAAAACTTGGTATGGCTAAAACTCGTTTATTGCGCAAAAACATAGATACACAAAAGATAAATGCATAATAGCATAATATACAGGTGGGCATAATATAAAGTGTGCGGTATTCACAGCAGTTCTTCTTATTAGGATTGCGAGCTGACTGTTCAAAGACGGTGGCGGTGGTCCTAAAACAGCAGATTCACTCTCAGAAGTCACTTTACTAATAGTTACATAGATATGTGAGCCCTATGACTACATATGTTAGTCTATTCTACACCAAACAACGTGCAGATGTCACCTGGATTAGAGCTTCGCCTATAAAAGTGACAATAAGAGAAATTTGGAAATCAAAAATCGCTTATAGTATTTGTACAAAAAGAAACTCACAGCTCCGCGGACAGCGTCGAGCTTCTTGCGCAGCTTGGATCCCATGTCGGGGTGGACCTAGAGAGAGGAAGGATAGAGAGAGAGAGAGAGAGAGAGAGAGAGTGAGATACAAAAGGACCACCCACGTTGCTGAACAGCTGGATGACGCGCTCGACGATGAACGGCTTGCAGTCCTTGCACGTCGAGACGATGTTGTCGCACAGACGCTCGCGATGACCCTCGTCCAGCACCTGTGAAACGCCCACTTAGGCCACGCCCACTTAGGTCACGCCCATTTAGACCACACATTTTAGACCATGCCTAGTATCGAGAAATGCCTGATATATGTTCGTAAACGTTGAAAACCACAATATGTTTCACGACAATGCTAAATTCTGTCCCGCTTATTAACTAGTAATAACTGTTGACTAGTACAAAAGAAAACAAACTGTGCTCATACTGATCGACTCATACTGCTCATTCATCAATTCATGAAAAAAACGTACTTATCACTGAAACCAGGCATTTTACAATAAGTCTGTCCACTCCGTGGTTGTTCATTTACATATGATCACTTGACCCACCTTGAGCCAGAAGTCCTTGCACTGGTCGAAGTTGTGGTCGTCGGCGCCGTCGAAGCGGTCCACGTCTCCCGTCACCTTCCACGCAGAATCCTGCATAACAGAATGGTTACTGGATGCGTGCAACTGTTTGTATGCTTCTTTTTCCCCATCTGTTTTACTTTCCTACAGTAGGCTTTGTTGTGTTTCATATGATGACCATGTTAAATACTCAACACGGTATTAAACTATGATATAAACACAGTATTCCGTTGTAAAAGGTAATGGTAAAGGTAGCCTCTCGATGCAATAGAATACTGGGGGTCGAAGGAAGACTATGGCACTACACCATAGCCCAACGATTTTCCAACGACAGCTTATCATGATACAGTCTTACGTGGTATTGAACGTATTCAACATACTCAACTCACTCTTCAAAAGGGCATGTGAATACGTTTCAATACGACTGTAAGATGAAGCGCGCAGTGTTCAAGGCAATCATACAATATCATCATTTTTATCTAAAAACAATAGTAACAACGAACCTTGACGTCCTTCCTCTCCACCGGGCCGTTGAAGCTGTTCGGGTGGTAGTTGATCGCGCCGCCTGAGAGGGAGAAGTGTTAGAGAGAGAGAAAGAGAGAGGGAGAGAGGGAGAGAGAGAGAGAGGGGGAGAGAGGGAGAGAGGGAGAGAGGGAGAGAGTAGAGTGAGAGAGAAAGAGAGTCACACTCACCAGCGCTCTCGTGACATGCAGCTCCGTCGCGCTGCGTGTTGTGAACACGAGCCCTGTAAGGTAACAGTCAGGCTCCGCCCCCTCTAGCCCCGCCCCCTCTCACCTGAAGGGACAGTTGATGGGCAGGTGGATGTAGTTGGTGCCGAGACGGTGGAAGTGCGTGTCAGTGTACGAGAAGATGCGACCCTGAAAACAATATTGCATAATTAAATATATAATGATTAAATGAAATCAATCATCAGTTTCAGTAATTCCGTTTCACAGAACGCGTAAGACAACAAAATGAAAAGATACATCAATGTGCCCAGTTTTTCTTTAAAAAAATCAAAGATCAATGTACCTGGAGCATCTTATCGGGCGAGAACTCGATTCCAGGAACCACGTGAGCGGGGCAGAAAGCCGACTGCTCCACCTGAGAAGAGGGATACGGTAGTCTAGGTATACTGTAGGATTACGGTACCTCGGCAAAGTAGTTCTTGGGGTTGCGGTTGAGCACCATCTTTCCGACATCGATGAGGGGGAAGTCAGAGTGTGGCCAGACCTGTAGGAATAAGGGGTGAGAGAACGATCAGGTTACCATTCTGAATAACAAGATCTATCTCCCTCTCCCTCCCTCTCCCTCTCCCTCTCTCTCCTTCTCTACTTCTCTCCCTCTCCCTCTCAGCTCACCTTGGTCACATCGAACGGGTTGAACTGCCACTTCTCCGCCTGCTCGAACGTCATCACCTGAAAATCATACATACAGTAACCTTACACGAGTACAGTAATCCTATATGAGCACCGTAGCCAAAACCACGTACTACATCCAACGTCAAAACAACAACTTCACTGTCCAAAGTACCGTAACCCATACGGAAATGCAGAATCTTCACTCGGTGTCCAAATTACAACTACAGTATCCAAAGTACCTGGATGCAGAATCGCCACTCGGGGAAGTCTCCGTTTTCGATGGCGTTGTGGAGGTCTCGGATCGAGTAGTCGGGGTCCTCTCCAGCCAGGCGGGCCGCCTCCGAGGAGGACAGACACTTGATCTGCTTGGCCTGAAAGAGGGGGGAGGGGAGAGGGGTGGGAGTGAAGATGATGAAGAAACGGATTTAGTTCTACACACAAAAGTGTCACTTCGTCAGTCACCAAGGGCGAGACAAGACGGGAAAGATTCAGACATTCAGCAACTCCTAACTGAACGCTATCGCTCTCTATCTGTCACCTTGAAAAGTGAGAACCCAGAGAACAAAATATCTCTTCCTCCCTCCTACCATCCCTTTCTCACGCAGGCAGGCAGCAGCAGCATCAGACGAGAGAGAACGACCCCACCCCACCTTGAAGTGGAACTTGCAGTAGATGGGCTGTCCCTCCTTGTTGACCATCTTGAACGTGTGTGATCCGTAGCCGTTCATGTGGCGGAATCCGTCCGGCGTGCCGCGGTCAGACATCAGGAACATCACCTGTATTGATTGAATATCCATTTATCGTTGTCGTCTTCGATTGATATTTTGCATTTTGACATGTGACGCAGTTATTGTTATTCGGAGAAAGTTTTTTTTCGTTTACGTTTCACACACGAAACAAACACGGCGAACCTCGACAAATTGCAATCACTCACTGTTCCCGGTCTCGTGTCTCATTTGAAATACAATAAAAGAAATCCTCACCTGATGCGTAGCCTCCGGGCGCAGCGTCCAGAAGTCCCACATCATGTTCATGTCCTGACAATCAATCGATAATCAATCAATACATTGATAATCAATACCTTGAGGTGAGTCTGCGGGTTCCTCTTCTGAGTGTGGATAAAGTTGGGGAAGAGGATCGGGTCACGAATGAAGAAGATGGGGGTGTTGTTGCCGACCTGGAAAGAGGGAGGGTTAGAGAGAGAGAGAGAGAGAGAGAGAGAGAGAGAGAGAGAGAGACAGAGACAGAGACAGAGACAGAGACAGAGACAGAGACAGAGACAGAGACAGAGACAGAGACAGAGACAGAGACAGAGACAGAGACAGAGACAGAGACAGAGACAGAGACAGAGACAGAGACAGAGACAGAGACAGAGACAGAGACAGAGACAGAGACAGAGACAGAGACAGAGACAGAGACAGAGACAGAGACAGAGACAGAGACAGAGACAGAGACAGAGACAGAGGGGGCAGAAAGAGGGAGTGAGAGGGAAAAGAGATAGAGGGGTTAGAGATAGGGAGAGAGAGAGAGAGAGAGAGAGAGAGAGAGAGAGAGAGAGTCCCTCCCACCAGATCCCAGTTTCCCTCCTCCGTGTAGAACTTGACTGCGAACCCGCGAGGATCGCGCGCCGTATCCGCCGAACCAGCCTCGCCACCTACAGTTATTGTATCGTAATACCAGGAGGGTACAGATACGACCCCAGCCCTCCCCCCACAACTCGACAACACGTGTGTTCAAGTGTGTTCATCTCATTGCCATCCCCGATCCTCTCCGACTCTCAGCTTATATGCGGAACCGAGGGGACGGCGTTTTATAGGTGTTAGTGTGATCGAGGCCCGAGAGAGCGATTCTTCTCGGACGCGCACATGTGCAACAAGTAACATGGATATGACGGTATCATTTTATAGAATTATGTTCGATTTTAACTACGTTTAAAACACAACAAATGTGTGTTTAAAACGTTCCTTTGATGCAATGCGTTTCGCGTATTTGACTAAGGTTCAAACTCGTCACATTCCGCAATGTACGTTTGATTTGTACTTTTATAAATAACGTTGAGATGTTGGGTATACTAACTATCGTTCATTTCGTAGTCACTAGGTCAGGCTAGACTAGAAAGTTTAGAATGTACCCAACATAATTCACCTCACTCCACTCGCGATTCCCACATTAAAATTGTTTCTCGCATTTAAATTAGATACTTGAAGAACTAGAATTCTCCCCAACCGAAAATATTGCACCCGCCTTTCTCCATTTATCTTTATCACTGTCCGTAGTCCGTACATTATCAGCGCAGGGAAGTAATGGGTATAAGGGGCGTGCTCATTGATTGTTCTCGTATTCTCAAAATAGGCGTTCTCTCTCCCACTTGTCACGCGGCTTCGTGCAGATTACTCTTATCACCCAGCTATCACAGCCAGCCAAAATAGACTACTCTCTAGCCCAGTGCATAGTGATAAGATACTTGGGGAACAACACTATACCTCGAGAACTGGCTTAGTAAACAATGATAAGCTCATTTAGGTAGTAAACCAGTAGTAAACAAAGTAAGCAGAAGCACTCACCGACAGTGGAGAATCGGACGAAAAGAGGCGTCTGCTTTCCGACCTTGCTGAACATGTCAGCCTTACAGTACTTGGTGATGTCGTTGGTGATCTCCAGGTAGCCGTGCGCACCTGAAACTCCGCCCTCATAAGCCACGCCCTTTTCGCCGAACTACTACACGATCTTACTTAATTGTGGATTCTCTAGGCCCCGCCCCTTCACGCCCCGCCCCCTCGACTCACCGGCTCCCTTGGCGTGGACGACGCGCTCGGGGATGCGCTCGCGGTCAAAGTGCGCCATCTCGTCCATGTACACCACATCCTGAATTTAATAGTACGCGATTCCTAATTACGGTGGTTTTATTCTTTTTATGACGTTTCTAATACAGTCGGTGCGTTGTGTACAACAATTTTTTGATGTTATTGCGGTGAGGCGAGGAGGAAAACGAGCAATTGCCAGATAAACCAATGTGAATGGACGGTGTTGTGGTGTTTCGTGTTTACGCGATTCACTCAGCTTTTGAAAAGGAATGCGATCGCATCACATTCTGTTTTTGAATAGCGGAGAAAAGAAGCATAGAGGTACGGAGAGAGAGAGAGAGAGAAGGGAGAGAGAGAGAGAGAGAGAGAGAGAGAGAGAGAGAGAGGCCCTATCCGACCTGCATGAGCATGGGTCCCCTCCTGCCGGCTGTCAGCACGTTGTTCTTGTCGTGAATCGGAGCTCCGTTCGACGTCGTCATCGTGAACGGCTTCTGAACAGGTAAACAGGTAAACAAGTACACAGGTGAACAGGTAAACAGGTAAACAAATAAACAAACAGAGAGAGAGAGAGAGAGTCACTCACCGGCACCGCCCGCTTCATGTTCTCCAGCTGGTTGTCGCTGGGCGCGTCCTTCTTCGACATGGTTCTGCAATTTATTGAGTTATTGATCGATTGGAAAATCGATATTTGATATTTGCCGACTCGGGATGTCCTCGTGAAAACAAGTTGGTCGCGAAAAGAATAGGGCAAACGAAATCGACGGAGAGAGAAAAAACGGCACGACAACAAATTTGGAAACACTGCCAGTGTCCGTTGCAGTCGAGTGTCTTTTATCGGCACCGGCGACAGCAGTGATAAATCGACGTGTTTTGCGGAGGAAAGAGAGAATGTGGCCGGACATAATGACTGATAATGAGTGATAATGACGAACACAACAGGTGTGATAGCTGATGAGAGAGCGAAGATCTGTGATAGACGAATTGGAAGGGTTTAACCATTTCACGAGTGCCGAGAGTTCACGGTGGGCGGGAAAACAAAGAGTACGCAACAACACGGGTGGTAGAGTGCACGCTCTGAGAGTGTGGTCGCATCACTCGCTAAAAATACCCGCAATACTGTACTATAGCCGAGCAAACTAGCGATACGTGTGAAAAGAAGCCAGCAAACCGGACGCCACAATATATTATTCTAGCACGCTCGCTCGTTATTTATACCACATGATAATAACTAGTAGGTAGATACTGCTCTACTAGAATACTCGTACACGTCAAAAGCCAAACAGCGCACATTGTGGGACGGCCTTCTTTGGACTGTATTTTATATCAAGCGGCCGGTCGGTTGGGGGTCGCGAGCGATAGCGAGCGAGAGAGTGGCCGGCACAATGGGGGAAGGGGGAGAGTGCAGGCGGCGAGCGCGAAAACACAGGAGTGAGATAACAAGGGGCAGGCACGCGTACATATACTGTGTAGTATGTTCAAAGAGCAGAGATCTGAGAAATTCGAAAGAGAGTCTAGAAAAAAATACATAATTTTACTAGAATTAGTCTTGTTTGTGCTGACAAGCTTCATTTTGGATTTTTAAATGTGTACAAACTAGAATAATAAAAAAGTGCAACATTTGTAATCATGATGGTGTACTTTAATCGATAATCAAGGAGAGAAAAGGGCATGCGACACATCACTCTCCTTTCCGAACACTACACACACGTACATATATTTAACATATTTAGTTTCTAAAGTGAGTAGCGTACCACTTCATTTTCAAATAAGCTTTTTTAATTTCATAAGTACCAAATCTAAGTGAGAAATAATCGTAATTTCATGTTCATCGTGTAGTAGTTTACAAACGAAATTTAATTTTTTTCAATGCACGTGATTTTCGAGAAAAAAAAGGTGTTGCATGCCATCTGCACTTTCATTCCTCCACCATATATGCAACCAGTGTGAACTACACTTCTCTCTTTTGGTGCAACTCGAAATTCGCATTCTCTACGGAGTTACAACGACTTTTTCGAAAGTTTTCTCAAAAATTCCAGTGTTTTTTTGATTTTTAGAAAATTGTACTGTACATGAAGCTCTCCGGCACGCTGGCGCCCACCTCTGCCGACTAATGATATTTTAGAGGCTATTATTACTGATCTATATTTCCCCTGTTCAACTGCATGCATAAACACAGCGTCTTGAAAAATTCCTTTTTTTGTCTTTCGCTGAATCAACTCGTACATATTATTCGTGGGCGGAGCAACAACTGAATGGAAGTGACAAACAGAGGTTCTAGTCACTTACACTTATGCCGATATGAATCATGTCAACAATGTCACAGTCACCAATCCTGGTTCTCCCACCTCTGCGCAATTCATCTACCTCTACGATTTGGATCTTCAAATTGTTTATCCAGGTGATATTGCGTTTCAAAATGATTAAACGAATATAAAGTTACTTCAGCCGTCGTGCTCTTCGCTCTAATTGCGATTTTCGGATATATCGGCAACATTTCCATGGTTTTAGTGGTTTTCCGATCAAAGTGCGACATTTTTAAATTCTGTTTGACTGTCACCATACTTACGACATATATAGAAAAAAGTAACTAGGTTCAGTCATTAAAAAGTGGTTCAGGTCGGTGCTGAATCGCTGTACTGCCATGATCGGAATCGCGTGTTTCTGCGACGTGTTGCATCAACTCGGTCACCTTGTATTCGGCATTACAGTCTTCGCCTTTCCCCATCCGATTGCAATCCACCAACACACTTGCGCCCTCATACACACTATGCCTGTTATTGGTAAAGAAGTGTGCTTTGTCATTGTTATATTCATAATTCCCAGGAATGGCGGCCAGCAATTTTCTGCATTTATCGATCGGCTTGGATCGATTATATGGCATTGTCTTCCCACACAGGTATACCGTACTCGCGGGGAAAAACTTGCCTACTTTTTTTTTAGCTATACGCGCGTGAATAACACCCTATACATGAGTGCACAAACCACACTTGTTTGTATGTATGTTGCGCTACAAATCTATTTGGTATTCGGGTACAAAACAACAAATAGGTGTGACTAAAACAATGCGCTATGTATTGGAATTTTTTGCTTGTTTCAGACACGTTCTATGCGCAATCACAGAAGCATTCACGGATAGCGGCAAAGAGTGGTGGTATCTGTCCGTTGCCATTCTCAATGTGAACATAGTTATGGTATATGGAATGATGTGGATGTGGCTGACAATCATATCCAAAGGTATGTCCGTGAATAATTTTATAGTTATATTTGCAATATGAACACTGACGTGTGCCTGTGAATATTGTTGCTTTCAAAATAGTTTTCTACTGGTTATTGTTGTTTTCTACTTCAGTCCGCTTCTCGGGGTCTGCTTCTGTGATTAGGTCTATTCTCGTTCTTGCTTCTTTATTCATCACTGGATGGCTGACCACTGTGGCTATAGCCCTTGTCGGAACAGCTATGAATGTGAGTTAAAGGTAGTGTACCCTCTGATTCTAGTCGCACGAGTTGTTATTACCAGTTTATTACTTATTATTTGTTAGTTATAATTACATAACATGAAAGTATAAAAGTCAAAAATAACCATTTCGAAATATAAACATATATTTTAAAGTTTGATGTTTACCGGCAATTGTGTGCACAAGTGTGCACGCCTGCAAAACTTATGTTCACCGACTGCGGTTACATCACCGAACTGACCGGAGTGATTCGTTTGTTTCGCACGTAAAATGTTTTCAATTATTTATCTTGTTTGTTTTGTATGTTCGCATTCTAAAATCAAAATAAACTTTAGAAATGTATATTAACATAAATAAATAAATTTGCCAGATTTTCAGAAAATCGAAATTTCACGTTTCTTTCACGTTTATAGCGTATTTGCATAAGGTTACCGATATTTTCAAGGAATGGTATATTGGATTATGTTTCTAGTAAAGAGATTGAACAAATAAACAACACAATCTGCAAATTTGAAGTTATGAGTTCAGAGGGTACGCTACCTTTAATTCAGATTGATATTTTATTTTTTATATCATCAACATCATGACATGATCATAAATACACGATCTCTTGTTCTGTTAACTATTTGTTCACTTTGACGCGAGTACGACAACGTTCCAAATTACAGCTCGGCAGGCTCGGAATGTTCTACATTCATCTGTATGCGGGACTGCTTGTGAATATAAGTGTAGCTGGTAACGTTGTCGTCTACTACTTCACAAAGTGAGTAAATTCTGAATGTCAGTTATTTTCTGTTAAGAAAACATGTTTATTGAATCTAGTGCGTGAAAAAACGCGTTGTCTTTTACTGTAAGTTACACTGATTGTAAGTTTTCAGCCAGCATTACCGTACTGCTCTGCAACAACTCTACCATCTAAAGCCTCGTCAGAACTCGATTCTAGTGACGAGAGAAAGGAATTGCCATTAACTGACTCGAACTGCAATGTCAATAATACGCTTTGATGAATGTATTTTCTTGATAAACTTAATTCGAACATGTTTAAAAACCTGTCCGCTAGAAAACATTTCGGAAGATGTTCTCACATCAATATTGGAGATCTATGTGAAATAGGGGCCCCAACCGCCGCCTCAAAACTCGCGAGCGTTTAACTTCTCATTTTCCCGTCCCCGCGAGCGGTTGCCCCTTCCCGCGCTCCCTCGAATGACCACCCGACGACAATGAAAGTCACCGCCGCCGCCGCTTGGATATGAGGTTTCGTGGAGTATCGACTAATTCTCAAATTGAAGCCGTTCACTGTGAGACGATAAGGCAACGCCAAATAAGCCTGTGGAAGTGCAACTAGTCGGCGAAGCGCGGAATCTCAATTGGAGGAAAGGAAGGTACAAAGCGAAGGCGAATTGAAGGGCAACGGCGGCACCCGCGAGCGGAAGAGAAGTACGCTGCTGTTATCGATCGATATCCGGAGCCGTTCACTGTGAGACGATAAGGAGGAGCCAAATAAGCCTGTTGGGAGTGCACATAGTCGGTAACTCACGGATTTCTTGGATTTCGCTACATGATAGTGACAAATGGATCGACCGGGAGCAAGTATGCAAATGGACGCGAGAAGCTCGAGAACGTTCGACGGTAGACGCAAGGTGGTCCATAAGGCTCACGCGTTCGAGGATGGATCAAAGCCGCATACTCTATATCGGATAAGAAGACGGATGTCTGGAGACGTGACTGGATTCCTCTCTCCGCATATGCTGTAATGCCAACAGTGTCTGGAGAAAGTGAAACCCCGCAAATCGAATACGAACAGTTCCAAACCGTAGCTGTACTACTTCATTGTTCGATTTGTGTGTGTGTCATAACAACTTATGAATAAACTATTCTATATTCTAGGGGCCCCAACCGCCGCCTCAAAACTCGCGCGCGCATTTCGGTTATACGGGCCGCGCGCGCTTGAAACTTGACATACGTTTATGAAACTTTCCTAAAAATACTTTTTCGTTATGAGGCATCGATTAAAAAAGATCTTGAAGTTTGGTTGCAAAAAGTTTAAAACGTCTATATCATTTTTAGGAAGATAGCTACAGAAATGGGGTTTGTTGGACGCGATTGCTTGACTGCCAAGGATTCAAAAAATATACAATGTTAGACCATTATCATTTTAGGAATACTCGATATCGTGAAAAACTACTAAATTGGCTATTAGCTCTCAAAATTCCTTCCGCTGTCGGGGCTCTCTCGTCTCTCGCCGTTGTTCTCTCTCCTCTCGCCGCGTTTCTGGCGGGAAACGCGCGGGAAAACGCGGCTGGCAGCCGGCTGGGAAGGGGGAATGTGTGAGTGCGAAGGTGAAAGCATATGAAATGTGACGATTATGGACATAGTTCTGAAATGGAGATCAGTAAGTATCAACAGATTCATTGATAAGTATGTAACGTGAAGTCGAGAACACGTTCGAAGTCGTATGAACCAATTCGAACACGATCGAACGCGATAGAACGGTCCAGTTGTTATAGTGCGCATCGATAAGAATAAGCTGCAAAGTGTGTATGTATTCATAAAACCATATTAGAACCTCGTTCACATGTGTTGAGGCACGTTCAATTCAACTCCCCGCAGCTTGAGTGAAAAGTAGGTCACTCGCTGCTGCCACTGCTCGCCCTCTCACTGTCTGACAATAACAACCTCTCGCGCCTGCGCTCTGACCCATCACTCGCCTCTTCCTCCCGCCAAGCCAAGAATTGGCGAGCAATTTGGTCAGGCGAGGATACACACCTTTTGTGTTACTATGGATCTCAGACACATCGGATCGGAATGAAATTTTGGATCATGAATTGATTCGCCGATACTCACCGATTGATGTCAAATTCAACCCGAAAAGTCGTTGTCTATTTTTTCCGGTTGGGGCCCCTAATGTGAAACGATGAGCATGAGTGAAGCAGGGCGACACCGTCTCATCGATGCTCTTCACTGCCGCACTCGAGGTCGTCTTTTGTTCGCCACCGCTGACTGACCTACGACTACGAAAGGACGGCACCACCCTTATCTTGTGGTGCTGAGATTTTTTTTAAAAAAACTAAGGTGGAATACTATAATATACCTTGGAATACACCTTATTTATTTCACATTTCCCACTTTTTCACACCACATTTCATACCGCTTGAATGGGAGAAAGGCGGAAGAGGTTTGGGACAGTGGTGTTTCTCGAGCGCGAGATCCAGCTTTGATCTGCTTTGAAGATTCGATTGAACGCTCCCCGATAGTTTTTTGGGCAGTTGGCTAAAAAAAGTGATACGGTCTTGAAATGGGCGCTAAGACGACACGATCCCCGCGACTTTTCACTGACGATGATTTTTTACCGATAGAATTTGATTATCTTTGTCACATGCAGACGTGGAAACATCAAATAATGTGATTGTATGATTGTGTATCTGTTTCGCTTTATATTTGTTGTATCAGTTTTGTTCCATCTTATTGCCAAGCAAGCTGCAAGGTATGTGTGAATCAAAATTTCGAATTTATTTTTAAAGGGAGAGAAATGTGTTATGTGTTCGAAAACACGGTCAACGGGAATACAAAGTAGAAATTTCAGAAACAATAAAAACAAGATCTACTGTGTATGGTGTAGTATTATTCATGAGTGCAACTTGAAACGAGGATGTTCTCAATTACGCAAAAATGTAGGTATTGCATGTAGGTGCGAGAAAAAGGCGCGTTGTGATCTGAAGTGATCTGACAGCGCAATTTGTTTTTATTCTCTGAGATTTCATTTTCGCTTTCTTTTTATCACGCGTTTTCTCGCGCCAGTGACAGCAAATAGACCGCAGCATTATATTCAATTCACAATTCACGTGTATTACTGTATTACAATATAGTGGATTTTCATAAAACGTCGCGTAATATTATGAAATGCGTTTCAAATCACATTCTCCGCGATTAAATTAATCCTTCCAAGATAGTCGCCACTTTTCTTGGTGGTCTGAGTTCAAGTTTGATTTTCTTGTACTTACACTATTGTTGTCTCTATTTCTTCAACAATACGATTGCGACTCTTTCTTAGTTTGTTTCTTGACAAAGCCAAACATTATGATGACGAATCATCATTTCTCAACAAAAAAACGCTAATTCAATAATATCGGGTCAGCCAAGTCCGAATAGACTTTCGAACTCGCGGTAACGGAAAGTTATTTCTTCATTATATCAAACTAAAACAATTAAGAATGTATGTGCAAGGAATCAATTGTTTCTCCGCTATTCACAAAGTCTATAAACAGTTATTACATTAGATTAGCATTAGAACCTTATGAATAGGTTTCTTATATGTATTTGTAATTCACGAGGTTCCAAACAGTCTATCCTATCAAATCACAAAACCCAACCAATTTCCTCCACACACCTCATACTTGACTCTACCGTTCTAGCCCAACTTCCTTTCAATAGCTTGTCACGAATCAGTCTTTCAAACCTTATTTCAAAGTATTCATTTTGTCTAAGTAAACAGTTTGTGTGTGAGTTTGAACTCAACGTATAAGCACAGTTAAAACGTTCTGAGAAATTCCGATACCGATACTGTTTTTTTTTCGAAGTTATCTTTCTTGAAAACGATTGTTCCTTGTCGCTATTTTTACGCAGACATAAATCTGACAAACATGGTTGAAAACCGGCACGTTTGCGTTCAAAATAAGTTAACTATACATAATCACGCATTTTCAACATTTTCAAACCCAAGGATTGTTCTCTCTATCAACTTCTCTTTTTCTTGTGCTCATCGCCCTTTCGAAGGGTTCTCCTAATTTGTACGTACATAATTGTGTCAAACACATAAATAGCCCATGTCAAAACGATCGATCTTCCTAGCCTCCCGAAGTACGGTATTCAAACAGTGCGGTATTTTTTCGTTTTGCGCGCTATTGTATCCTCGTAATTCTTTTATTTACCCCACAGCGCTCGACATAATGCGAGAATATGATCATAGAAGTTTTCGCGATTCTTTGACACTTTGACTTTAGCTGCAAAAGTACGTAATGCGACACCTAATTCGATAGGCGAAGCCTACGGTAGGAAAGTAAAAAATGGGGGAAAAGAAGCATAGAAACAGTTGCACGCATCCAGTAATCATTGTGTTGTGCAGGATTCTGCGTGGAAGGTGACGGGAGACGTGGACCGCTTCGACGGCGCCGACGACCACAACTTCGACCAGTGCAAGGACTTCTGGCTCAAGGTCGGTCAAGTGACCATATAGCCTGCGCCAGAGCGATAGTTTTCGATCTACCTCGCTTGCAGTTCGAAAACACGGTACCATAACCGTCTGTCTCTCTTGTTTTGCGCGCTATTGCTGAGAACTGACTCTCCGTCTTTCTCTGATCTCTTTGAGACTTGAGATACTGCATGCAACGGATAAAACAACCTAGGATCGCTCTGTCTTACTTTTCTCCTACTCCACTTTGCTTCTTCTTCCGGTATTGCGTTATTTCGTTACTTCTCTTATACGAAACATCAGCCACTCCTAACGCCGGAACGTGGTTGCGTGCGTAGATTTGCCTCTCCTCTCCATTCATCGCATATGAAGGTAATGTGAAAATGTGTAACATATTTCTATGGATGCAAATTATACTGGCAATCATGAACACTATTGCAACGTGAATTAAAAGTAAATTTCGTCTTGAGCTTGTCTCTATTGCTTTTTTTGACACTATTGCTATAATTTTTTCTTCTTTTTCGGAACCATATCCGTAGTGATAAGAAGGCATTTCAAAATGATTCTGACGATGAGCAGTTTTGGAATGTGTAGTTGAAAGTGAATAGAGGAAATTCATTATTATAACGCGTTTCCTGCGTAGTTCGATGAGACTAATCACTGCATTACTATTACTATACCAGAGTAAGCTCACTACCAGATTCGAACTCGCGAACCTCACAAACTCACAATATCAGCCTAATATGAGAGTGCAATGTCACTACGCCAGTGGCATGTGTGATGTTTAACCGTTCCATATTACATATGTTTCTAATAGAAAACGTTAAGCTGCTCATAAATAGATATATTGATCTAAAAAGGTAAAGGTAAAGGTATCCCCCCGATTCAAGAGATTCACTCTGCGGAGGGGGTCGAAGGAGGTCTATGGCACTACACCATATTGATCTATTCAATCATTTATTTATTTTTTTCTACACGCAGATGGCGGCGTTCAACAAGGCCGATTCGATGGCCGACGACTCTTCTCTGGTCCTCGTCATGTCTATCATACAACTCGTACTAGGTGGGTCAGTGTACTGTAGAATACTGTAGAATTTTCGTGATGTGGTAATGGTAAAGAAGAGCTCATGGAGTTTCAGAGTTCTAGAAGAGTTTTTTTGTACCGAAAAAAAACCGTTGTTATTGAAGTGTTCATCGTTCTGCTGCTCAATGGGGCTCTCATCGTGTGCGTTGTTCGGAGTGGTCGATGGAAGAGCAGCGTCCTTGCAGCCGGGTTCTATGCAAGGTCAGAGGCTTCTTGTATTGATGTCTATTTATGTGGCAGATATTGCGTTGTAGGCTATCTGTTGTAAACAATCAGCTAGTTGTTATTTGCGGGAGTTTGGAAGCACCCCCCATTCCGTTTTCTCTCTTCGTTTGTATGCAGAAAAGAATATCCAGATTTTTTTTCTGTGCGAGAAATGTGTCACATGATTATTGATTTTTTTTTATTGTTTCGGTCACAAGAACCAAATAGAAATCTTTTTTTCTTTTGATTTCTATGTACCGCGTGATTTGTCTATAACTGGAAATGTGTAACTTCCATTAGAAAGACTTCATAAGAGGTAGTGAATGAAATGAAACACACTCATATTAAATATTAGAAATGTCACATTCCTTGAAAAGGGATATTAGCTAACTCACATTCCAGAAATACTAGCATGTAAGTAAAAATAGTATTATAGTGATTGTGTTAGGAAGGGGTTGTGTCTGAAATAAAATAGGTAATTTTTGAGTATAAAATATTTCTATCAACTTTATTTCAGTGACATCTTGATGGCAGTTCAATACCTGAACCTAGCTACGAGAAGACTGTGGTGGTTCAATCAACGTGAGCTTTTCTAATAAGAAATAATTTCACGTCATGACTGTAAATTGCACGAGTACTCAATTTGATTAAACTAGGACTGTCGGGTTTCTCCCATACGCGGAAGCGAACCGGATTACCTTTGAAAGTGAAGACAGTAGTGAAGATCTTTGCTAACATTCCAGTTGCGTGGCAAAATAATCAAGTATAAATATGACGAATAAGATCTATATATGACTTCCGCCACGTACATATTAATACAAAACAACTATACGTTTCAGATACAAATATACAAATATACATATATACAACATCATATATATTTTATATGATACAAATATACAAATATACAAATATTTACAAATACGTTTCAGATTTGCGCTCGACAAGAGGCGCGTGTGCTCTCATCTCGATCCTGTATCCACTCACACATCAAATGATCGGCTTTTTCACTCTCTCACTCACTGCAGAAAAACTGTTCTGTGTATTTCAACCAGTCAAATACTATAAACACAACAACTCTACGCAATATGTTTTCTTGGCGTGTGAGTTTTGTATTACGTTTCATGCGGATAAGATCAAAATGTATTGTGTCACATTCACATAATAATTGTATTAAAGTGACAATTTCACTTAAAAATGATATTATACTGATAAAAAGTTAATGGAAACATGAAATAACATCTACTAAACCTGAAAACTAGAACTTTTTTCATGATTTTAAACTATTTTTTGCCCAAAAAAATAGTTGATTTTAAATGCTTCATGGGTAAAAAGTGAGGTTACATCACAGCTGAGTGTCTAAACGTCTTGAATGACGGGAATTTTGAAATAAAATTTTGATATGAAATTCAGTTTCTAGCATAAACTGAAGTCGTAGAAGCCGATAAACATATCCCTATGTGATACGCATCTCGAGTTCAATAGTTATAGCCAGAATTTGTAAAGCGCGCCAATTCAAAATTCAAAATTTTTCCGATTGCGGATCAATAAAATTGTCACTTTAAATGCTTTTCAGTCCCTCTTATCATATCGTTTACATGTGTTTTTATCAACACTATCATTTGCGAAACACAGCTTCGAGATCAACCTGTTGATATCGCGTGTACTGGCAGGTACAGATTAGCTCTACTTATTTACAGTTCACTAATAACTTTCAGGGACTCTACCGTACCATTCGTCTTACAGTACCTCAAATACTCGCGGGTTGTCGCTGTGGGAATCAGCACGGTGTTCGCGCTGACTATATTAGTGAAGTTGAAAAAGGTAAGAGAAGAACTAATAAAAAAAACTAATAAAAAAGTAGTGTTGTATTAAGATTTCCACGAATGCGGCGCCGGTAATTGTGTCGTCAAAGGCGCCACAGAGCGACCAGAAAATCCGGATGATGAACCAGATATCAATCACCACAAGTGAGTAATCATCAGTGATAAAGAGTGATTGACAGTCAGTGATTAGCGCAATAGATGTAGTGTATTATTCAGTATCTCCTATTGTCGGTATTTACAGGCGTACACTATTTTCGATTGAACGGCTTTGCAATAAAAAAACCCAAAGTGCATATGGAACTGTTTCAGGTCTGACTACCTTGGTTGCCGTGTTTCTTTTGTTTCTACCCGATCTCTTCTCTATTATATTGCCTACTGATCCGTTTATATTGTCTACTGCCGCGTTGCTCAAGGTAACAAAAAATAACAAAACACAACAAAATGAGGGAGAGTAAACAAAAAACAAGTGCTGTTCACTCGCCACACCTTCTCTGAATGTTTGCCTGTTCAATAATCCCACGCCAATATATCACACGCACTAGTGTTTGTTTTCGATGCGAAAAAGAAATGGAAGATCAGTGAAGACAAATAAATCAAACAAATGTGATGGGGGTAAAATGAGGGTCATTAATCATTAATCCATAAAGTGAAGTTGACAATCAATAGCATTATCCGAAAAGTAAAACCTGTTTTTAGATACCAGTCAACACAGTGGTCATTCTTCTCCGCCACAAATCGACCCGGAAAGACTTTTGGAACATGCTGCTCTGTAAGAGAGAAGGAGAAGTATGTTTTTTGTCGCATTGAAGTTGCATATTGTTTGTGTTGTTTCAGAGAACCATGGCTCGAACGACACACGTGAAGAGCACGCGGGCGTAACATGGCTGTTTTTTTCTGCTAGATTGCCTTTTTAAATATATTACGTTTCACATCTGAAACTTTATATTTTATAAAGCTCTTATATTGTTGAACACTTGGCCTGTGGGTGTATTTACAAGGTACATTTGAGAGAAATGGCGTGAAAAAACACGAGTAAACACAACACTGTAATTAAAAGTATTTATCTTTTTTGATATAGACAATTGCCAGAGACACGTGTATAGTGAAGTTGTGAGATTAAGAAAGCTTTTCATATGTCACATGACACGATCAATAGGCTATAGTCTCCTGCAAAACGCTATCGAATTAAAGAAAACTACTTTTTGAAAATGATGGCATCCGGTTAGACAAACTGGTGTATACAGTCAAACAACATGTATTGCTAGTGTACTAGTGATCAGATATTCGGTTTACGGTTTACATGAACGGTATGTTGAAATAATTGCAGAATGGATTGCTGCCGACGATTTTTTAATGTGAATCGCAGCAAATGGTTGGGTTGATCCATCAGCAATTGAATCACGCGTCTTCTGAAAATGCCATCGCAGTCCACAGTGACAAGATACAGTACAGAATTCAAAAGGAAAAAAAAAACTCACCTTGAGTTTATTTGTTGGAATATCATTGATATAGGCAATAGGCAGTTTATCACATTTAGAATAGTAAAGTGGATGAACTCACAGAAGTTCGATAATTTCTGAAATTAGCAGAATGACACAATCAACATTATCAACAATTACTGTAAATGTATATATTAAATGTTTGCAGAATAAAAATTATGTACTATATAAGAAAAACGTAATATTGACTATCGAGTGGAAGGGGATAGGCACGTGTGCGTGCAATAGAATGGGAATGGTTTGGAGTGTGGCATGGCCATATAATCAATCGATATTGCGCTCGCGCAGTCGCTGTGGATTATCCTCTCTCTCCCTTCCTCGCTCTCTCTTTCTCTTTCTTCCTGCCTCCCTCTCTCTCTCTCTCTCTCTCTCTCTTCTCTTTCTCCCGACCTATTTAAAGATTTTATTAGATTTCATTACATACAACCCCTGCTGGTATGGAAAGACATCTGGTTGAAAATAGAACACGAAACGAGTATGAAAAAGAGAACCCACTTTTTTAATTATTTCTTGGAATACTATTAGTCTTTCCTGAACTGATTCAGGCAGTTGATCACAGATAGAATTGTAAAATAGACGCATTTTAACAGAACTTCGAGCAGAAATATCTCGAGTAGATCTATAAGAAACAGTTGGTACAACAGTTACAATATTATTATTATACAGTCATCATTCGTTACCTTTTGTAGAATGAACAAAAAAAAACATCATATTTTGAGAGAAATTGATTGATGTAGGCAGTCGAAGGACACATGCAAAATATACATAGTTTGGGAATGACTAAATGTTAGAGAGCATAGAATGACTAGTGTACTAGTGATCATTGTACTAGAGAAGTAGGGTACTAGTGTACTAGAGAAGAGAAGGAGAAGAATCTACAATGTTCACATTGATTCCTCCACGTATACCATTATTATTCTTCATATTCACACGCGTCCTTTGTCTAGTACACCACCGGCACACAGCAAATCAATATTTGAGAACATAAACGTGAATGAGAAAAGAATATTTATTCACAGACGACTATGCGTCAGTAGGGCCCTGATAGGCATCACGGGCAATTACGGTTTCTACCAGGGTTTGGTGTAGCTTCTCGATTTTTCCCTGGCGCATCTTACGCAGCCCTTCTTGTACAGCGATCAGTTTTCTGCTGTCATTTTGGCAAAAAAATACTATAGATCTCGTCAAGCTCGATATTGTTCTTGAAGTTTATTTAAAAGAAGATAAGAATCATAATATTTAAATTATTATATCACTGTTAAACTTACCATGCACTTCGTCAACATTTCATCCTTGTTGAATGACTCAGATGGAGAACGAGTCTCCTCCAGAAAAGCAGCCTTTTTCAACAAGGTTGTCAAAATAATACTTTGCTCCTGGATCTGCAAATAACAGATAATATAATACGCGAAAAAAATAACAGAAAAATGATTACCTGGTCCATTAAGTCTCTCCAAGGTCGAGAAAATCCGATCCCTCCTTGAGGGTATGTTTTAAGAAAATTCTTTCCTCAGACTCCACGATAATCATCTGTGAATTGGCATGTTTACATCAGGGAGATATCAAGAAATTAGCACTTAGAGAAACAAATCGTATATCATATACAATTCAATACAATCCAATACATCAGACGTTTAGCATATTGCTTCCCACGACACGAAGATGTCTATATTAATATTCACGAACGGTGTGAAGATCGGATCGGACCGAACATACAGTGGGTGGGCAAATCAGTCAGCCGCCAGTAGAGAGCGCAGAGAGCGCAGAGTGCGAGGCGGCAAAAATCGATAGACATGCGAGAGCACGCGAATAAATTCACATTCAAACTTTCGCGCGCGCGCGCAATTTTCAAATGCGGGACGGCCGAGCGGAGTAGTGGCGGAACTAAATATTCCCTGGACTGTAAGCCTACGAGATGGCGTTTCGCGATCGGGGACATTTTCGGAACAATTCCCCGCGCGGAGGACCGATAAAAGCATTATCGTAACAACAACGATATATAAATTAACAAAGAAACACAGTAACTCTCAGTTCCGAATGCTGAGATCAAACAATCCTAAAAGTTATGCCCCAGTCAAACGGAGGCGCCGTGATTCCTTCACCTCGTCGAGTGACAGTGATAGTAACAGTATAACAGTAAGTCCTCTTCAGTTATGTCCTCTAAATCCTCAATGAGTTCAGATTCGTCTAGTTCCTCATCCTCAAATTCCTCAAATTCTTCAATGAGTTCAAAGTCATCTCACTCATCAACCTCTAGATCATCCAGATCCTCTTTAAATTCCAGATCATACAGATCTTCCTCATCTGAATCGTTCCCCTCAAACGTAATGGATATAATTTCTATCCCGCCTACAACGCAGTTATCACCCGTTTATAATACCGACCCTCTAGAAATAATCAAAATGTCTACCCCCCCCCCTCCGAAGTTAAACACTCCTCCACCGACCGAAAGAGCAAAAATTCACAGTTCAATTCGAATTCCAGAAAGCTCACAGAAAGTCCTACCCAAGGTGACTAGTAAAATTAATCCAATAACTAAAAAAACCTTTTCAGGGAATCTCACCTTTAATGCAAGTAGAGATTCCCAAACCCACTAATACACAGTTTACTCCAAAAAAATCAGAGAAAATATTTTTTTCTTCGATCGTATCAATTAGAAAGGAACATGTACCATTTCAAACCCCCTGCAAATTATGCTTCGACAATTCCCACACATTGGATGCATGTACTACTTTTACTTCACCGAAGGCTAAATCCATAGTAGCCCGCCTAAGATCGCTTTGTTTATTATGTATGGAGAATAACTATGAGGAATGTACCTGTAATAGGCCTCCCTGCTATTTCTGTCATAAGAAACATAATTATATTATCTGTCCTAACCGTCATTCACTTTAAAGGTACACACTTAACTTCCTTTAATCACTATTCATCCTTTCCGGGAGTGTCGCCGTTTATGACATCGCCGAAGATACGGAGACATTGTGTTTATGGTTATGGCGATCGCGGACGTTTTTTTATGTAATAGATCTTCACCAAGTTATCATATTTAAGCAGAGCGGATCTTGGAATAAGCAGTTGACTTGAATTGTGTTTGAATATATTGTTAGAATTAGGGAAGTGGCAGATACAGTACAGAATTCAAAAAAAAAACTCACCTTGAGTTTCTTTGTTGGAATATCATTGATATAGGCAATAGGCAGTTTATCACATTTAGAGTAGTAGAGTGGATTAACTCACAGAAGTTCGATAATTTCTGAAATAAGCCGAATGACACAATCAACAATAACTGTAAATGTAGATATTAAATGTTTGCAGAAATGAAATTATGTACTATGTAGAAAAAACGTAATATTGACTATTGAGTGGAAGGGGATAGGCACGTGTGCGTGAATGGGAATTGGAATGGTTGAGAGTGTGGCATGGCATCATATCAATCGATATTGCGCTCGCGCAGTCGCTTTGACTCATCCTCTCTCTCCCCGTTGAAAATAGAACACGATACGAGTATGAGAGAGAACCCACCTTTTTAAAAAATTGTTGGAATATTATTAGTCTTTCATGAACTGATTCAGGCAGTTTATCACATATAGAGTTGTAGAATAGATGCATTTTAACAGAACTTGGAGCAAAAGTATCTAATAAGAAACAGTTGGTTACGGTATGTGTTACGGTATGATTAATATTCAATGTTCATCATTCATTACCTTTTGTAGAATGAACGAAAAAACATCATATTTTGAGAGAAATTGATTGATGTAGGCAGCCGAAGGACACATGCAAAATGTAGTTTGGGAATGACTGAATGTGAGAGAGCAGAAGGACCATAGAAATCAATAACGCGATGTGCGCGCAACAGATCAAAACAAACGGGCGCCGCCCCCTCTCTCTCTCTGTCTGTATGTATGTATCTCTTTCACTGTCTCTCTCATACAATGCATGGCGGTTTCATAGCACTATCTCACAGTGGCGTTCCATGAGGTGTATAGAAAATACTTTCATCACATTACAGAAACAAAACAGAAAACTTTATACGCATCAATATCTATTTAATTACACAACAGAACAGAACAAAACAACAACGGTTATGAACAAGGCAACACAGATCTCCTCTCTCTCCCTCTTCTTCTCTCTTCCTCCCCCTCTCTCTCTCTCCCCCTAATCCCACGTGATCCGTCCGTGTCCTCGCTTCTGCAGAATCCTGCCCACCACCCACTGCCAGAAGCGCACGTCGCGCAGGGTGTAGCAGCGAGAGCCGTTCAGGGGAAGCTGCAAGGGAGGATAGGAGATGGTGGGAGAAAGGGAAAGAGAGGAGAAAGCTACTACACTAATTCCCTGCAGCACGAGAGAGAGAGAGAGGTAGAGAGAGAGAAGAGAGACAGGAGAGTGAGAGAGAGAGTGAGAGAGAGAGTGAGAGAGAGAGAGAGGTAGAAAGAGAGAGGATGGGGGAGAGAGAGGGGAGGGGAGAGGAAGAGGGAGAGAGTGAAAGAGAGGGGGAGAGAGAGGGAGAGAGAGAGGTAGAGAGGTAGAGAGGTAGAGAGAGAGAAAGAGAAAGAGAGAGAGAGAGAGAGAGAGAGAGAGAGAGAGAGCTGACCTTCTGCAAGTGCTCCTCTCCTATCACATGGTGGAACATCTCTGCCGGTGTGTCCAGCTGCAGCGAGCACAGATCACACGAGAACTGGAAAGAAAAATAACTTATTTAGTTATTGAAAACATAGAGTAATTCAATTCTTTCCTAAACACAATGTGCGTACGCTGTGCCGTTTCTGAACACACGAGAACACGAGAACTAGAAGAAGGCTTTGAATACATCGATTTTCTGGTGGTGGTCAGTCTCTTCAAACTACTCGCAATCATGCTTTGTGATATACCTTCCAATTTGCTACTTTGATTTACTATTACGATTTGGCAGACCTACATATACTCTGCGCCAGAGTGATAGTTTTCTATCTACCTCGCTTGCAGTTCGAAAAACGGTGCCATAACCGTCTGCCTCTCTTATTTTGCGCGCTATTGACGCAAATTATTGCGAACAACGAACAATAGGCAACTTAGGCGTTTACTGGTATTGATAAATAATGTGTGCAATGTGTATGAATGAGTCGTGAGACGTGTGCGAGGCAATCGAGAGAAGCGCAAATAAAGATACCAGGTACTTCTCCAGCAGCTTGTTCATGTCCTCCTCGTGATGGAACGAGTCGGCGACCCTGAATGGGAATTGTCAGAGAGAGAGAGAGAAAGAGAGAGAGAGAGAGAGAGAGAGAGAGAAAGAGAGAGAGAGAAAGGGGGGAGAGAGAGAAGGAGGGAGGGAGAGAGGGAGGGAGGGAGAGAAAGGGAGAGAGAGAGAAAGAGGGGAGAGAGGAGAGAGGGGGAAGAGAGGAAAGAAGGAAAGAGGGAGAGAGGGAGAGGGAAAGGGGGGAGAAGGGGGGGGGGAGCAGACTCACTTCTTCCTCAGAGTCTGCAGCGCGTTGTTCACGTCGGCATCCGAGTCATCCGCTGAACAATAGAGAATACAGCACGGTAATTTTAGACTCATGGTTGTACTTGTACTGTCGCAAATGCGTGCGCGTCTCTCACTGTATCATTCTCACAGTACGTTTCACCACAAGGGTATACGTCAACATCGCCTCGCATTCTCAATGCTCAGCCAAACTAATGTTTGTGTAATAGTAATTCATAACAAAACTAAACATAGGAGATTATGACAAAGAAAGAAAACAGCGAAATGAGGTCATCAAGTTGGCGTTTTAGCCCCTCACCCTTCCTCCCCTCACCCCTGTCCTCGCTGCGCATGATGAGTGGGAAGTGCTGCTGGAAGGTGGCTGCCAGTCGGATCAGCCCCACATCCACAGAGAGAAAGGAGCACAGCTCGTCGAAACACTTCTCCGAGGCGGTCAGCTGCGACCTGCAAGCAGAAACCGGCAAATTTTGTGCCAGAGCAAGCAACACGATCAACAATGATGATTATTCAAAAGTAAAATCAGTGACTTTCGCTTATTTTTTTTCTGAATTAGAATTCGTTGAATCGACTCACCTCACATCCGCGAGCTCCTTCTCGAGGACGGCACACTGGAAAACGAATGAATGATAGGGATAGGGATAAGAATGGAATGGCGGATAGGGGGACCTTGTTGTTGGCCGGCACGTGGATGAAGGGGTTGGCGGCGCCGTTGCGAGCCACCAGATCGACTGCAGGGAGTTAGGTGAAACACAACACACTAGCAGTCTCATGAATGAAGCGACACTCACATAGAGTGTGTCGGAACACCTCGTCTTCGCCCCGCACGCATCGGATCGAGTCGGTGGAGAGGAGCTGCGACGAGCGGTAGAGGGTGAGCAGAGACGACTCGGAGACACCTTCCCTGAAAACTCAATCGAGTCAACTTTCAACTGAACTCGCAATCCTCCGATACAATAAGCCAAACAACCACTCACGCTTTGTCGTTGATGAAGAATTCCATATCGTCACACAGGAAAATTCGATATGAGGCGAGGTTAGGTGAGACGGGTGAAATGCGCGCGAAACCACACACAGCGCACCGCACAAACACGTGCTGGTTTGCTGGAATGAAGTTTTTCTCTCCCGCCAAAACAGAACGTGGACAAGGCGAGCAGAGTGTAATGGGGAAACATCAATACTAGCGCGAGAGAGAAAACGGCTGAGTGGGATGAAATGCCCTTGAACCTCCGCACTACTTCCGCAAACCACGTTTACCGCACTCCCGGATACCCCGGACGAGTGCTTTCCAAAAATACCAGTGTTTGACACTGAGCGAACTCAGGTCAGAACTCTAGGCGTACCTTGAGTACTGGGAAAAATTCCAACGAAAATGTCGCGCCCTTTCAATTACCCCGCCACCGCACGTGATATGCGCCGGGTTTGTGGCACGCTTGAGAGAACGCGCGTGCCGTGAGAGAGCTGGTAGAGAAACGAGCGCGATAGATGGGACAGTACACGATACATCTGCACTTCATAACATGTCAGAAAACACAAAAGTGATTTCCAAACCAAATCGAATGTTTATTCAGAAAGACATACATGATCATGACACGTATCAGTAACTACTACATCACGCGGTTCATCGAGCGTACCAAAAATTGTTTCTCTTTGCATCAAGAATTATTTACACACATGTTATTAACTATGTTTGAGTTTGGGTTTAGCTTTTCGAAGGAAGATAGTGGTTGTGTGTGGCTGATACTGGTTGTATGGTGATCTCAATCTTTCTCGTTCCACATTGACAGAATCGTTTCACAGCCGAACGGAAGACGGTACTGTAATACTAGACATTAAATTATTGCAGCACTTTTAAAGTTAATGCACAGTACGATTCATACACAAGGGATTCATACCCAATTACTTCCCTGTCGATGTTCCCATCGACACGGAAATGAACCAGAAAATGTTCGTTTCTCACCTAACATTGTAATACACCACGTATTTGAAAGTGGACACGGTTGTGATGTTCAGTGAGAAGTACACCTGAACATTCATCCGGAATTAACCTTGCTCACATCACTTACATCCACATAGAGTTGTGTTGTATCGTCAGTGTGCAAAGAGAGAATGATAGGAGGATACGTGAGAATTATACCAACGAACACACTCGCAGAGAATAGGAGAACATTTTTGTAAAGCGGTTTTCTTCTATTTGCTTCTGAAAGCTGGTTTCATTCTGAGTTAGCAGGATAAGCGGTGAGCGTCTATTCAATTGTGAGTTCTGAGTTCTTCGAGAAAAAAATGCGAGCAAAGGAGAATGGAAACATACCGTGCTTCCTTATAGCGCACAGAGCGAACCCGTATATGAATAGAGAAGATACCCCAGTGAAAGCCATTCCAGAGAGCCACACGAAACGGTGGAAGCCAGTGAACACTTGATTCACCGTACACACAACGCGCGCTCTTATGAGCAAGTTGTTTTCGTGGGTATCCTAATCAGTATCACTCACTTTTCTCCTTCTATCCACGGCACTGGTACGAAAAAAGCCGCGCCGAATAGAATGGGGACTGCCGCTTGGAATGTGAAGATCTGCCATTGAGTGAGACGCTTGTACTGTTTGGCGTATTTGATCGTGAATGTTCGATCGGCTGCCATCGATAATACATAACCGAGTGACATGGATCCGCAAAGAGCCGGAATGAACTGAAAAGTAAGGGGAGAGAGATATAGCGAGAGGGAGAGAGATCCTACCTGTATCCAGGTGCACTGCCACTGCAGAGGCTGCCATTCGGAGTTGATAATGAAGAATACCGTGAGAATGTTTCCGTATTGATGAACAAGATCGCATCCTTGCATGAATATGCGACAGTAGACCGTAGGAGTGTGAAGCTCCCTTATTCAAAACATTGATGTCGAACATGTGTTTCCTACACTTACGTTTCTCTACATGTAGACGTGAAGAAGATGGGAAAGCAAACAGACGAGATGATGCTGTTGACTACGTATAGACCTACGGCCGGGAGAAGACCGTATTCGATCCTATCTGTCATGTCACCTGAACAATGAGAAATTAGAGTCAAAAAGTAAGAATTATATCGAAAGTGACTTCTCACGACCGCATATATTCCCTAATTCCCACGAACTAAAGCGGACGACTTCTGTTTAATTAAAGAATAACATGTGAGAATCCTGCTAAAGTTCCCGCCATTTCCGCAGTTCAAAATCCCCGCATCATTCACGCGTCATGGTCGTTTTTGCGTCGGCAATTTGGCCGCGCCATTTGGAATGTACTGCGGTTATCAGTGATCGATGCATTAGCCATAGACATGGTGCAAATCGCATAAAAAAATGTGCCACCGCCTATGAAACGTTTTTGCGCACAAATTGTGCTCCTGGAGAAATGGAGAGGACTGTATCCGGATATGCGCTCAATATTTTTTTTGAAAATGATCAAAACATACATTTGAAGTATCGCAAACTCTCTGAGGTGAGTGTTTCACTGTTGTGTAAGTGCTACGATATTTCGACCAAACTATATTTCTACCATAATTGGTAAAACTATATTGCTGATTAATATTTTCTGGACACCGGAATAGTTCTGCCAGCGTTCTTGAGACGCGAACTCTTCAAAGTACGGCCCGGTAGTGGGGATAATGATAAAAAAAAAGATAACAACCGAATGTTTCAAGCCCTGTTAATTTCTGTTTTTTTTGTGATTTTGTTGAAACCAGAAGGCACGCGTTTGGATGTGCGGCATCCAAGACAAAACTCTCCCACTTATACCTCATTTATTTTTCACTTACTCTCTATCTACTTCCTACTGTCTAACGCCTAACGCCGTAGCTATAAATCGTAAATTAGTGGAAAATTGACGTTAGTAGGAATGAAACATAATGGCGTTGTTGAAAAAACGATAAGTGTGAAAACAACTTCGAAAATACAGGGGCGCAATGTGGGGGTGATTGAGCATTTCCTCACTCATATGTTCACAATTCTTTAGCGGAAATAGCGAAAGAAGTGAGTCGCAATGAATCACAAAAACATAGACACAAATATAATTGTGTTGTCAGTGAGGACAGAAGTGGCAGGTACGGTACGCCTCGGTGTGCCTAATAGGCGATGTTCTGAACCAGCATCACCCAGCCGCCTTGGGGGGGAGCGTCTCGCGCAGGCTGCCAAGCGAACTGCCCCGAGAGTTGCCATCGCCGAGTCAACACGGATCGAAGGCCAACAAATGTAGAGATTCAGGTCCCATTGACGTTACGTTAACAACAACAACGCTGGTCGCCGTTATGGTAATCGGAAGCCACAACGTTTTCAAGATCAGCTACTATGAAATAACTCACTGTAGTCTGAGTGGAAACCATTCGGGATGAATCCCCTTCACAAGAGAGATTAAACGGACATCGCACTCCCGGATACCCCGGACGAGCGCTTTCCAAAAATACCAGTGTTTGACTCTGAGCGAACTCAGGTCAGAACTCTAGGCGTACCTTGAGTACTGGGAAAAATTCCATTGTTAAAACCACGCTCTGACTCTTACCCCGCCACCGCATGTGATACGCGCCGGGTTTGTGTCACGCATGAGAGAACGCGCGCTTTGTGAGAGAGCGGCAGAGAAGCGAGCGCGCCAGATGCAAGTGATCGAGACAAATAGAGATCACGAGTTTATTAATACACACGCGAGTAAAGGAGTCAGTTCACGAGTATGGGGTATTCTTCTAGTTGGCGAAATCCTCGGCGGCTCCCCCGCAGAGCAGGAAGCACAGTCCCTTGACGTACATGGACGAGAGAAGAATGGCCAGCTGGTAGATGTGCGTAGACTGCTCCTGTGCCGACACCTGCTTGAACACAAACTGCAGACACACAACCAGAGACGCGCACAGCAGCACCGACTGAAAGGAGGATACGGTGTACGGTTGTTTGTATGATTCCGACAGCCAGAATTCGATATACAGTATGGTAGCACAGTAAGGTTACGATATACGTACCATGAGGAAGTAGTTGAAGGTGAGGTTGCCGGAGAGGACAGCGATGAGAAGGACGGCAGCGAGAGGAGCGCCGGCAGACGCGCCGAGCAGAGCGGCGCGCGCGTTACCCACCTTCTCCGCCACAGTCTGCAAAGATATTGTATTGTTACCGTATCTCATACTGTAATTACAGTAATCGTGCCAAATAACAGTAATCGACCGTACGTGGTAAGCGACGGCGGCGATGAGGGGAACGAAGCAGGCGACGGGCGCGGCAGACACGTAGCGCGTCTGGATCATGAATCCGACCAGCACTCCCTCGAGCACCGAAAAGGCGAGCAGCTTGAAGCGGAGGGCGGAGTCGTGCTCGGCAACCTTGTACGCAGCCGGGTCAGTCTCCTGAAAGTACATCCATACCCATACATTCCTCCACATTACTTCAAAATACCGTAACCCCAACCGACCTTGGCGAGGTGCATGTATGCGGCGATGGGCAGGGCGATGTAAGCGGCGGCGAACGCGCCGAATCCGCCGACCAGCAGGCCCATGATCGGGGCGAACAGATAGCTGCCGAGGAAGACGCCCATCGACAGACCGAACACCAACACAGCCGACCACAACAGCGTCTGCACCACCTGCACAGTCGGCGTCGCCACCGGGGCCTGAACGCACGGTTATCGATCGATTATCGATTAGAACAGCACCATGTCGATGAGGGCGGCGACGATGTGGTCCTTCTGCTGATCGAGGTGGATGTCGGTGAGGGTCTTCTGGGCGGTGTCCTGAAGGCCGGCGCCCCGCTGGCGCAGTCCCTCCACGGTCGATTCGAGCTCGGAGCGGTAGCGACTGGCCAGATGGGTCATGCCATCGCGGCTGTCGGACGGAGCGGGGGAGGCAGCGGCGGGCGCCGGAGACTCGGCGGCGGGAGAGGCGGCAGAGTCGGCCATTGAGGAGAGAAGACTAGAAAGTGCCGGCCGCGACCGCGCGCCGCGCTTTTGTACGGGGTGGACTGTATGCAGATGAGAAAGGTGTCTTGAGATTGCTCGTTTGTGGCGGTGGGGTAATGAGCAGGGAATTTGCAAGACTAATTAGCTTGTGAATGTCACGTATAGTCGATCCAGTGATCAAACATTATTGGTGGTTGCGATTCGGTACTTCCTGCTTGACCCTTGGCACAATCCACTGATATCCAGATCGGGCGGACTGGATACAGATGCTTTTTCGAGGATCGGAGCCGTGAAACGGACTCGCCTGACCGGAAATACACCTGCGCACTCATCACTGAACACACTCTCTCGCGTCTCTCTTCACTCACTGCCGGCCGCGCGGGTGACATGACAGCTCGGAGCGCGCAGAGCCCCCGAGGAGGTATATAAACAGGGCGAGTGATCGGTGAGACATCAACTGATCTAATCAGCTCTACAACAACCACTACTACAACAATGCGCGCTGTCTACATCGCCATCTTCGCGTTCGCCGTCTACCAGTGCAAGGTACAGTACTATACTTACTACAGTGCCACTCCAGTGCTTACTATACCCTTCAGGCACTACCCCTCCCTCTTCCCGAAGGCGAGACCACCGCCGTGGACACAGTGCCGTCATCAATCGACAACACAGCCGCACCGGCAGAGACCGGCCTGGCCACAGTCGACACGCTGACAGAGAGCGAGACGGGGCTGGAGACTCAGGGCGGCGGCCGTGTGAAGAGGCAGGGCGGAGGCTGCGGATGCGGATGCGGCTGCTGCTGCTGCCGGCCTAGGTGCGAGAGAGGGGGGGATCACTGATCAGCACGACTGCCTTGCAGGTGCTGCTGCCAGTGCTGCTGCTGCCGCGTGGTGTGCTGCAGGTGCTGCTGCTGCCGTCCCTGCTGCTGCTGCCGACCGTGCTGCGGTGAGTGAGGAGAGGGCACAGAGACCACACCCCTACCAGCCGGCTAGCCAAAAAACACAGTCATCTTGACATCGCATTTCTTACTAGCACCATAGCTACTATTCTACTGCAGCAATCTTGTGGTGAAATAAATTTCATTTACAGGATGCGGCTGCGGCTGCTGCGGATGCGGAGGCGGAGGCCGTCGCCGTCGTGCCGTCCAGAACATGCGCATCGCCGCCGCCAACCGCAAGCAGGGAATCAAGGTAGCACTGCTTTCTTATTTACTACCGCTCTTTCTCATTCCATCGCCTCACCTCACTACTACAGGGCCCCGCCGCCGCTGCCGGACGCTGCTAAACACTAGTCGGAGTCACAATCTCGTCATTCACTTAATTATTATTGTGCATATTTATGATATCATAGTGATAAAGGGTATTTATCAAGAAAACGCGCAACCATCATCCGCCTCGCAGTCAAGGGAATGCAAAATGTTCCGCGAAAATAACGCGGCATCTGATCGTTCAATCTTCCCAAACCATCAGATAAGCTCCTAATCACGTGTCCTATTATCGCAAACCTCTCTCGCTTCGCAACAATTCTGTTCGCTTCTCGCTTCACCTATATCTCTCACTGTCGGCGGCAGGCTCAAAGGACGCCGATAGTGAGCTCGACGCTGCTGTGCCGAGATTCGAACACTCTCACTACCCGCAGAAGTATTCAAATGCCACACTCACTGTTCTCACGGCCGTTTTTCACACATGCTGCGGGTTGTCTGGGGCAGAGAGAAGCCCCTTGTACTCACACACACACACTCATCCGCGGAATGGCAGCGTGTCCCCCTTGATCGATCGATCGATGCCCTTGCCAGCCGGTGCCTGATAGCCATCTAGCAAGCTCGCTTCCGGGCCTAGACGGCCGCCAATCGAGCGCCGCTTTCACAGTGAGTATCTATGCACATGTGAGAACAGTCCTGCGTTACCAGTTTTCACGTTTGCGGCAGTGAGTGTACCTGTGCACATTTGGTCACCGCTCTGCTCACTCGGCGCCGACAGCACTCTCACCGGCACAATGGCGCGTGGCTGTTGAGAATGGCCGGCGGGCATGCCAGATAGCTGTTCGCGTGTTCATCAACCGGGCACTTGTCGGCAGGTGGCAGCGCCGGCGGCACGCGCCCGTCGCGCAATTTCAAATCCCGATCGGCAGACTGCGCCGCTATTTCGCGCGCACTCTCGCGTCCGTCCTCTCTCCGATCAGCACACTCTTCACTTGTTTCGCGCTATCTGCGTCTCGCCCAATGTTTTCGCGCGGTAGCCTCCAAATTCGCGCGGGAAACTGGCTGTATAAAAGGAGAGGGGCGGATCACTGTCTTCAGTCTGCTCCCCATCCGGCCCGCTGATGAGTTCACGACTACGATTCTACTTCTCCTCATATTACCTATTCGACCGGGCTGAATAGATGCCAGAAACTGTTTGATACATTCTCGAGTTGTTTGTATCACAGTTGTCTGCCATCTATGCGGCCCGGTTGTCGCCCCCAGAGTTCGTTTCGAAAATGTTTCGAAATGCTGTATTCCTGTATTCACCCACGAGTATCGTGGATCTGGGTTTCTCTCGAGTCCATGCTCGCCTCGGAGACATGACTAGAGATACACTCAGCTCCAAGTTATTCTGACTGTCCCCTGACTATTCTGACTTGCCACTGCCCCGTCGGGCCTGATCAGTCGCCAATGTCAGAGCGCTACTTTGGCACAGATCAGACCTGCCGGGTTTGTCGGCTATGATCTTCCCTTATTGTTTCTAGAAAAGTCTGAGTAAAAACACGTTCCTTCTAGTTGTGGCCTTCGTTTTCGCGCGCATTTTGCTCACTCGCCTCACTTCACGATCGCGCTGGACCAAGTGCAAATGGCTCATTGTTTGATGTCTATAATTGGCTCGCACTTAGCTCAGGATTTTTCGTTGAAAACATTTTCGTGGGTTTTGAACATACCGTATACTGAACGAAATGCACAGCAGACTATTTTTGCCGTTCACATATCTACTTCATTGATCCACCCACATGTTCTCGTGGCGTAGTGGTAACGCTCTCGCTTAGCAAGCAGCTGGCCGCGGGTTCAATCTTGCTACACAAGCAAAATTTTGTCAAATTGAAAACATCATCCAAAGGGTTCTGATCGTTGTCTAACCACTCTAATGTCTCTCGTGGAAAGAGTGGAACTCATTTGCGGGCCCACTATAGCCTGTCTGCTCTGACGATTTATGGTTTTCGAGTGTCCGCAATCTCTAAACGTGTTTATCCACAATACGCAATATTATTATACATTTCGGAGATCCATAATTTGTCATAAAATTCAAATCTTCAAACCAATCACGAAAACAACGCACAACATGGGAAAGATGAGTGTGAGGTGAATGCATGGGAAAGGCCCGTCGAGACTAGGGGGAGAGTATGTACACTGCGTGTCGAGAGGGTGCTGTGGTTGTGTTCGATATCACAGATGCGGTATCATACGCACTTGTAGTTGGTTGTGGGTGTGGCGGCCGCGGCGGAAGTGTTGTAGTAGAGCGGGAAATTGCGCGTCTGCAGCGGTGTCTGCGACGCAAATCCGCCATAGCTCGCGTTGAACAGACCCGACGGCGCCTGCAATCAGTCGTTTAGTGATTACTTATCAGTAGCTCGGTGTGTGATCACTCTTCAAACCGCATTCGAAACACGAAGACAGTTTTGAAGAAAGTGATATTTTTAAAGTCGCTGTATCGTTTTATTACAGTAACACAATTACCTGGAATCCGTGCGGGATGAGACTGCGGTACTGGGCCGAGTTCCAGTATCCGCCGCCGTTCATGAAGTCGCTCTGCAGACGGCCGACCGACTGCGCGGAGAGGTAGTCGGCGGTGGGGTTGGTCTGGGGCTGGAGCGCGGCGGCGATACCTATGTGCGTCCATTGCCACTCCTGCCACCAAGCACGCACCTCGGGTGCTACAACACGACACACTGTTACGACATAAACATGCAACTATTATAGATATAAAATTGCGGTCAATCTCTTCGAAACCCATTTAGATGTGTTTCGAAGTGATAGCAAAACATTCCGGTATTCGGACGAAAGCATTTTGGAAATGATTTGAAAAGAATGACCGCAACTTGAACTGTCGAGAGACAGTACTAGAAGTGTTCACAACCACATCACGCTGCTCACCTTGGAAGTCGAAGCGGTACGCGTAGCGCTTGCCGTGCACCTTGCACATGATGTTCTTGTCGTAGTAGTATCTGGAAGAGATGAGATATTGCAAGTTTGATCATTGTTGAGTAAACAAAAGATCATTTTGTGTTCTCACCTCAAGGCGCGCGACATCTTGTCGTAGTTCATGTTCGGCTTGGACTTGCGCTCGCCCCACTTCCTGGAAAATCGATCGATAATGCAGATCGATATCGATGAACACTCACCTAGCCACCTCGTCAGGGTCGACCAGCTTGAACTCGCCCTGTGTGCCTTCCCACGTGATCACCTGTAAGATGAACGGGTGATCTCTCTCTCTCTCTCTCTCTCTCTCTCTCTGTCTCTCTCTCCCCTCTCTCTTCCTTCCCACCTCTCTCTCTCTTTCTCTCTTTCTCTCTTTCTCTCCCTCTCTCTCTCACCTCGGCATTCCTGTTGTCAGACAGGAGTTCGAGTAGGAACTGCCACAGCTGTGTCTGTCCGCTGCCCGAATTGGCTAGTCGATGGGAGGTGGGCCCGAGGATCTGGTACGGGTCTGGAAAGAATCCCTTATTTCACAATAATCTAAACTCGAGAAATTTCGGCTGACCTCCAACGGGTCGACCTACGCAGAGTACTCACAATCGAATTTATCGAATCAGGGGGCTAAGAATCGTACCTTTATCTTCACTTTTACCTATACACGAGACAACACAACGATTCCAATGTGATCAGATGTACTTGAAACATCAATTAGTCATGCGAACAAACGAATCTCCTTTCCTGACTTCTTTCATTATTCACAGCGGAGTGTCACGCAATCTCTGCCTCCCCCATCTCTCTTCTATCCGATGCTACAGTAGTCATTTTGACCTCATCCCAGATATCTCCGCACACCCCCGTGCAAAATGGGATTACAATAATCGCATTCTCGTCTATAACCACGGGTTATTGTGTTGTGATTAGTGGTGGAAAACGGCTGCAGTCAATTATGTGTCCGGCGCACAATGATTTGTCGACTGGAAGAAGCCAGAGTGAGAGAAAGAGAGAGGCTGGCCAGGTGCGCTGTGGCGTATTACAGGTGGCACAAGACATGCTCCACTGCATTGTGCCACGACAAATTACCGTAATCGCTATGAGGAAGAGGTAATGCGAGATTGCCCTCAGGCTGGACTGTTCTGATGTGATCCCCAAATGTCCAAAAGAAGATGGAGACTGTTCGAGTGACCTCACAGACACCCCTCAATTGCCTGTTCTCTTCTTGATCTTGAGTGGATGTTAATGAGGCGCTCGCGGCTCGCTGTCATTGTCTCAATGGAGCCGGCTCTCTCTCTCTCTCTCTCTCTCTCTCTCTCTCTCTCTCTCAAATGAGTCCCCCAATTGAGCGGTTCCCTGCCACCTGGCTGCCGCTTTCTTTCTTCTTCTCTCGCCTATCACGCCGCATTGCATAAGCCCCCCCCCCCCCTATTATCGCACCCTCGTGCTCAATCAAAAGAGATACTGTCCGCGGGTACTGTAGATTTTTAATGTCTCGACGAAGACGAGGGCATGTGATGTGTCTGGGAGACATGTGATGTCTACTGTAGCCGTCCATTTCTGCTCTCTTGAATAGCGGCACTGATTGTCTCTCCCTCTCTCCCTCTCTTCGCCTAACCTCATCTGCCCTTCTATGTGCGCAATCGGAAGCGCGATAGCACCCCTCAGAATTACCCCCGCCGAATCAGGAAACAATCGCCGCGTTGTCCTCAGGGCATAGGGATGATGACGTCATACCGTGGCTATTATCTATCAAGCTCGTATGCTAATCCTGTGTTTGCGCGCAATATGCGCGCGCGCTCGAACGCTTTGTGGCAGCCGCCGCGGTAATCTACAGTAATCGGATACAGTGTTTGCTACCGTAGACGCCTCTTCTCTTACCAGCTGGCAATACGGGGGATTATGACCACATCATAGAGGGCTATTATCTTCCCCCTCCCTCTCTCTCTTGTCTCTCTAGAGCGACAGCGCGGCACACATCAATCCACGCCGGAAGACGGCAATACTATCCATTTCAGCACGAGAATAAGTGGTCCGCGAGAGAGGGAGGGAGGACCCATAACAACCTATATGCACTGATACTAGGTCCCGCCGGCCAAAACATTACGTTTCACGTCTGCCCGAGAGAGGAGAGGAGCATCTGATTCCCCCTTGTCGTGTGTACACAATGCGTGCCAGACGGCGAAAACAGGAAGGCGACTACGGTAGGAGGGGAGATTGAATCAAGAACGCCGACCGGGAGTATTGTGAATGAGATGTGCGAAGATGACGCTGTTAGAATTTTGTAAGATGTAAGCCACGCTCTGCGGATAGTGCGGATATGTTCGAGACGGTGCGGACGTTTTGAGATCTCTATGTCTATGAGGATGTTATGAAGAAAGTAGATTCTAGTAGATGTTCAGCGACTCACCGGGCTGGGTGAAGCTGGTTGCCGCTGGGAGGCACAGGGAGGCGGCGGCCGCGCTCCGGTTGAAGCAGCTGTTGAACGACTGCGCGAACTGCAAGGAGTGCAAGAGTCATTGGGGTACTGGTCGCAAGCTAGATTGGTAGACGGTGGGATTTGAAGCAAATACTGTGTCCGGCTTAGACAATGCTGGATTGAATCATTCATTGATAAACTATTAGCTGAGTCAGTGCGCCACTATAATTCACCGGCCAGTGAAACGTATCGCTACTCACCTGCTCGTCCTTGGGCGTCTGTAGCGCCTGCATCGTGAGGTTCATGCCTGAAACGTAGCACATAAATGGAAACGTATGGGAAGTCATCAAAACGGCGGGAGAATATCGGAAATGCATGGGGCGTACTAGTGTGTGGCGGCATGTGTGATCGAATGGCGGCCGCATCTTCTCTCCTCTCCTCTCTCGCAAACTCCCGCGCCCGGCGGTGGCGAGACAACCTCGTTAGGAGGTGTGAATACCAGGTAACCGCATCAGTGCCGCGGAATCCCGGAGAGGCAAAAGAAGAGGAGGAGAGGAGCAGCGGCTAAGTGACTGCGATCGCCTTTCAAAAGAGGCAGAGGGATATCGGATCGCGCTGTTATAGGATGCCAGGGATGAGAAGAAGGAAGCGCGCGTCTACGCAAGAACCAAGCACCAGCTGGAGCCACCCACCATTCTGCTGGGCGGTCGGTGTACTTGCCGGTTTCGGCGAGTCGTAGAAGGGGTTGCGGGCGAGGTTTCCATTCTGGAATGAGTAGAGTGAGTAGAGTAGGGTGTGAATGAGGGAGAGGCGATGTAATTGCGACGGCAATCAGTGTGAAGAAAAGCGGGAAGAAGCGCGGGCATGGGAAGTCGTCGGAAATGCGCCACTACGTTTTTTCTTTGATTTTTGCTAGGCTCATAAAGAAACACTTCTACATTAGAAATCATATGCATATCATACAAATGTGAAAAAGAAGGCAATTCAAGAAAGATAAGTAAAGACTCGTTAGGGCAAAGACAAGATCATCTCGTACCTGTATGTGAAACTGGAACGAGTCGATGGAGTGCGGATGGATCTCCGCTTTTACATGCAGCTCCTGACTGAGAGCAGCTGGGGACGACGTCTTCTCACTCTCCATTCCGCACGCCGGATTCTGCCGGATGAGAAGCTCCGTTTCCCTTTCCCCTTCCCCCCACCAATCACTCGCCCCGCCCCCCACCTCCCCGGCCAATCATAGCGCGCGCCGGGGGCGGGGCTTTGTCGGGGGAAAAGCAATGTCCGGCGGAAGGAAGGGTACGGTGGCGGGATGATAGTGGGTGTGATAGGTGATAAGACGGGAAATTGGGTTGCGGGGGAAGTGATTAGATGATTGTGACGGTAGCGGGAATAGTCAGGTGCCGGGCGAGGGTTACTGTATGCTGTATGCACGTAATAGGGATGTGTCGTATGTGATAGAAAGAGGATGTCACGAGAATTGGTTTCCGTTGTAGTATTATTATTGTTGAAACTATTCTGATACTTTCCCGCTAGATCTTCAATTATTTTAGCATACGTTTCAAAGACAACGAAAAAAACGTGATATTTGTGTCAAGCAATTCACATTCAATTTGCGTTTTTGAAATACTACTTCCCAGAGACAATTGCCCATCACTCTCCTCTCTCTCCTCTCTCTCTCTCTCTCTCTCTCTCTCTCTCTCTCTCTCTAATGAAGCGCTGGAGAGAGGGGGTTGTTAGTAGAGTCTTCTGTCACCTCATCAATTGAAGGAGCCACAATCAAGGTCAGCCAATTAGATCACCCCGTAGGAACGCACATGCATACAATCACGGCAGCTGCTCGGCATTCCCCCGGCATTAGACTAAACGTCTCCCTGAGAACAGTGGTATGTTTCATGTTCCGGTAGTACAGGGTGTATCCATGAATCTGAGACAAACAAAATAATGAGGAATGCGTGTCCTGTCAAGCACATGCAATGGCCATTGGGTGTGTGTAAACAATGACTTACTGGTTACTTGTTTGCCGTGAGCGGTGTGTGTGTACCGGTGGCCTCACCACGGGGCGTCTCCCGCACGCTTCCGCACCTCCTCTGTCCATATCTCATACCGCTCGCGCCGACAGAAACAGGTGCGGAAGTGACGGTTTCCGGGGACTCGCACCTACGGTACGTTGGGTTACTTCGTTTGTTAGTTTACTGGTACACAAACGTATCCAGCAGGGAGCGACGGTGCTTTTGTAGTTTTGAATAGTGGGAGTACTGTGTTGAGGTTTTGAAATTGCTTGTTGTCTAGAAGTCAGGTGTGAGGGATTGAATGGAAAGGTCGCGCGTTCCAGCGTTACAATAGAACCACATGTGCGCAGTCGGCTTCATGATTTGAAAGTGTTGACAACTCGGCTGGCATAGGATTGTGCCGACTTCCTGATTGGAAATTCTGGATCGATCTTTGAAAAGCGGAGGATAGTGAAACGGCTCGGGCGAAATGTGCACGCAATCTCGGGCTTCTCCATTCTCTCTCTCTCTATCTCTTTGCCGCATTGTCCGCGCCTCTGAATTGAATCCAATTGATGTCTCTCCTCTTCTTTTCTTCCAGCCGCCAAGACATCTAACAACCAACCATCAACACGTTCTAATTGCCGTCTGTCAGCCGGGCAGACGGTCGGCGAGGCAGTGTGCGGTGGGGAGAGGGGCAGATGGCGGGAGGGAGGAGAGAGTGGAGGAGGGGGAGAGAGGGAGAGGGTGATGAGTGCGGGACGATTTACATGCATAATGTGGCGACGCAACAGGAGGGAAACACCCTGAGGGCGGCCGCCTCAGGGCATCTGCCACGCCGCAGAGGTCAAAGGGGACGGAATCAGGGAAGGAGACGAGAGAACGGATTGATGACCTGAGAGACGACAACCGATAGACAAGCTAATACATTTATATAACCAATTATACTCGTGAGGGTACGTTTCACGTTGACAATAGGAAATGGAAAAAGAGGAAAAAACGTGGGACGTACATCATGTCATTAACATTTATTAACAAGAGTAATGTATGTTTCATTTGAACGTTTGTAAAGTCTTGTAAGTGTAAGTGGTGGTGTGCCGGCTCTTCCTCATTCTTCCTGCTCCTCCTCCTCCTTCTCCTCCTGCTCCTTCTCTCCTTCCTCCTCCGAATCGTCTATAGTAGCGTCGAGGAACATCTCCCATAGATTGTCCTCCACCCGCGAATCGGCAGTGTCCTGTATATGAGACATAATCCGGAAGAATGCAGGATGTGTGAAAAATGGTAAAGAAAACTGGGAAAGCGAGAGAGAGAGAGAGAGGGAGAAGAAGCAGGAAGAAAGAGAGAGAGGAAGAGACAGAGGGGGAGAAATAGCGAGAAAGAGAGGAGAGAGAGAAAGAGAGAGGAGAGGGAGAGAGAGGAGAGAGAGAGAGAGATCGCCCACGGTCTCTGTGCTGGTCTTGTCCACATCCCCTTCCTCATTGACTGTCTCGCTGCGCAGTATCCACTCCGACCGCGAGTGGAATTCGTCCACAAAACAGCGATGGAGGTGGGAGCACGCAGACAGGGCTGAAGCACCTCTCTCTTTCTCTTTCTGACTCTCTCTCTCTCTCTCTCTCTCTCTCTCTCTCTTTCTCTCTCTCTCTTTCTCCCTCTCTCTTTCTCCCTCTCTATCTCTCTCCCCCCCTTCTCTCTCCCTCCCTCCCTCCCTCCCTCTCCTCACCCTGATCAAAGTGCTCCCGGATCGTCTCGGCAATCTCGCTCGCATCGCGCGCCAGCACGCGCGTCTCCGTTATGTCCTTGCGGTACTGCGACATCTGGGAGTACGGTAAATTAAAACTGGTATACGGTAGGTAGAGTACATTGGATCCGGTGATGGTCTTGTTGCCGCGTAGCACCGCCTCGGCACGTGTGGCGGTGGTCTTGATTGAGGATGCCATGTCGAGGTAGGTCTGGAATACGGTAGGGTAGAATACGGCTACGGTATGCATTGCACCAAATTTAGTTCCAAAGTACCGTTACAAAGTGCCTAGTGCCAAAGTATGTACCCGAACATCGTATACAGTGTTTCTAGTACCAGAGTATGAGGCAAAACAGTGCCTAATACGAAAGTACCGTATACCTGTATGCGCGTGTCAATGCGGCGGATCTCTCGGAGGAGACACTTGTGGATGGCGGCGGCGTCCGATGTCGCGGACGCGAGCTGATCGATATCCAATCGATATCCAATCGATATCAATCGATATCCAATCGATACGTACCGCGTGCATGGTAGCCTGGAGGTCGGCTGCTGCGGCGGACGCATCTGCCGACTGCTGTAGGATCACTTTGGCGAGTGGACGGGTGCTAGAAAGAAGGTTATCTATCTCTACCATGCATCACTCCCCTATATCTTCATCTCTCTCCCTCAACTCTTTCTTACCCTTCTCGAACTCTCTCATTTTCTTCCCCCTCTCACTCCCTTCCCCACCAGTGTGTTGCGTGTTCCCTGTCGGCACATGGACTGCACAGTGTGAATCCGCAGTCATCGCACAGCACCTCCACCACCGCAGTAGAATCCACCGAGAAACAACCCTCACATCGTGCGTGCTGAGACAGAAGTAATCGTGCAAAATGCAGAAAATGCGGTGGGGTGCTACGTGCCACTCACCAACTTTGGCCGAGTGTTGAGAGGATCCTCGGCCTCCATCACACCACTCTCGTGGGAAATGGTGAACGAATGACCGGGTATTGTTTTGGGAAGTGAATTCGTGAATTTTGTTACGGAAAATGAGTTCAAAACGAGTGTCTTGTCCCAAAATTATGCAAATTTACGAATTTCCTACTACGGCTACTACGGACGTATATCCACTAAACGCAGAAACATTTAAATATGTGCGAAACGGCGCGGCGTTGGCGGGCGTTTTGTTTGTGTTTACGTTTCCTTTTTCACATGTTGTTGTTGATTGTTGTTTTTCTTAGTGTTGTATTGATGTTCAACTATCTATGTATGTACATATGATTAATGCAGGGAGCGATCCTTGACGTTTTAAATCGACCTTTCTCGTCGTTGTTTTCGTCGAACTTCTTTCCCCCTTTGTGATGTTTTCTTATGTATTTATGTTTTTAATATCCGTTTATAACATCATTTTATTGTTCAGGAACTAGTTTCCTCTACTTGTGCGTAATGCCGTCGTCTGATTCTGGCTCGGAGCGGGGCAGTCGCTCGCCCGCTCGCAGAGAGGCGTCCCCGAGGAAGTCGTCCTCTCCCAGAAAGTCGCCTTCCCCGACCGGCAGTCCGCCCGCCAAGAAAGGCAGGAGCCCGATACGCGCTCCGGTACGTTCAATCAAATCGTAATCAGGTTGCAAAATTACCCTGCAGAGCAAGTCGCCTACTCCCGAGGCTCGTGTCCGTCGCGACTCCAAGTCCAAATCTCCGGAGAGGCGGTGGGTTCTTATCACTTTTTTTGTAAATGTCACAATTTGCAGGAGGCGTTCGCCGAGTCCGCGCCGCCGCCGCGACTCTCGCAGTCCCCGCCGGGATGAGCGTCGTCGGAGCCGCAGCCGAGACCGTGAGCGTCGCGACAGGCGGCGCTCTCGCAGCCGCGACCGCGACGACAGGTATGCGTGTACTATACATTCATTTATTGTATGTAACAGTTTTATTCACATATTGTAGAATAATTTTATTTATATCGATTTGTGTAGGCGTCGTCGTTCCGACTCGCGCAGTCCGAAGCGCAGCCGTCGCGATTCGCCAGCTAGGAAGGAGAAGTCGCCGGCAGCCAAGAAGGTGGAGGAGCCGAAGAAGGAGCCGATGGATCTGCTGCGCACTCGTGCCGGCGGCGCTTATATCCCGCCCGCCAAGCTGAAGATGATGCAGCAGGCCATCCAGGACAAGGCACGTGTTGTATTGTGATATTTAATAACGAAAATACATTCACATCCTACAAGCACACACATCCTTTCACCTGACTTATTCGTACTGTTACAGAACTCTGAGCAGTACCAGCGCATGAACTGGGAGCGTCTGAAGAAGAAGATCCACGGACTGGTCAACAAGGTGAACACTGGCAACCTGGTCGGCGTGGTGCGCGAGCTGCTGCAGGAGAACGTGATTCGCGGAAAGTGAGTCACATTGCTTGTGAATTACTTTTTGTTATTTTATTCCATCGATCAGCATACGTGATTACTTCCTTATTTTATGTACTGGTTTCGTCGGAACAAGAAACATACTAACTGTTGTTTTAGTACTGTTCACACTCACCCTTCATAATTTCAGGGGTCTCCTTTCTCGCTCGATCATCCAGGCGCAGGCCTTCTCTCCTCTCTTCTCGCACGTCTACGCCGCCCTCGTCTCGGTCATTAACTCGAAGGTGCGTTGTTTTTATGTTCACTAGTCAAATACTCATGTACTCACTTGCAGTTCCCGCACATTGGCGAGCTGATCCTGCGTCGTCTGATTGTGCAGTTCAAGCGCAGCTTCCGCCGCTCGGACAAGAACACCACCGTCACTGTGTCCAAGTTCATCGCCCACCTCATCAACCAGCAAGTCGTGAGTGTTTTTGTTATTATTTGGTTTAAACTTTAAACATTGTATAACCTACCAGTTGTAGGCGCACGAGTTGCTGGCGCTGGAGATTATGCTGCTGATGCTGGAGACCCCGACTGACGACTCTGTCGAGGTGGCGATCGCCTTCCTCAAGGAGTGTGGCAGCAAGCTGCAGGAGGTGAGTGTGCTCCACATTGTACATCAAATCAGTTATCCGGAATCCATAGCCAAACTTCCTCAAGCATGGAATATTGTTCACGGACTCGGATTCGACCCTTGTGTTGTAGGTGGCTCCTCGTGCGCTGGCATCGGTGTTTGACCGTCTGCGGTCGATTCTGCAGGACGCGGAGCTGGACAAGCGTGTGCGCTACATGATCGAGGTCGCCTTCCACATCAGGAAGGACAAGTTTGCGGTGAGTGGTGCTGGTGTGGAATGACGTTTCACTGGAGAGAATAAGCAAATGGAGGTGTGAATGAGTGGTGTGTCTAGGCGCACCCGGCTGTGATCGACGACCTGGACCTGATTGACGAGGACGACCAGATCACGCACACGATCACACTCGAGGACGCCATCGACCCCGAGAACGCGCTTAGTAAGTGAATGGATGAGGAGGGGGCAGTTTTTGATAGAAGTCTGAACAGTTTGATCCAATTTTTCTCTTTACTTTCTTTTAAACACGTGATTGATGAGTTGTTGGATGTACGTTTCATGTATTGCATTATCTGATTCTGTGGTTTTTATCTGCAATGGCATTTTATTCTGGTTCTATCCATTTAAATAACTGTATTGCAGACGTGTTCAAGCTGGACGCGGAGTTCGAGAAGAACGAGGCAATGTACGATGAGATTCGCGCGGAGATTATTGGAGACGCGGACGACAGTGACGATGACGAGGAGGGGGCTGGAGGAGACGATGAGGATGAGGACGATGAGGAGGGAGGAGAGGGTGCAGGTGGGTAGAGAGACTGATGGGGAGTGTGTGGTATGGTGGGATGTTAAGATGGATTGCTGTTGTCGCTCATGCCGCAATACCTGGTGGTCGTGAAACGTGCATTTTGTGGACTATATGTTTGATGGTTTTTTTCAGCGGCGCCGTCGAAGCCTACGACGGAGATCATCGACAACACGGAGCAGGGTCTGGTGGCGTTCCGCCGCGAGGTGTACCTAACGATCCAGTCGTCACTCGACTACCAGGAGGCGGCGCACAAGCTGCTGCGCATGAAGGTCAAGAAGGAGTACGAGGTGGGTGCGGCTGAGAACGCGTTTTTTTTAAAGATGTCACTCATCTGCGTTTTTGTATGTGATTTTTGCAGACGGAGCTGTGTCACATGCTGGTGGACTGCAACTCGCAGGCGCGCACCTACGAGCGCTTCTACGGCCTGCTGTGCGAGCGGTTCTGCCGCCTCAAGCTAGAGTTCCAGCAGACGTTCGAGCAGGTGCGTGTTGTTTGGTTATCTGTTGAGTAACTGATTGCATTTTTGTATTTGCAGGTGGCCCGAGACACGTACAACACGATCCACCGCTTCGAGATCACCAAGCTGCGCAACATGGCCCGCCTCATCTCCCATCTACTTTTCTCCGACGCCATCTCATGGAATGTGAGTGCGGGAGTGGGGTGGTATCGATTGACTAACTGATTGCATTCAGGTGCTGTCCGAGATCAAGCTGACCGAGGAGGACACGACGTCGTCCGGCCGCATCTACATCAAGTACATCTTCCAGGAGCTGGCCGAGAGCATGGGACTCGCCAAGCTATACGAGAGAGTCGTAGATCCGTGAGTCGCAGTTTTATTTTATTTTTATAGGGTAGACACACCGTGTGTTGATTATTTGCATTTGTTATTTCTGTTTTGTGATTGTGTGGTGTTCAGGACGATGCAGTCTGCGTTTGCGGGCATCTTCCCGCGCGACAACCCGCAAAACTCGCGATTCGCCATCAACTTCTTTACGCTCATCGGACTCGGAGGACTCACGTGAGTGGTGTTCTGTGAATGATTGTGTATTGATTGTTTGTTTGTAGTGTGGATCTGCGCGAGTGGCTCGCCAAGGGTGCGCAACAGAAGAAGAACGTTCTGGACGTGGACAGCGACTCGTCGAGTTCCTCCTCCTCCTCGTCGTCCGACTCTGACAGCGACTCCGACTCGAGCGACAGCAGCAGCAGCAGCGGTGAGGAGGGAATGAGGGATGTCATTACAGTACACTGTATCTAGTTAGTATCTATGTGTTCCATGCATTGAAGAAATGTGACGAAATCTTATTTTTGTTTTGTTCAGACTCGTCGGACTCGTCGGATGACGATCGCAAGAAGCGCAAGAAGAAGAAGGCGGCCGCCAAGAAGAAGGCGGAGAAGAAGGAGCGCAAGAAGAAGGACAAGAAAAGCAAGAAGCGGGCCGAGGCAGAGGTGGGTAGTGTGGATGGCGGGGTAGCTGAATGGGATTGGTGTGGGCGTGGTTCAATTAGAGATTGTAGGTGAAACGGGAGGAGGAGAGCGACAGGGAGGCTTCGCCGGTGCGCAAGGGCCGTGGAGATCGGGAGAGGGACGAGGAGAAGGAGAAGGACAGGCGGGTTCCCGTGAAGCGGAGGAGCGAGGAGCGGGAGGAGGAGAGGGGCGGGCGCGACAGGAGAGACAGGGACAGGGACGACAGGCGCGACCGCGACAAGGACGACAAGGAGAATCGCCGCAGGAATCGGTGCGTGCCTCGTTGTCATGTGTAGTCAGTATTAGGTCTGTGATCAACGATCATCAAAGGATTGTTGATACTTTGGTGAATTGTTGTCATTGAAGTGGCGAAACATATTTACAACAATTACAAATGTTTTGGCATTGTTTCTATGGGTTGATTGCATTGGTTGTAGATCGCCGTCCCGCGAGCGTCGTCGCCGCAGCCGCAGCAGTGAGAGGAAGGAGAAGGAGCGGGAGAGGGAGATCAAGAAGGAGCCCGAGTCGCCGGAGAGGCGCCGTCGCTCGCCCTCGCCTAGCAAGGACAGGCGGAGGAGGTATGGAGGGAGGGGGAGAGGGACAGAAGTGTACTGTGTCGATTGCAGGTCTCCTTCGCCGGACCACCGCCGCGAGAAGCGCCGCTCGCCCAGCCCCGATCGCCGTCGCCGTCGCTCTGTCTCCAACGATCGGAGGGAGAGGAGGCGCCGATCCCGTTCGTAGAGGGGGTACGGTGGATGGAACTGCATCCTACAACCAAGTGAGGGACTTCCCCCATACTCATTGAACCTCTTGACTAAGCTATTTATTGTTGAGTGGACTTATTGATTGATCTATTGTCTTTTTATAGTTCTCGTCCTCTGTTTGTCTTTGATTTTTGATCGTCTTTTGTTTGATATTAATGGCGTGGTGATTGGTTGACTGAGAGACGATGTAGAATATTGTTACATGTGATTGAGAACATGTTGTGGAAAAGAACATAAAAATATCGTTATTCAGTTGTCTGTTTTGGTTGGCACAAATGGACAAACAGTTTTATTCATGCATGGAATTTGAAAACAATATTATTGGTGTTTTTGTCGAGAAAAGACTGCACTAAAGACATTCCACAGAGAAGTTCATTTCAATGTTCGATATAGAGGGTAGTCAAATGCGGGAATGTTGCGTGTGCGTGCCGCGCTCTTCTGCCGCATATACAGTGGCAGTGCGAGTATTGCTGGAAGACGTGTGCTTGTTTGTCCTTCCCCCCATCTCCACTGCCTCTATCCCCGAGTGATGGCTGATTGTGGCCGATGCCCACTGCATCTTTGCTTGAATGATGTGCCGCAGCTCCTTGTTGTAGTAGAAGGTGACGATGCTGAAAGAGGGCATGGTTGGCAGTCACTTGATGGTTTTACTACTACTAATTGTGAGCATGCAAGATGGAGAAAATTAAAAATTAAAAAAAAGTTGTTTTCATGACAACTTTCGTGACCCACATCTAACGATCTAACAATTAAAGTTGTAAAGTGAGTGATCAACTTTTTTTTGATATCCTCTTCACATAAAGAATAAGTGATGGCTACAGCACAGAGAAGGCTACAACACAAATTACTATAATATTACTATAATACGAGTGATCAATGTTGACGACATGCTCACCCGTCGACCCCGGCCAGGCCGCACCAGGCGAGTGTGGTGCAGGCGAACTTGGCCAGCCTCGCCTCCATCTTTATCGACACGAGGAAGTATAAGAAGATCTCGCCGAAGAACAGCAGAGCTTGAACCAGCGTCTGAAGACGTTTGGTTTGTACGATTGTCACTTGCTTGTCCCTCTCTGTGGATAAGATGTGGTTGAGAGAGAGAGAGAGAGAGAGAGAGAGAGAGAGAGAGAGAGAGGCGAATACCTGTTTCACAAAGTTGATCTCCTGTCGTCGGGTCGAATCTCCCATGTTGCCCAGGTTACTCGCTCTGGCCGGGTTTGTCTGTGTGCGCTAAATTTATCGATACAAATGTGTTAGATGTTAGCGTTAGTAATCAAACTAATGATCGGCTGAACAAATTGCACGATGGTCAGCAACATCGCAGCAAAACCTAGTTCGTTTTTCTCATGCTCTAATGCTTCACATCGAGAGATACAGATACCGTGTGTTTCGCGAAAATCATTTTCCTATCTCCTATTCCTATCTCCTATCTCTGGGGAGCCACAGTAGTACCAGGTATTCAAAAAAACACTAGTACGTGACATTAATCCTTCTCAGAATGACTGTACTCATTGTCAGGCCGATGGTTTCTCGAAAATATTCGTTATATGAAAGATAAACACTAAACAGCTACTTACACACTCTTGCACAAAAGTGTGAAATATTGGGAATTGGGAGAACGAGAACTGGAAACGAGAACACTGTAACAAGCGTCGGTGCTTGGAAAAGGAATCGAACACGTCTCTCACCAGCCGGTTGAGCACGTAGACCTTTGTGAACGTGCTCGCATCCAGGCAGGCGATGGCAGCCAGGAAAGACAGCGCTCTGGAGAGGGTGATTTGAAAGAGACGCGAACAATGAAAAAAACTGATCTGACTGATCACACTCGAATTTTGTACTAGTTACACAACAACAAGTTACAAACAAGTATAAAATTAGAGAAAGAGAGAGAGAGAGAGAGAGAGAGAGAGAGACCGTCTCACTTGCACAAGTTGTAGTCATGGGCAATATGCTGGCATATTTCCTCTTCGGATAGGAACAGGTAGGAGTAAAAGAGATCGGAGTAGGACAGGTAGCACTGCGCTGAAACGAGCTATGGTCTAAACACTAAAACGGCCGAAGTCGACTAACATTCGAGTTGGGAAAATCGAAAGCTCTACGAGTGATAGCCAACTAAGAGCAGTGCATTTTTTAACAGGATTTATAGGCTTTGGAACTCACTCCCCCCTTCCATAGTAATGTCTGCAAAACATGAAACTGTAAAATCCTTCCTAGAAAGTAATCCCCATTTGTTGCCAGTTTCGAAGATTCGTAGACTGTAGTCAACATTCGATGCTTTCTGTATCGTTTTACACTTTTTTTTTCTCATACCGTATGCCATTGCTCATTTTGCTGTATTGATTTGTTTCTCCAAATGTACACGGTAATAAACTTATTATTATCAACTACGCGCTGAACCAGGTCTAAGGTCTCTACAACCAACTCACTGTACAAATAGAAGTATCCTCCGCCCACGAATGCGGCTGTCCACGCGATGATGCACATGCACTTGGCGCAGCGCTGTGTGAAGTACTGAACGGGTACGGTAGGTATACGAGAAGAGAGATGTGCCCACCTTCATGTAAAACATCGGAGTGAACACTGCGAGAAAGCGGTTGATTGAAATTGAAAAGTGTGAATACAAGACGACGTCATAGCACCTGAATGAATTTCTTTTCTTCGAAAAAAAGTTGTTTGTAATACATTTTTTTCAAACAAACATTTTTTTAAATTTAGCTGCCAAACATCCATATCTATTTCGCTAAATGAAACCCATGCGCTTTTCTCGCATTTCACAACATGAACTCTTACGTCGAACTTAATAATGTTACTTGTACTTTCATTCCCTCCCCAAGAGAAGAAAGGAAATGTCTTGAGTTTAGCTATTTGGCCCAAAAATCAATGCGCGTTTCATCTGGCGGAGAAATTGGCAACCACGTCGAGTAAAAAAAACAATGTTGTGTTTGTGTGTGTAAAATATCTCACATGAGTGTGATTGAGCCGGCATACCCCGAATATGGTAGAGCTTTTGAAGAATCGAAGTCCCTACAACACGAATTTATTATTTACTATACTTTTTTCCAAATTCAAACTCACAAAATTACAGTCGGAGAAAAGTAGAACGTGAATCCAGCAAGAAAAATTGTGTTGGCGAATATCAAAAAATGTTGTGTAATGATTTCTATTTTACATTTACCTGGCTAGTAGTGATAATTCCAAACGAATTCTTCAAAGTTTTAGCGAACCGTATCAGAATCAATAGAAGGATGTTGATTGTTAGACCAACGAAAGAGACCTGAAGAGCAGTTTAAAAAATAAATAAAAATGGCCAAAGTTACCGTGAACACTAGCGCTCCAGCGACAATGTTTTCTTGCATCGCAGAAGAAAAAGTTCAGAAGTTCAGAAGAAAAAATGACAACAACCAACTCCGTTCTAAACCGTCACTTCATCAAGTGTTCACTGATATGATTCAATCTAGTTTTCATGCTGTTTTTTTTAGAAGAACCTTTTCATAATGAGACCTTTCCATAATGAGACAAGATACATCATATCTATAGCATTTCAAGTAAACCGCGAAAAGGTAAAAGAACAAATTTCTCATCGTAACTTCGTAACACTTCAAAATCACTCATGATTCTTTCAAATGATAGTTGTACTGAATTTCAACAGTTTGTTTTCTGTTTTGCATGGAAGTTGTAACTTCATTCCAGATTTTAAAACAACGAATGACGAACAAGACAAGCTAAACGGACTAACTGATGACTAATAACACAACATTACTGATTACTACCTACAGTACCCTCTACAAACATGATTGTCACGTCCTCTCGCTTCAATGAATCATGTGGTTCATAGGTCTTCCGCATTGTCCGAAACCGTCTGCAACTCCAAAGATCATAGTTGCAGAAAGTGTGTCGTCTACGAGCGAAAACATACTGTCTTTTCGTGTGTGAGAAATATGTGCTGTTCTTTCATCACATAGGAACATATACCTTCCGTCCTACCGTTTCACTACATATTCTATCAAAACCTTCACTTCAAATATCTATCAGCAATCACTCAGTGAAACATATTATCCCTGGTTCAAATGACAACAAACACAACAAGTGACAAAACATAACAATGACCTACACTTAATACAAAACAAACAACACGTATAA
>CAWZYM010000293.1:665000-950000 GCA_963966185.1 Rhabditoides inermis | reverse complement strand
CACTGAAAGAGCGATTCGACTATAAAAACTCATATACTTGCTACATCATGTCCGAACTCGGAAACCTTGCGTGCTTACACTGAGAGAAATAGAGTGGTGAGAATTGTCAATGAGTATCCGTTCGCAGTTGAACCAGACGTCTTTCGACGAGATGGGCAAGCTGACGGTGCTGATCGATGCGCCTCCGACGACCCTCGAGGGGAAGGCGTACAACACGCAGACGGTGCGGTCACTGTAAAGCCACGTTATCTCACTTTGATCTTTGAGAGTTTCAAGTTGCTACGATTTGTTCTGTACGATCATGTTAGCGTTTTCGAAAAGATCTGAAGAAAGATGGATGATTTCAGGAAGTGATCACGTTTCTCGGCGATCATCGACCCGAGATCGCGCCGTTTCCGAGGTAGACATTTGTAATCGTATTATTTTATTCGATAATATGTAAACTAGATATTACGTGTACAACGGGCAGACAAACAAAATGCGCGTGGCTGCGACGAGGCTGGAGCTGCTAGAAGCGCCGGAAGTAAGCTCTCCCCCTCTCTCTTACTCTCTCTCTCTCTCTCTCTCTCTCTCTCTCTCTCTTCAGGTCTGCTCGGACTCGTCTCGCAATCTGGGCAAGTCCACTTGCTACCTGGATGCCTGGTTCAAGAGAGCCCTCGAGGACCGCTTCAACTGCACCTACCCGTACATGTATAAGGTGGGAACTTTTCTATACTTTTTCATATGTTCATGTTTGCATCACTAATTATAGTTTACATTTTTGTTTTGTGATAAAGGCGTTGTGAAACGTATGTGACATATAGTGGGTCCCCCGTTTTCGCGGTCCGCCGAAACGAAAAATGGAATACGAGATGTGACAGTCCCGACTGATAAATTGAGATACCAGACGCGTTTCGCTAGTTCATTTTTCACTTTCTAGACCGGTTAGCGGTGTGAACGAGATGAAATTGCATACGTAATGTAGGGAAATGAACTGTGCCACCAGCGCAGCAAATACCGTAACTACGTCATATTTTGAAAAGTGATCTAAATGTGATTGAATTGCGATAGATTGTTCCCAATTTGAGTACCAATAGCCTCAGGCAAAAACGAGTACGTTACGTCTTCGTAGTTTAAATTTTGTTCGCATTGAAGTCGTGATCGATATCTGATCGATAAACGGAAATAACTCCTCAGCAGATGAATATTTTTCTACAATTTTTGGATGGTAGCTTCTTGAACCCGTTTACTGGACCTCTACATACGAAAATTTGGAAAAATTAGTCTGGTATTCATAATAATTAGCAAAATATGAAATTGGGTAAATTTAAAATCCATATTAAACCGTTTTCTAGTGAAAAAACTCAACATGTATAATCATGGATTCTTCCTCCCATTAGAGTACTCTGATTCTGTATCAAAGTTGAGCTACCAACTCGCAGTTATCCCCCATTTTGTACACAAATTTGGAAATAATTCGTATTGAATAAAATTGCACAAAATTTTTTGAGTGCATACTTGATAGTCATACAAACAAACCTACGTAGCAAAATTTGAAGATTTTTCATTCATGGTCAAGACTAGCGCTCCGGCGCGCTGCCGCGCGCCTTCGCACTAGGTATCCAAGAATAGAAAATAAAATATAGTTCATCTTGCTGATTGCTCTCTATTGATTCTTACGGAGAGACATCCATGCGAAAGGTCTATGTATCTCTTTCACTTTCTGTCTTTCTAACTGTCTGTCTCCTACTTTCTTCTGTCTCCATCTTTCTTATTTCTCACTTTCATTATTTTTTTACCTATATACTCTCTCTTTCCCTCTCTCGTTCTCTCTTTCTTTTCTCTCTCCCCCTTTCTCTTTCTCGCCTCCCTTCTCCCTCTCGCCTCCCTTCTCTCTCTCTCTCTCTCTCTCTCTCTCTCTCTCTCTCCCTCGTCTACTCTCACATCTCTGCGGTCACAGAATTTTTCTAGAGACAGTAATATGGTCTCTTCTGTCTACTTTCACGTCTTCGCTGCGGTGACAACAACTTTCTAGAGACAGTTCCGTGGTCTCTTCTGTCTAATTTCACGTCTTCGCTGCTGTCACGACAATTTTCTAGAAACAGTTCGAACGTCTCTTCTGTCTACTCTCACGTCTCCGCATCGATCACATCATTTTTCTAGAAACAGTTCTATGCTCTATTCTCTCTACTCTCACGTCTCCGCATCGATCACATCATTATTTTCAGAAACAGTTCTATGCCCTAGTCTCTCTACTCTCACGTCTCCGCATCGATCCCGACACTTTTCTAGAAGCAGTTCTATGCTCTCTTCTCTCTACTCTCACGTCTCCGCATCGATCACATTATTTTGTCTAGAAACAGTTCTATGCTCTATTCTCTCTACTCTCACGTCTCCGCATCGATCACATCATTTTTCTAGAAACAGTTCTATGCTCTCTTCTCTCTACTCTCACGTCTCCGCATCGATCCCAACACTTTTCTAGAAGCAGTTCTATGCTCTCTTCTCTCTACTCTCACGTCTCCGCATCGATCACATCTTTTTTCTAGAAACAGTTCTATGCTCTCTTCTCTCTACTCTCACGTCTCCGCATCGATCCCAACACTTTTCTAGAATCAGTTCTATGCTCTCTTCTCTCTACTCTCACGTCTCCACATCGATCCCAACACTTTTCTAGAAACAGTTCTATGCTCTCTTCTCACGTCTCCGCATCGATCCCAACACTTTTCTAGAAGCAGTTCTATGATCTCTTCTCTCTACTCTCACGTCTCCGCGTCGATCCCAACACTTTTCTAGAAGCAGTTCTATGCTCTCTTATCTCTACTCTCACGTCTCCGCATCGATCACATCATTTTGTCTAGAAACAGTTATATGCTCTATTCTCTCTACTCTCACGTCTCCGCATCGATCACATCATTTTTCTAGAAACAGTTCTATGCTCTCTTCTCTCTACTCTCACGTCTCCGCATCGATCCCAACACTTTTCTAGAAGCAGTTCTATGCTCTCTTCTCTCTACTCTCACGTCTCCGCATCGATCACATCTTTTTTCTAGAAACAGTTCTATGCCTCTTCTCTCTACTCTCACGTCTCCGCATCGATCCCAACACTTTTCTAGAATCAGTTCTATGCTCTCTTCTCTCTACTCTCACGTCTCCACATCGATCCCAACACTTTTCTAGAAACAGTTCTATGCTCTCTTCTCACGTCTCCGCATCGATCCCAACACTTTTCTAGAAGCAGTTCTATGATCTCTTCTCTCTACTCTCACGTCTCCGCATCGGGCACAACACTTTTCTAGAGACGTTCTATGTTTTTTCTGTCCACTTTCACTCTCAAATTTTACAATGTTCTCACATTCAAAATTCTTGTCGCTAGAGTGAGCAAGAATTACATCAAATATTATTCGCGTTCGAGAACGAAACGGGGTAGCATTGTATTTTTACTTATTTTCTATGACTTAACAACAATTACAAAAATCATTCTTTCTTTAAGCACAGTCTTTGCAATATGGAATGAGTCTTGCACTTGATTCTTTTTTGAGTATTCTATTGATACTCGAAAATGATCACCTCACCTCACTTTCATTCTTTACTGAACTGCTCAAAAGACAACGCGTTTTTCAGTAATAATGAGAGCATAACAGTCTCGATAAAACAATGTTCTATTTACAAAAAAACGAAAGAAGAAATATATGTCTACAATGTAGTGACATTTTCATGCGACGGCTGACAGAAAGCACGCCGGCTGGCACGCGCCTCACATAATCTACGCTTGCTGTAGAAGTAGTATGAAAGAGTATGACAATGAAAGTTTTTGCTACAACACTATGTACCCGATCAGTCTCTGTTTTCAATCCATATTTCTATAATACACATACAATGACCTCGTTGCCACGGCTAAGAGAAAATACGCCGGTGGGCGCGCCCTAAGTGTTGTGCGCATGTTTGAAGTAGTTTGATAAAGTTTGAAGTTAGTTTGATCTTTACAAACCATTATATAACGACTGAACTCGTCTTGCCAAACTTTCCTTGTCTTTTCCAATCTTCAACTCTTCGTTTCGTTGAAGTAATGCGTTGAAGCTAGAAATTTTGTCTTTTTCAACCGAAACCATCTAATATTGATATTATGTAAACGTGTTTCTATTGAACAAACACACCACTATGTGGATGTGGGTCAGTAATTTCGAATGCCAACTAATTGGTATTGATCTGTTGACCTCGCGGCTGGTAGCGAGCAACCCGGAGGGCCCCAGCAAGTACCCCAGCAAGTAACGCGCGCTCACAAATAATCTAATATCATATGAAGACAAAGTCCGATCGTTCTGAAATTTTGACAGTAGGGCTTATATGCCCATAAAAGCTTAAGTTTACAAATTGGACACTCTATATTGCCTGTACGAAAAGTCGATAATATTTGCTTTATTTCGCGACTTTTCGAAAAATGAAACATCTTTCTATACTCTATCTCACGTAATCTATCATCTATTCAATTTTTATAAAAATCGAAGATCATGAATTTTGGGTGCATTTTGGGTACATTCACCTATTTGGGCATGAAGATGAGGTCACAGTCAGCTAGTATCGCGGCTATCGATTTTTTCTAGGTCGATTCACCTACCCTCCACGTTTCGTTCGATTTGAATCATTTTGAAAATTTGCTCCATAGTTAAGAGATTAGGTGATAACTATGATCAGAAGATCGCTATTGACGAGATATTTGAAATTTTGCGTTCTCAGGTATCAAAGAAACTTTCTAGAAAAAATGAGTAGTTACAGTAGACTTTGAAAAGAGATATCTCTCCGGAAAGAATGACAGACAGACACACACCATAGTAAATATTAGTCTCAATGGGGGATATTCGACAAAACTGGCAATCGCCCCTTGGAATAGAGATCATTACTATAATCGACCGATTGTCTGGTTTGTGTCTGCGTCATTTCTCGTAATTAGCGGACCGCGAAAACGGGGGGCCCACTATACGAGTTTTCATTTTTCTACCACTGCCTGCTGTTCTTTCGCCGAATAGAAAGGCGCGAATGCTATGACTACAATATGTAGTCGAAACATAAAAAAAATCATTAACTAGCAATGGTCTCGCAGATCCGACCCGTCCGCCTTCCCTCCTGTCCGCCTTCTCTCATCGTCGACAACTACTTCCAGACCGTTCTCAACCCACAGTACCAGGACCATCAGGTGAGAAAATAGGTACTGTATTTCGGACGACTACGGTAAGTTTATGATTTGTTCTCGAGTCATCGATTTGGTGGCATCGTCATGGTCAAGATAATGATTATAAGTCGAAACATAATAATTGACAAAAAGTTTGAGACATAGGTTTCATGACCATGCTATATTCGAAATCCTCATTTTTAGGATAATGAGTGTGAAATGCCATAGACGAAAAAATCCAAAACGAATAGAATTATTGCTTTATCGCACAATACTGAAATTGAGTATTGCATCTTGTCATATCAGAATAATCATGTTAAAAAAGAAAACATTGCTGTGTACACCATAGGGCAAGAGTGCAGACCTCAACTAAACATCCAGCATTGTTGCAGTGTCTCCTGTCATGTGATCGCTGGGAGTACACGACTTCTCTGGAGAGAGTGTCGAGTGGACTGATAGAAGGCGCTGTCAGACAACCATTCAGGTGGGGATGTATTATTGTTTTGGAGGTTTCTAGAAATTTGCTTGTTGACTCCGTCCTTCAGTCCCTTAGGTTTATTAACATTTTTTAAAGTTGTCTACAAATAGCCATCCGCTCCGCTCGCGCGCTAATTGATTTGCTGACCCCTGACATCAACCATGTTCGTCACGTGAAAAAAACCTAATCAAAATAACACCGTTTTTTTCAGAGTTGACGTGTCCTACAACGACCTACAATTCACGCAGTACATTGAGAAACGGACGATTTCCGTGTTCGGCCTCATTTCGCAAGTGGGAGGACAGGTAATGATAATGTTTGTCGCTTACTTTGTTTTGCATGTTTATTTTAATTAAAGAATCTTTCAATTGTGGTTATCAAAAATCATAATAAAATTAAATTCCCATCGTGGTATTGATTATGTTTCAAATTTTCCCTAGCATTAGGGAACTTGGTTATTTTCGCGTATCTAATTATTCGAATCTTAGAGGTGCAACCATAGAACCGGCAATCAAGAATTTTTTATTTGTTCCCACGTCTTACATTCCTTTGTATACACCAACTCACAAGCACACTCACTCAATAAAATTCGGGAGAGACACATAAAAAAGAGACACATAATTGGAGAGACACATAGAAAAATGTAACAATTAGCCGTCTGAAACCACGTAAACTACATACTTCCGCATAATTAAAATGTTGTTGTTGTCTAGTATGAATACTGCACTATGAGTAACACTGTATAGGCGCCGCCTGGTGAATAGTTATACTAATGAGAATGACGATCTGAAATATGAAGTAATAACAGAGGGTTGAGGATGTTCAGTTTGTTTTTCTTTTCTACATCTACAGTATTCCGCAAAACTATCCCTCTGAAAACAGTATACTCTGTAGCAGAGTGACAGTGACAGTTATTCGATTTACTTCCGTTGCACCTGAACCTAAATGAAAAACCTAAACCTAAACGTAAACCTAAATGAACCTGAAAGTCTGCCTATTTTGTTGTGAGATCTTTTGCCCTCTTGTCTTTTTTTGTTTTACAGCTGATCGAATTGAAAAGTGAAAATTTATAACTAATTTGTTGAAATTCATCTCTATAACTGCAAGCAGTACACTTGAACGATTTGCTTTCTGAGAAGCGGACGCGAAACTATTCTCTCTCTTACAACAAGGAAGTTGAAAATGTTCACGTACTTTTCAAAATGCTTCTAGGTACATACAACCATAGAACAGCGAGTCATGCGTTTTATTCGTTCCCGCGTCGTCTCTATTCATTCCTTTGCATACTGCATACTCTAATTCACAAGCACGCGTGCACAATAAAAACTCGTGAGCAATCCCCCTGGAAACATAATGGAAGGGAGAAAGAAAAGAAGACTTATGGAATAAAAAGAGCGAAGAAAACCGCTAGCCGTCAGAATCTGCTCACTCAAATACTTCCGCATAGAACACCACTTGTGTTCGGTCACTTTTTGGTAGCGTTGCTTGCAGATCCAATTCACTTCCCTTTGAGTTACTGTCAGTTCAAATCAAAGATCTTTCTGGGTACTTATGACAGTTACTGCATTATTCGTCATCAGAAAACTGCGTAGTATTGTATTTCTTTTCCAGCTCTCTCTGTTCCTGGGATCCTCGATTCTGTCCCTCGTACAACTCGCGATTCTCGGGTGCGTCGTTTCTTATAGAGTGGCTGGAAGACAGGCAGAGAGGCCGGAGGGTGAGTGGAAGAGAGAGAGAGAGAGAGAGAGGGGGGGAAAGGAAGAGAGGAAAAGGAGGAAGAAATATAGAGGGTAGGCTACTAAATACGGAGAAAAATAGTACGAGCTCACAAACGGCACGCACGTTGTGCTTTGATGTTTAGTTTGGTTTGGTCAATGGAGGCACCGTAGCCAACGATACTAAGAAAATGAGGAGGAAGCGAATGTACAAGACTGCCACGCAAATGAGCACGTTGACGGATCGTTGACCACAGTATGTCTATCCTTTCAGTGTCGAACCCTTCGAACCTGCACCAGGGCACCCCGGTTGTCCAGATCGATCCCACCAACTTTCAGCCCCAACAGGGCACGTACTACATACACAAGTTCTCACCGCAGTGATGTGAACTGTAGATTTTTAGTTTTCATTGCCGAAACCAGGGTAGTTTTTTCCATTGAATCATACTCTCACTTGTGTGTCAAATAAACGCATCGTAAAACAATGAAAGAGGTCTGGTTTGCCATAGGATGGAGTACATCACGTAAATTCCCCCCAAGTTACATAGGTTGTAGTTTAGGTTTTAGTACATCACGTATTTCTTTCACAGTTCCCTCATTGGTAAACGAGAACGATTGGCATTACATGACACATGGATGGAGGAGAAACGACACAATTAGCAATGTTGTTCAAAGATACGACTCACATGAACTAGGAACTAGGACACCACATATACACCACATTCTACACAATTCTGATCACTAATGTGATCAACAGAAATCTGATCTACAGAAACAAGAAAAAACAATGTTGCAATAGATTACAAAGCAATAGATTGAATTGATTGGGTACATATTTGTTGCAGAATAACTCGTGCGCTACGGAATTTACAAAAGTTTCACACATTATGATAGTATTAAAGGAAAGTACCACTCTAAATTTCATGCCATGGATTCTTTTCGAATATGTAGTATGATCATGTCAAATTTCGGTGAATACGAAAATGTATTTCCCAATTTACAGAACATAACTTAACAAAATATTGTTAGTGAACAATGATCCAATGGAACTCAAACGCGTATTTTTCCAAAAAACGAGTTATCTTTTCACTTCTACATGGTTCAGAGAAACTGTGAACAATAGAAATAATTAATAGGTATCGAGAATATAAAATAACAAACGTGAAACCAATCGTCGAAAACGAAACGTGCGACCCACAACTTTTCGTAGTGTATGGGACTGCCCCCGGTATGCGCGCACACTCCGCGAGTTTACGAACACCTATTTTACATGCTCTGTTCATTTTCAGCATACATTATAATCATGAAAAGAGATTGTATTTTTATATATTTTCACGTGCTAGTTGTAGTTTATTCACAAAATTTAGAGTGGTATGCTCCTTTAACCCGTTGTTGTGATTGCCAAGTCTTCAAAACCCGAGACTGGTGTACTATTCACTCTCGACTTAGAGACCGCCAAGAGGCGGGGCTTATTGTGTCGCAGAAACATGAATATTTACAACACGATGCGGTTTGTACCATTCGAAAGAATGGTACGAAAAGTTGTATAGGCCGTGTATATTTTTTTAGCTCACGGGGTGATGTTGTTCCTAATGAAAATTTACAAATTAAGTGATTGTGACGTCACTCTGAATGCGACATCGCGCCCTCGGAAGCGCGCGCTTTTGATGCGCGTAGATCAAAAACAATTCGTCCAAACGCTACAAATGAATACTTGTTGGAAACTACGACAATTCCTAAATAAAATTACATAACTAACATTTCTAATAAGCTCCTTTCAAAATGTAGGTGACGGTCTCTATCTCGACTATTGCAATCCGTGAATTCACTCTCAGAATGCATTGGTGTCCGAGTTTTCGCGCGTATGTTATTTGCTATGCATGCACTCTGTAACCAAAACGCCACATTGTGAACATGTAAATGTGAATGAGCATGTGCGTAAGCTGCGCAATTGCAAAAAGCCAACACGCCAAGGCGAGTGCGCAAGCTGCGTAAGATTCTTCTACCATTCACACATGAAACTCACAAACGCATGACACTTAAAGTTTATTCTGATTTGTACAAGTTGCAAGTAAGTACTAGTGAGATTTGCTGGACCCGTGCTGGACGAAACAGACATGAATGGGATCATGTCTGCACTGTCGTCGCGACTTTCTCTATCTCTGCCGGGGCGACCGAGAAGAGCTTGCCCTTAGCCTCGTCCTCCTTCTTCCTGCGGGGGAAACGAGCCGCTCCCCGCGCGCGCAACCACGACTCGGCCCTGTGAACAATATGGTAAACACGTAAACAAGTAAACAAACAAGCAAACCAACCTTATGAGAATGTGACCGAAGGTCTGCCGGTAGCGGCTGCTCATGAAACAGTATAGCACAAAGTCCACTGAGCAGTTGACGAGCGAGAGAAGATCGAACACCTACATTGAATAGATGAATCGATAAATCGATGTTCACTCACCTCTCCAATGTTCTGATAGATGTAGTTGTTCACATCGGTTGTGTACACGCCTGTAATAATCAAACTAAATAAGTACATAGATTAAATTTCTTCCCACATGTTGATTAGCGTACTAAACTGGGCGAGCACCTTGCAAGTTTTTACTGGTGTGTTGTGCTAAAGTGCTCATGTGACCCATTACTTATTTCGCCGTATGACATGTTTATTGCTGAGTGTGATTATGAGTGCTTACTGTGGCAGAAAACATGTTTGTTACTCATTTGTGTCTGGCATAAGTACATTACTTTGCATGCAGATCGTGGGTAGTCGTTTTTTCTTCATATTTTTCGCACGATATGAACTTTCAGTTGTTTATTCCATTGGATCACGCTTTCGAAAAAAATCACGACAACGCACGAAACTTATTGCGTATGCTGCGCAAATACGGTGATAAGATGACACGGATCGCAATCTAATAACCCACGCACTCACGCAACCATCAAAATTGAGATAAGATAAACTAAATATTACATATACGCGAATCCGCAAAAGCGCATCAGACATCTGTTGACATCGGAAATGTGTTATACGCAATACGTACAGAGATCCGTTAACGCAGAGAACTGCATAATAACCGGAATCATCTTCTGATCTTCTGAAGATTTGATATACTAAAGCTACTAACGTTGAATCACTAAAGCAGCGCCTAACATCAACAGTCGAGAGTGCTTTCCACATGATGATTCACACACTCTTAAAAATAGCAATCCCAATAGCGACCCACCGTTGAGCATGGCTAGGAATCCCTGGGGCAGTTCTGTGAGCAGAAACACCACCAGCATCAGAACCAGCATGTACGTGGTGCGGTCGGGCACGGTGGTGCGCTTCACGTGCCTGAAGAGTTGGTTGGTTATGTTTTGGAAACTGTTTTTGTTCGTATTCTTTTTTGATCTGAATGTGAGAAGACCTTATCGTTTGTATTTCTTTTTAGTTTGTTGCCTTTCACGTGCTTGAACAGGTTGAACTGTTGAACTTGTATTTCTTTCAGTTTGTACTTGTTTTAGTTGATTTGCCTTTTTTATGTTTGTGGTTTTGTCATGTGTCAGAACGAACAGAGGACAAATAATCTGAACCTTGTATGTATCACTTACTTACTTAGTACAACTTGTTTCTCGTGTTTGCGAAATTGGATTTCGAGTAAGTGAGTCAGATCCAACAGTGATTATAGCAGAATTACATACAGTACGTACGTTGTTTCGATTCTTTTTGACCACGGTAGTATGTCTTCGGATGATCATTCATTTAGTCATTAGTCTCCCTAAAATCGTGGCGAAGTTGGATAGAGAAGACCGCACGGGGGAAATCCTCCCAGCTTCCTTATAGCAATAATGGATGCAATAAGTGCGGAAGAAAAACATGTTTGCTGTTGACGCAACGTTCTAGTCTCCCCCCCCCCCCCCTCATTCTTTACTCTCTTTCTCTTCCCTGAGACGCCTAAGATTTCCTCTCTCTCTACCATATCTCTACTTTCTCTCTCTCTCCCCCTCTCTCTCCCTCTCACTTTCTGAACGACTTGCTGTAGAGTTCATGTCGCTTCTCCCGTGTTGCTCGAAGTTTCACCACCAGCGCAACAGTGAACCAGAGGAGTAGAATGCAGGGCACCACCTGTAAGCATACGTGTCACTCATCACACAAATTTGCTGTTTGAATTCGAAAACAATTCATGGCAAACTTTCTTAATCACTTGCGTTGCATGAGGATTGAATATCAATATCAACAACTGTAATACTGTATATAACTAACGCAATTCATATAATTTTGCAAGCAATATATACTTATATGAACTCTAACCTTCAACGGGAGTGCGATGATCCACAAATTGAATTTGTAAAATGCGCATGAGTAGTTGGAAAAGTCGAGTGTATAGTAGACCTCGGAGGAGAAAGAGACGACTTCAGGAGACGGCTGAAATGAATGTTCAATGCAATCCGATACGTTTAACATGATATTCTCATCGACACAGGCAGTCATGTGCCATGTGCTAGTCATTGCGTATGTAACGTTGAAACGTATGCAATACATATCATTGATGGTTTTAATTATAAATCATTGCGTTTGCATGTAACGTATGTAATGCATTCGATTATGAGTAATTGTAAAAGGTGATGTAAGGCGTGTGATATTCCCTCGATGATACCACTCCCTCGTTTCTAATCGCATATCGAAGCGACACTTTCATCGCAAATGAAAATAAAGTGTTGCTAGTCTACGTTTCACATGCATAATAGTTTGGTGTTCGATCAGTTTTTTTGCAATATTTAATTTACTTGAAACTCCTGACTAACTAAACAAACATTGTGCGAACGTAATAGTTTTCAGAAACACGTTATCAGCAATGCGACACTGCCAAAAGCAATACAACTGTTCTTGATAACTAATAAGTAAACCGAGTGTAACAATAAACGCACCAGACTGGTGTCGGTGGTGACGAATATCTGGTGCAGGAACCAGGTTGGTAGGCAGAGCGCTGTTGCTGTGCACGAGACAATCGCGAAGAGCAGCCTGGAAGAGGATATTGATTTTTGAGCCGTACCATTTATCATTGTTATCACGATCGGTCGAAACCATACGTAACTACTTAGAATGTAACTACTCTCCTGTTTTTTCATTCATTTTGTCCTCTATACGTTCATTGCAAGGACTTCCGCCCTTAAAATCCCTTAAAGGACACTGGTCATTCCCTCTGACAAGCTGCATGTTTTCTCGCATGACTCAAGTGTGGACACTGCCAGTTTCTCATTCCGAACCTTGAAACGAGGCGGGTGTGACACCCCGCGCGAAAAAGCCATGAATATTGCAACCCTTCCTCCATCCCTCTCCCCTCATCTCTCTCTCTCTCTCTCTCTCTCTCTCTCTCTCTCTCTCTCTCTCTCTCTCTCTGCTTTTCGCTCTGTGGTCGTGTAATATTGAATCGGAGAATCAAACACCGGCGTCTGGCCCCATACGATACGACCACCACTCCCCAACGATAATCGAATAGAAAGGAACGACCTGGCTACTAGTGTATACGCCAACTGAAGAAAGGGGGGAGAGAGAGAGAGAGAGAGAGAGAGAGAGAGAGAGAGAGAGTAAGAGAGTAAGAGAGAGACGAGACGCGAGAGAGACGCGCTTTCTCCGGTTCTCCGGTCTAGCCTGGATGAGGGCAATAAAGCCCGCAGCCGGCTTTTTGCAGGTTTCCTATTAGCGCAGCGGATGAGTACGCGCTGTTCTCAAATGTTTCCCGGCAACGTTCCCACCAAGTGTGGTTGTTTTCCTCCATCCCCACTCTCTCATCTGCTCAGAGCACACTCAACGCAGAGTGCGTTCATTTGTTCCCACGGCATTTACGAACGTTTCCGCCGGGGCAAAACGTTGTGTGTACCTCAAAGTCATAGCTTTGATTAACAATCAACTATACGGTATGTACTGACGTGACTGCATAAATCAAGCCGCGGGGGAAAAGTGCGTGAAATACTGCGGAAACAAACACAAGTGTGGTTCTTCCTCCCTCTACAAAATGTCACGCATATACTGCATACATCTAACATGAGACATAAGTCCCTAAAAGATGACGAATCTTCAATGTGAATGTCTAGACAGTGGTTGATTGCAGTTACATTGCAGAGGTAAATCTCTGCTAAATATTTGTGCAGGAAAATAATTTAGGGCTTTGCACATTTGAGCATTTGACTACAAATATGGCTGTGCTCGTTTGTACGCACGAAAGCGTAAAGCTCGCTGAATTAGGAGAAGAACACATTTTCTTTGGTAGTAGTCGAATTGATTTCTCCCCGTTTTATTCGCTACGCAGCACTCCTATGAACGTCAATAGTGGTTGATCGGACTGTGATAATCACCATGCGCTGCTGGGCAGGAGCCACTTGGAGTGGATGTTGCCGAGAGCCTGCCATCGGATGAAGGCGAGGGCGGCACACATGTAGAGAGTGATCGCGTGCAGGAGAATCGACATCACTACGTGAATCTGAAACGGAACCCTCCCTCCCTCTCTCTCTCTCTCTCTCTCTCTCTCTCTCTCTCTCTCTGTTGCTGTTCATCTAAGTTCTTCACCATAAATGGGCACAAGGAACGAGCACTATTCACTTTTTGTATTCATTCATATAATTTGTGCTCACCTCATGTACATACAAAAGAGTGAGCAATGCGTACCGCTAATCTGTCTGTACCACTAATCGACGTGTTCTGTGCTCGCATTTAACATGCTAATTCAAAAGGGAGAACAATGCACTTCTTGAGCGTACGTGCTAAATGCCTCCAAGCAGTTCACATAAACATAATCCCATGCTTTCTCAGCATTGCGTTTTTGGTCTTTTTTGTCTTCCTAACCCCTCTTTTATCCGTTTCTCTCCTGCTCTCTCTCCTTCTCTCTCTTTTCTTCACCCCCACTTCCTCTCTTTAGACTACGATCGATACATCAATGTACTCTTACAGTGAATAGAAGAGAGTGTGAAAAAGAGGCTACGTGGCGGTGAAATTTGATATCCGCCCCCTCATAATATGATATTGTAAGTGAACAATATGTAGAAGGATCACCGTACCTTGAGGAATAGAACCCACGCATACGAGTACCCGACAGAGCCCTGAAATTTAATCAATTCATCGATTTATTGATTTATCTATATATTTGTTTATTTATCTATATCGTTTGTGCATACGGGACGCCACAACCACAGAAAAACGGGATTGAAGGGTATAAAAATAATAGTATTAGAGTAATTCTCATGTCTTATGAATAAGTCGTGTGTAATCAGTAATCACATTTCCCTTGCATAAGGTGTTTGGTCATCTTTGTGACACATTTGCGATTAGCATACAAGTACTTTGACGGAAGCGCGTGGAAAAAGGATGAATAGAGGGGAAGCGGAAGAATAATGCCTCTCAGGAAACCAGAGCTCCATAATACCACGCAAAACAAGCCGCGGCGAGAGAGAGAGATAGAGAGAGAGAGAGAGAGAGAGAGAGAGAGGCGTAACATAGATATACATACATCATACATGGTGCACTAACCGCAACATTGTGAGCAATCATGCCGACATACCTGGAATAGTCGGAATCGAAACAGGTAGATGGAGTATGATGTCATTGTGATGATATCGCAGACAGCAACCGCCGATAGCACACAGTTCACAGCACATCTGAAAAAAGGGATACGCTAGGGACACGATTCATGGACAAATCGATCATTTCATCTCAATATTTGTGAAATTGTTCGTTAAAAAGTGACCAAATGAATTTCTTTGTAAGAAAGTTTGGTATGTTACAAGCTCGTATGTAGCTGTACGAAAACATCGTACAGTAAGTACTAACGACTTGCGTACCTCCTCATTCTTGGTCGCGACAGGACGAGTAGATGCACTGCGTTTGACAGCACTCCCACTATACAGATACAGAGGCAGAGGTAGCGGTGGATGTGTGTGTAGACTCTGAAAAAGTGGCAGTTTTGAAGAGCCGGAAGTGTTTCTAATGCGTCTGGCGTCTCCTTAATTAAAGTTCCCGCCATTTTTACAAATCAAAATGACGTGAAAAGTGAAACTGAACAGAATTGAAAATAATGAATGTCTTTACTCTTTCTGAGAATCACAACTACCACTCACTTCTGTGTCCAGCTTGATCTTCGTCTTTAGTTTGATGGCGGCACGTTTTTTTCACGCCTGCATTTTTTCGCGCTTGCACATGCATAATACACTTCATAATTCGCATTGTGTGAACGCTCGCACGTTTATTGCAAAGACTTCCGCAGTCAGAGGGCGCCCATCAAAATTGTGCGAATGCGAAATGAGGCGCTGGAAACCTCTCTCACCAAGCCAAGTATTTTTTCGAAGACCCATAAAACTTGATAACCATGCTTAGAACGCTTTTTGCGAATCTGGCCGAGCATCGAACATCACGAGGATCGAATTTCGCGAGCACTCGGCTTATTAATTGTCATTTTGTCACGCTAAAGGAGAGCGAGGCGAAAAAAGAGAGGACGCGTGGGGAAACGCGCGCATTTGACACTGCCAACGACCACGGTCAGCGCGAATTTCCATTTCACACGCAAAATGTTTACCTGTTGAACTCCTCGAGACCATTGATGAACGCTCGGACCACAGGGTCCGACAGATCGAGGAGGGACCCTTCGTCCGGACACATCGGACCAACTGCAAACACGGAGTCAACCAAAGAATTACTCGCAGAAATATGAAAACCATGATTAGATTTCGAAGAAATTATCTTTATAGCGAGAGACTCATGAAAAGTAGGCACAAACAAGTACAAGTATATACGATTGTAAAGCAGCGTAGTAATGCACTAAGTATCGTATCCAGAGTGTGGTCGAAAATAGACGGACTAATAAAAGTATACTGGTATTTATAGGATTATGGGGGCAGGACGCTCCAGCAAGCATAAGAGGTGGTCTCAGCAAGATCCTAGGAGAAAGGGGCGGGGCAAACGAGGAGAAGTAGGGAACACCCCTTCACCTCTTCTCTCCCATAACCCACACATCAGAGTAATCACAAAAAAAAGGTGGACAATGGATCAATGCCAAGAGGGAAAGAGAAAAGAGAGGAAGGGGGGATAAATTGGTTAGTAGTGAGGAGCCGAGGCATTTGGGTTGGAGGGAGGACAGATAGTGATAGAGAGGGGGAGTGAATATCCAGAGGAAACAAATTAGAATTCGGTCGTGACAGGACTTGTCTGCTTAGTCACTCGAGGTACATATGTCAGAGATATCGGAGACCTATTAAAGGTTAAAGGTCGATGTTGAGTGTATGAAGAACGTTTTGCAACTTTTACAGACTCATTTACTGGTTTCATACTAAATAATGAAGTATCACATTATCAGGAAGAGTGCAAGCTGTCGGGGCCATTCCTATGACAATCTAAACCGTCATCCCTAGAGCCATAATCTAGACAGAAAACAAGGCTAATATGACTTGATGAACGATTAGTGAACTAACGCATCAGGCACACAAACATTTCGTGCGCATCACGAATCATGTTTGAAAAATGAACCCTCAGAAATCACTCCGAGCACTTTGCGTGTCCTGGTTACGCCTCTAATGAGAGAGTAGCAGAGTCTAGTTCATAGAAACAATGTGATACTCATAAGAGGATTGAGGATACGCGCTGGACCTTTAAATGAGAGTGGCTGCTATGGCTATGGCTCTCAGGTCGACGACCAAAAATGGCAATTCGGTCTAGGTGCGCTGCCGTATACATACCAAACACACCAATATGGTGGGGCTATTTGGATATGCATGAAAGGTGGCCCAGAGAGCATTGTGTCATAGCGAGCAGTCGGATAAATTCGCACCAATCGCAAAATACATTTGTGTGATTTGGACAGCATATATGTAAATATAAGAGCTCTGGCGGAGGTGTGCGCGTGAGAAGGTGAGAGAGAGAGAGGGAGAGAGAGAGAGAGGGAGAGAAAGAAAGAGAGAGAGAGAGAGAGAGAGAGAGAGAGAGGGAGAGAAAGAGAGAGAGAGAGAGAGGGGTAGAGAGAGAGAGAGAGAGAGAGAGAGAGGGAGAGAGAGAGAGAGAGAGAGAGAGAGAGAGAGAGACTCCATTTCCCATGTGATAATCCACTACGTGCGCGTCTCGCACAAACAAATTCAGTTAGTGGACTGAGGAAGTCCTAATTCTTCTAATTATAGTATCCAAGTAGGAATGAGGATGATGCGAGCGACCAGTGAAGCCACTCTTTTTTTCTCACCACTATCACACCCTGATCTCTCACAAACTCATTCTTATGTTTTTTTCGGTCCGAGAAAATGTGATTGAAAAACTGAGAAATATACACATCCGGACACATGACTAAACGCGCAGTTTTATTTTAGAATATGAGAAAGTGAAATTGGATTCAATTTAGCAAATCAAACTAAATATATACGTTTGAAGAACGCATTATGCAGCGATCGTGCTGCAAAATTAGTTTTCTACCACACAAACTACAATTTCTCTTTTCTCTCTAGCTCTCTCTCTTTTTTTCGTACTCTCTCTCTCTCTCTTTTCCTCCATCGCTCCCTCCCTCTCTTTCTCTTTCTCCCTCTCTCTTCCCCCTCTCCCTCTCTCTCTACCGTTGCTTCCTGACCGGTTAATGACTCAGATCTGTTCATTTTTAAGGGATTACACACCACATTGTTGATTTAATAAATTACAACCAGCGCGGCAGCGCTGGTTGGTTTGTGTTAACCCTAGTCGCGCGCTAGAATCGGCAAAAGGCGATTGAGCGAAAGGTTCCTTAGAATCTTTACGAGAACAATGTGATGCTAATAGATGTTATCAGGATGTTAGAAAATGGTTAAGTTTCGATTTTGGTAACGCTAGCTGTTGTAGGAAGCGAGATACGCGCGCGCGCCCCTGAGGGGCAGGCAATCCCCCGTGTACGGAACGTTTTCTAGGGGGGGGGTGGCGCGCACCGGCTGCCCCCAGCAGACATGAGGTGCACAATCCGCACTGCCTGTGGATTGCACTGATATCGTTTAGATCGCGTACCCTGCCGTGCGCACAGTAGTGTTGTGGTTAGCGATTGCGCCCGTTGAGACACATGGCCCGAGTTCGGTTCCGGCCGGTGGTGAACCTTTTGTAATATATGATTTTACATAGAAATGACATTGGAATTGTAAATTTTCCCATCAGCATTACCAAAACCCTTTTTTGCAAATTTTATACATTTTTGGACTCAACAAGGTGGCTGAACTGTTGGATTTCTTTAAAAAAATGTTTTGTGGTTCATGTTAATGTAGATAGATTTATACGAAATCCAATAAAAGTACATTCATTATCTTTTAAAAGGACTTCCGTAAGAGAAGAGTTTGTGTTACTCAACGTAATGCAACAAAAGCTCATGCATTTTATCAATCGAAATAGTACACAAACCTGCTCCAATAGTTCAACAAGTTAAATATAATCGATCGGATACCGAAATCAATTTCCCGACATACAACATTTGCTCGCATTAGTTTTTATTGCAGAAAGAGCAGGTTTGTTTACTATTTCGATTGATAAAATGCATGAGCTTTTGTTGCATTACGTTGAGTAACACAAACTCTTCTCTTACGGAAGTCCTTTTAAAAGATAATCATCCTTTGTTTATAATTTTATTATGTAGTTCACGTGCAGGAAACATGAGTGAAAATAAAAAATACATGTTTATGTATAGCAAGTTAAGCAAGTTTGAGGTGTTTTCATATTCCTGAGGTCTGATCAAAAAGTTTATTTTTTTCGTCACGTGGTTTCCGGCTTTCTCTCTCTCTCTCTCTCTCTCTCTCTCTCTCTCTCTCTCAACGTCACAACAGAACACTGCTTATTTCGAGCGTCACTCTATTCAAATCGTCAACGAGATTTTGGTGATTCAAGCCGATAAAATACTTTTCAAAGGAACAGGGAACAGCTCACCATCGAATCGCGTGGAAAACTGCATCAAATTCGACATTCTAGAAGAGTTCATAGATACATCCACACCTGAAATAAATAAATAAAAATCAATAATTCAAATAAAGTACAATACATAAAGGGCACGTGAAGCTTTCAGTGTCAGAACCGAACGCGGTTATCGTTTGCAAATATATAAAATATAATCTCGAAGTAGGCAGGGAGCAAAGTAAATTGATACGAAAGTTGACACTGCGTGTTTTTGAGATCGCAAAACGCCCAATTACTGGGAATTGAGACTGACGAGATCGCAAAGAGTAAGTAAGAAAGAGAAAAATGGAGGAACATGAAACTCGCACCTTGCGTTTCAATTATATAGATGTAATTATGTGATATCATATATTGAAAGTTCCAAATCCTCTAAGGGTCTAAGGTGTCATTAGAAAATGGAAATGGAAATGCTTACGTTTTTTGTTATCATGAATTAACGTTTCAGGTAATATCATATTCCTTTAAACCCGAAACGTCAAATGAAGATGAGTATATTCCCACACATGTGGTATGTGGCCTTAACATCTTACACAACAATTAATGTACGTTGGACACCTATAACAGATCTTCAATATGCTTTATTAATACTTGATAGCATTAATATTTTACAACACCCGAAGGCCGAAGGCCCTGGAAAGCACTTACTCGGGCTGTGAAATTTTCTCTGACGAGAGAGAAATGTGACGAGAGAATAGAGAAATAACATAAACAAACGCATTGTGGAAGAAATGGAAGATTCACATAGTAGGTAACAATGAATGTAGGCATTGCATAACGGAAATGCGCTGACAAGAAAGATGCATCTAATAATCTTCTTCTTGTGGGTCGAGGCTAGTGAGCTAGTGAGCCAGTGAGCGAAACAGCAAAATTTGACAATTTCTTTCGTAGCAGCCATAGAGAGAACCCATAAAGTCGAGGAATTTTAAGTTTTTAGGTTTTGCATCAGAATCCGTAATCGCGACGTGGCGTTAACTCGACGTGAGTTTTTGCGTCTTTCGGATTCAGTGAGTTCGAAATACGATTTTTTTCAATCGAAAACGACCGTCGGAATTTTATTTGGCAACCGGAAGCGGATGGCGGATGGGGATATTGGAAGAGGATTGTTGGGGTGTTATTGAGTTACAATGGCGGGACCGCAATTCGATCACAAACACTCGATTCTCGGGAGCAAGGAGCAGTGAAAGCAGGAAGCGGAGCAGGAGAAGGAGAAGGAGAAGGAGAAGGAGAAGGAGAAGGAGAAGGAGAAGGAGAAGGAGAAGGAGAAGGAGAAGGAGAAGGAGAAGGAGAAGGAGAAGGAGAAGGAGAAGGAGAAGGAGAAGGAGAAGGAGAAGGAGAAGGAGAAGGAGAAGGAGAAGGAGAAGGAGAAGGAGAAGGAGAAGGAGAAGGAGAAGGAGAAGGAGAAGGAGAAGGAGAAGGAGAAGGAGAAGGAGAAGGAGAAGGAGAAGGAGAAGGAGAAGGAGAAGGAGAAGGAGAAGGAGAAGGAGAAGGAGAAGGAGAAGGAGAAGGAGAAGGAGAAGGAGAAGGAGAAGGAGAAGGAGAAGGAGAAGGAGAAGGAGAAGGAGAAGGAGAAGGAGAAGGAGAAGGAGAAGGAGAAGGAGAAGGAGAAGGAGAAGGAGAAGGAGAAGGAGAAGGAGAAGGAGAAGGAGAAGGAGAAGGAGAAGGAGAAGGAGAAGGAGAAGGAGAAGGAGAAGGAGAAGGAGAAGGAGAAGGAGAAGGAGAAGGAGAAGGAGAAGGAGAAGGAGAAGGAGAAGGAGAAGGAGAAGGAGAAGGAGAAGGAGAAGGAGAAGGAGAAGGAGAAGGAGAAGGAGAAGGAGAAGGAGAAGGAGAAGGAGAAGGAGAAGGAGAAGGAGAAGGAGAAGGAGAAGGAGAAGGAGAAGGAGAAGGAGAAGGAGAAGGAGAAGGAGAAGGAGAAGGAGAAGGAGAAGGAGAAGGAGAAGGAGAAGGAGAAGGAGAAGGAGAAGGAGCAGGAGAAGGAGCAGGAGAAGGAGCAGGAGAAGGAGCAGGAGCAGGAGCAGATTGTGCCTGACATTCATAGAAAGATGGAACAAAGAAAGGGGTAGTACAAACATGCCATGAATAAAACATGTATGCAAAATGTTCCCTGGATGAGACCGGGAAGCGAATCTCAAAGAGATGTTGCAGGGGTAATTATATATGTATCAAAAGTCACTTAATGAAATGATATTCCTTTTCTGCGGGTCTTTTTTTCTGACCAAAAAAAGAGTCTGTCCTCTTTCTATAACGACTCAAAGCGGAAGAGGTTCTCAAGCGGTCTCGACATTTCGAGTTTTGCACGACGAGTCATGTAGTTGGGTTGTTAGGTAAGCCGATTTCGGTCGCCTGCAGTGGCTAAGTGGCTAAACTAGGCTGCGAGTAGGCATGACACACACGCGAGTTTGCAAGAATGAGGAAGAGGGGGAAACCGATCAACGCGACAAAAGAACGCGAGGGAGATTGGGGAGAAAAAGTGACAACGAGGGATGGAGGTGCTGTAATTGCGAGGTGGAAAAGTCGTTCATGTTTGAAACAATCGTTTCTAACAATATGACAGATATTAAAGAGAAGATAATGCATCAAGAGGGCACAGTATTTCGCGGAAAAGTGTAGACGGCTACATAATAACCAGCGACACACTTATGTTTATGTAAATTGGTCGTGATGTAACCAGGAAGAGGTGGTAAAAAACTAATATGACTCGTGTTAAAATATTAGAAAGTCCGGGAGCACAGATTGATTCACATTCTTGGAAGAGACCCCACGGGGTGCAAATTTCCTCTCATCATCTTCATCGGTTCCAGCAACCACGCGGGTGGGCACGTAATATGCATTTGAAAAAAGGAAGATGAGCGGTGAGATCAACGCTTCTCCAGTTCAAAGAGTGAAAGAAACCTAGTTCGCGGTACAGCAACATACATTCGTCTAGAGTAGAACAGACAGACAACTGTCCAGATGAAAATATAAATATCGTAATAAGCTCATTGTAGAGATAAAAAACCATCGAGTAGAGTAGAGAGGAGAATAGGAATGACAAAGTGAAACAACATTCTGATAATTGGGAAACATAGACGTTCCCGGGAGAGCAATAATAACGGGAGCAAACAATTAACTATTATGCTCACCCACGCTTCATGTTTAATTTTTTCTCGGAAACCTTTGACTGGCTTCTTCTAAAAGCAGGCATAAACAAAGTTTGCACAATCATTCATAACAACAAACAGTGGACAAACACAAATCAGTTTCCCTCCCGATACAATAACATAAGACATACATAAACATCCTGTACAAGATACATCGATATAATTTAGTAAACGCCGACAAAACTAGTTTGTGAGAAAAGAGTAAAATACATGTTAAAGTGAGTATATTTGGAAAATACTAATAACTAATACTTTCTCGCGAGGATTCATTTCGCTATTCATATTCAAACAAAACTCCGCACATGTGTGGTTGGAGTCTAGAGAAACGCATGAGAAACAACAAAGAGACGAAACACGTGGGAGAAAAGATCGAGCTGATCTCTCTGCTTGAACCGCCACTCTGACTCTCCGTCAATCACACGCTCTCTCATCTACTCTCTCGCCTGCACACTCTCGCATCCGGTTCACATTTATCACGGAGCAGCCAGAGGCGGTGTAGCAAACGGGGATCGAGAGAGAGGGAGAGAGGGGGGAGAGAGATAGTGAGATAGAGAGAGAGAGAGAGAGAGAGAGGGTGTGAGAGAGAAGGAGAGGGAGAGGGAAAGAGGGAGAGAGAGAGAGGAAGGTGAGGAACGTCGACTCACGAATCGAACACAAAAAATGATGGGCGCTCGTCGGTGCCTGGTTGGAAGATTATTTGCACCCACTACCCGCTCCCTCTCTCATCACATGGAAATGAGAATAGATATAGGGTTCTCTCTCTCCCTTGCTCATCAGAAATAACCCTCTTCTGCTCCATGAAACCAGGGATTTCATAACCCCCCCCCCCAGATATCTCCCCTGGGAGACATGCTTCACGATCATGACAAGAAAACGAGGAAGAGAGAGAAAAAAACGCTCCATCACGTGTGTACTATTCATCACAGAATCCGAGTCCAGAGATGAATGGCCATGCGAAAATGCCTCCCGCTCAAGAAAACTCCTTCCGCCTTGCCTCCAAAGTTTTCCGCCGATTTATTAGTTTAGTATCATACACGGGGGCTATACAAGGGGTCGATGACGTCACTTGATTACGGGATGACGTCACGCGGAGATGACGTCACTGGGCCGACTCGTCGTCGGCCTTGAAGAAGCGGCGCATCTTGACAAAGTTGCGCGGTGTGGTCGTGAACTTGAAGTTGGTGCCCTGAAAACGGTTTTGTTTCGCATACGTTTCACAGTATCTTCATGTTCAAACAAAATAAAGGGATTTCCATCACTTCTTTCGAAAAATCTTTCATAATCCCGATACAGTGATTCGTACAGCGAGTTTGACACTCAAAATCGTATTATTATACTTTTAAAGGATGACTACGGGCAATAAAAATTGGTCCCGCCACGAAGTCCCTGGGACGTCTTTCAAGTCGCAATATCTCTGTTATTTCAGAAGATATCAAAATGTGTTCAATGGGTCATTGCAATGCTTTTGAGAGTTCCCCGGAACTGCGTTGACCGATTTTTGAAAACTTCATTTTTCAGCTAGTTATAGCCTAACTCCGATATGGACTAAACCTGTATTTTCGGCGATAATTCATTTCAAACAAATTTTCAGAACTTTTCATCTAGTAGGTGTTTCTAGCCATTATTAAAGTCATCTTTTAAAGCAAAAACTATGGCATAAACAAATGTTGCCCGGATACATCCTTTAATCACTGTATATATATTTTAAATATAACCTTGGGAATGAGTATGAGATCGCCGGTCTCGACCAGGATCCGCACCCAGTAGCCGTCGTTGTCCTGAATCGATATATTGATTGATTATGGATTTATCGATTTCCCCTCTCACCTCCACGTCGTAGTAGGCCTGTCCGTCGATGACCATCCGGGCCTGATCAGAGGGGGCGAAGGACGAGGCCCACATTTGGGAGATCTGAGAGAAGGGGAATCTCTCTCCCTCCCTCTCTCTCTCTCTCGCTCTCTCTCTCCTCTCTCTCTCTATCTCTCTCTATCTCTCCCTCCCTCTCTCCCTTTCCCTCTCTCCCTTTCCTTACTCTCTCTCTCTCTCTCTCCTCTCTCTCTCTCCTCTCTCTATCTCTCCCTCCCTCTCTCCCTTTCCCTCTCTCCCTTTCCTTACTCTCTCTCTCTCTCTCTCTCTCTCTCTCTCTCTCTCTCTCTTTCCGCACCTTCTCGTCGAAGTTGGTGGTTGTCTCTGCATCGAGTGTGTAGATGTCCTCCCTCTTGAAGTGTCGTTCCTTCTTCATCAGTGTCAGGCGCTTCGACAGCGACACCTGGTCCAGGGTGTCCAGCTGCAAAAGTGTATTGTTTTAATATCAAATCTTAATCGTGATCGCGCCAGGTGGTAGGTGGTCACAGTTCATACAGTACAGAAAGGCTGTCGTAGAAACTGCGATTAATAGATATTTGAAATTGTGATTTTACGATTCTCCTAAAACTTCTGACTTCATGTAATTAGTCTTTGCGTATTGCAAAAATCCCACGCGTGCCCACTAATAAGGCATACTCACTGCATACATTACCTTGCAGGTGAGCACTCACTTAGTTAGTATGCCCTCTCCACTTCCGCATTCGTGAAACGAGGAGCAAAGGACGAGGCGGTCAATGCTATTCATGAATTGCCATGTTTACTGTTTCTCTGTTATTTCGACCAGTTTCCGAACCGCTGAGAACAGACGCTAATTCAGCGAGCAGCGCTCACGAAAAATGCCACGTGTAATGACATGGTCCGAGAAAAAGCGAATACATGGGGGTTTCAATCAAATGACGTAAGCGGGTAGAAATGAGCTCTGATTTCTGATTACTAGTTGTTCGGAATTGTAAGCTGTGAAATAGGAATACAGTAAGAGATAGATAGGGAAAGGGAGAGAGAGAGAGAGAGAGAGAGAGAGAGAGAAAGAGAGAAAGAGAGAGAAAGAGAGAGAGAGAGAGAGAGAGAGAGAGAGAGAAAGAAAGCCCCCCCACCTTCCAGTACAGTGTGCCGGTCCTCTTATGCAGCTCGTCGGGAGTGATCAGCTTGGGCGGGAAGAGGTGGTGTGGCAGACGCGGGTCTCCATAAGGAAAGCCGTCCATCTGCCAGATCTGCACCATTCTGCAACACACCATCATTCACACCATGCACGAGCAGACACTACGTCTTGTAACAGAGCAAAAAACACGACGCAAAACATGAACGGTGACCACAACACCCTTTTATAGGAAGTGAGTGCAGTGCAGAGTGTCCGCACATCAATCAGTCAAACGCCTTATTTTAGTACGAGGAGGCGCAAAATCGCGTGGTATAGGGTACAGCACGCATTCACTCAATCACAACTAGGAGAGTCACAACAAGTGAGGTAGCGAATGAATGAATCGCTGTCTGCTCGCCTAAGAAACAGAGAACAACACTGGGACAGTCGTTTACCGTAGGGTAGAGGGTAAGTCTGGCTTTTATATGAGAGGGTGGGTGAGTTTACAGTGCGGAGGTGGTGGTTCCTGTCTGTTGAGCGGGGGTGGTGCTTCTCCTCTACTCTCTGATAGGTTGATTAGCACACCACCAACACAACAACACACTTGGCAGAAAGAGAGAGCGAGTGAATGGGGGAAATGCAGCCAATTGTGACGCACAGTGCTTCCTGCTTCTCCTAGACCACTCTCTTGTTTTGAGATAATCAATGTATTGATAAAATGGAATCATATAACACTATTTAGTAATAATAGGCTGGCATTGTTACATGAACATGTGCTCTGAATGAAGAAAGAGATAGTAGAACAGTGAGCTGGCATGTGCTGTTACATTTCCCATCTGTGATTCCATTCCACAGGTCACTCTAAAAAGCAAACGAAGATAGAGAGAGAGAAACAAAAGGCGACGCACCCCGGTTGATTTGTCAACTTGCTGTTTTCTGCAATGCGTTTGTATATGATCGTATGCACTCTTCTTGATCAAATCATCTGTCTGGAGTTGCAATGTTCTCACTATCAACTATCCACTTACATGACATAACACACGTTGTTTGTTGGCATGCCCTCAAAACAAAACGCTAATTTTGTGGACGGAGCGGTGTAACAAGACTAGCACTCACATCATCATCCCGAGCGTTTCACTTTCTCAACTACATCACACAACCACAGTGACACTCTCTCTCTGTCTCTCTCTTTCTTTCTCTCTCTCTCTCTCTCTCTCTCTCTCTCTCTCTCTCGCGGGAGACAATACCGGTTTAGGAGTAGAGAGCACACACCGCAATCTCAGTAGACAAGTTGGACAGTTTCATTCGGTATCAATTCCATGATAGTGAAAACCAGCCTAGGAGAAGCGACTTTTGACCTCTGAGATAAACAAACGCGATTTCTGACCTCTTGACGTTTCGTCCTATCATTAGTGTATCATATCATTGCAATAACACAGTTAGGTCAGAGATCTAGTATCTAGTGCTGCTGCAGTCGTATGTATGTTCGCACTCAGTACACATAACAAGAACGAGAGCAACGGAAATCTTAGACCACCCACGTCGATTCTACATACTTGCGTCTCCACACTGACTGGATAGCGAGAGTGAACAGACATAGATGAGGTCAGAGGTCACACCTGCTCTACTCTCGATGAACCCAAGTATGCAATCTCGTCTACCTGCGTTTATACAGGTGAGGTAGCTAACAGACAATCATATGTAACCTGATACAATGACACGCCCCTCCTCTCGGATCACCCCCATTCCATAACCTCTGTGAGTGTGAAGCTTATCACTGTCTACCTATATTACTTCACTACTACATACATTAGATTACATTATTTCATTTACGAATACGGTCAACAGGATTCTCTGCAGTGCCAGAGCACGTCTATACACAACAACAAGTAAGTGACGCAACTTTCACTTTGTTTTATCTCATATGTATCTCATGTCTGATTTCAGGCAGAAGAATAGCCATTGAGAGAACGTTGACGTGGCTCAGACGGCCAGTGGAGGCAATGACTAGATGGAAAGAGCTGAACGATGCCGGTCAGTCTTACTGGAATAGGCCAACTTTATATACTTTTCGTTTAGAATTCATTCACGAGCAAAACGCACTGGTCAAAACGCACAGAATATTTTTCCCCACGACTGCAACGTGTTTTCGGAATAAACGTGATATCTATCTGAATATGAGATTGAGTGTTATTTAGATGTTTATAATCATTATGCATAGATTAGGGCACAATACAATCGATACATAAACACTGTTTGCATATAGTAGTCACAACATGGAATTGAGCCCCGCCGACTCACAAACTGTCGACGGATTGTCACAACACAAGAAAAGCAAAGGAAATGCAAGTAAAGTAAGTAACACACTGTCTGTCACACGGGTCTAACAAATCGCAAGAAGATGATCGGAAACAAATACAGGGCTAGAATCGATGTCTATAAGGAGAGATGTGAGATTCAGAAAAGGGAAAGAGAAGGGTGTCGTGGAATCAACGCTTTCGACGGAACTCCCAGTCTTCTGGAAGGTCGCCACGGTTGGCAATAGCGTTCGAGTCTGGAAAACAAAGAACATACTCGAGTTAGTTCGGATTAGTACAAACCATGTGTCTCCTGTTGGCAAGTCGCTCCGAGGTAGCCGGGCGCACAGTCACAAGCACCTAAAAAGGGAGAGGTGGAGAGAGAGAGAGAGGTAGAGAGAGAGAGAAAGAGAGAGAGAGAGAGAGAGAGAGAGACATGACACTGACCGCTGACGGGATCGCAGCTGGCTCCGTTGTAGCACCTACACTTGTGCTGACAGTCCTCTCCGTACCTGCCCGGTCTACACTCTGAAAAAACAATCATTACAACCAGCGCGGCAGCGCTGGTTGGTTTGTGTTAACCCTAGTCGCGCGCTAGAATCGGCAAAAGGCGACTGAACGAAAGGTCCCTTAGAATCTTTACAAGAACAATGTGATGCTGATAGATGTTATCAGGATGTTAGAAAATGGTTAAGTTTCGATTTTGGTAACGCTAGCTGTTGTAGGAAGCGAGATACGCGCGCGCGCCCCCTGAGGGGCAGGCAATCCCCCGTGTACGGAACGTTTTCTAGGGGGGGGGTGGCGCGCACCGGCTGCCCCCAGCAGACAGGAGATGCACAATCCGCACTGCCTGTGGATTGCACTGATATCGTTTAGATCGCGTGCACTGTAGTGCGCACAGTAGTGTTGTGGTTAGCGATTGCGCCCGTTGAGACACATGGCTCGAGTTCGGTTCCGGCTGGTGGCAAACTTTTTGTAATATATGATTTTACATAGAAATGACATTGGAATTGTAAATTTTCCCATCAGCATTACCTAATTTTTTTTTTGCAAATATTATACAATTTTTGACTCAACAAGGTGGGTGAACTGTTGGATTTCTTTTAAAAAATATTTTGTGGTTCATGTTAATGTAGATGGATTTATATGAAATCCAATAAAAGTACATTCATTATCTTTTAAAAGGACTTCCGTAAGAGAAGAGTTTGTGTTACTCAACGTAATGCAACAAAAGCTCATGCATTTTATCAATCGAAATAGTACACAAACCTGCTCCAATAGTTCAACAAGTTATATATAATCGATCGGATACCGAAATCAATTTGCCGACATACAACATTTGCTCGCATTAGTTTTAATTGCATAAAGAGCAGGTTTGTTTACTATTTCGATTGATAAAATGCATGAGCTTTTGTTGCATTACGTTGAGTAACACAAACTCTTCTCTTACGGAAGTCCTTTTAAAAGATAATTACCTTTTACATCCACAAAGCTAATCACATATTTTTGTCGATTGTGGTTTGGTGGTGCCTCAGATAACCGATTGAAATGGTATTCGAAGAGGCTATTCATGAGCTAAGTAAAACGTATATGACTTACATAACATACTAATTTACATAACAATCACAATGCTAATCACTGATTTATACACAATGCGCCGCTGGGCTGGAGTTTATTGAATCGAGAAGTCACTCTTAGTACATTCATAATTAATGTGAAACGTATCTGAATGCGATGACTTACTCTGTGCGCACTTGTCTCCGTGTCTTCCAGGGGGGCAGACACATTGACCGGAACGGGCATCACATGGGAAGTCGCCACACTCACACGAGAGACGGCACTGCGCCCCGAATGAACCGACAGGGCACGACAGCTCACACTGCAAGAGAGAGGGTGAGAGGGGAGGAGGGGGAGAGGGAGAGAGGGAGAGGGAGAGAGAGGATGGTCCCCTTACATGGTCTCCCGTGTATCCGGGGGGACAGTGACACTGTCCGTCGGCCGCATCGCAGCCTGCTCCGTTCCGACAGTCACACGCCTGCGAACAATACCACCCATAGAAGCCGGACGGACACGCTGAAAAGAAGAGGGAATGTAAAACCAGGCAGTTGAATACTCGACATTAGCCTTTGTTTACTGTACGTGTGACATCGCGGAGACTATTTTGTACTAGTTTTATCCCGAAATGGGAGAATCCCCAGCCCACTCACTGTACTGGCACCTGGTTCCGTATCGTCCGGGCGGACAGTCACAACAGCCCTGCACCGGGTCGCACCTGAATACGTTTCACACTCGCAATCAAAACGTATCTCAAATCTGAATACGTTTCACATTCAGTGTAAAGAGAAACATGACAAGTGTTAGGCAATAGTCGAAGGCCAAGTTGGATTACGGTAAATCAATGATCATACGAATTTCATAATCCTCACCTCGCGTCTCCGTGGCATTCGCAGTCGAGAGTGCAGTTCAGTCCGTACTTGCCAGAAGGACACGGCTGCTCGCACGTCTCTCCAGTGTAGCCAAGGTTGCATCTGACAATCAATCGATAATCAATCAATACATCGATAGAGACTCACTTGCACTGTCCAGTGGCGGGATCGCAGTGCGCGCCATTCGAACAACGACACTTCTCCTTGCAACCGGGACCGAAGCGACCCTCGGGGCAGACTGGAAGGGGGGGGGGGTGAGAGGGAGATAGGGAGAGATAGAGAGGAAGAGGAGAGAGGGAAAGAGGGGGGGAGAGGGAGAGAGGAGGGAAAGAGAGAGATTGTCTCACCTTGGTCGCACTTGAGCCCTGTGAATCCGGGTGCGCATCTACACTGTCCCGTCAGTCTGTCACACGATGCCCCATTCTCACACTCGCACAGCTGATCGCACCTGCAAATGGATATATTATTCTTATGTTATAGCTCTGTACATCAAAAACATAATAAAACATAAAAGAAGAACTCCGGGGAAAATAGGAATGCCGGTCAATAAGGGCAAAATGATACTTAGGAACACGATTCTGGCAATGAAAATTCTGAGAGGCTTCAAGAAGTTACGTTTTTGAAATATTTATTACGATTCCTTTGTCCAAATACCAAATAGCCTAATTGGACGAGGGCGGAGCATCACTTCGCTGCCCACCGCTGCCGTACTCGCGGTTTCCCGCCAAAATCTGGTTCCGGGCGCGCTATTGTTTTCTGCCAGTGACTCTTTCCCCGGAGTTCTTCTTTAATAATCATATACTTATGTACATATTTCGATTATGTTTGTTATTGATGTGTATTTCTATTGCATTGAATAGCATAACCTGCGTGTTGCTCAATGTTTCTTTCAACTCTCGCATCGGTATCAGTTGTGATTGAAACGTAAACAAATCTCTCAACATATTTGTCATAGTGCATACGTTTCAAATCTTCTTTTTTCTTACATAAACGCGTGTCTCTCACCCACCCCTGTCCGAATCTGTTGCCGGCACAGGCTGTCTCACACTTGGTACCAATGAAGCCGGCCGGACAAGAACAGGCGCCTGGAATGGAGAAGGGACGTTATGAAACAGTATGTTTCTGTATAAGTAATAGAAAATGCAAAATGCAATGGATGTGAACAAAATGAACGCGTGAAACTACTGGGAGCAATCCAATGGTAGTATACTCACCGGAGACTGCGTCGCACTTGCCACCATTCTCGCACTGACACGTCTCCGAACAGTTCACTCCGAAGCGACCAGAGATACAACCTGGAAGAATCTCTTACTCCTTCTCCCTCCCTCTCTCTCTCTCTCCCTCTCTCTCTTCTGTCTACCCTTCTTGCAGTCGTCTCCATCGAATCCCGCCCTGCAGTGGCACTTTCCACTCATTGCATCGCAGTCTGCGTTCTCTCCACAATCACACGACTGCTCACAACCGTCGCCCCACGAACCAAGAGGACATAGCTGGAAGGGACCATTGGAGAAAGAAAGAAAGAAAGAAAGAGAGACAGAGAGAGAGAGAGAGACAGAGAGAGAGAGAGAGAGAGAGAGAGAGAGGGAGGAGATAGTCCACCCACCTCGGTACATGCGTGTCCGGTGTATCCTCTGGGACAGTGACACTTGCCAGTGATGTGGTCGCATGGTTTTTGTGTCGAACATTTGCACGACTGTGAACAGTGCTGTCCGAAATATCCCTTCAGGCATGCTGCAACCAACATACGTTTCAATCACACCATAGGAATGGGTGTTGGATAAAGTGTCAATCCGTCTATTGTATCCATTTCAATCTAAACGACCCACGTCGATTGCACTTTCTGCCCCTCCATCCTGGTTGGCAGTGACAGTGACCGGAAATCGGATCACACTCTGCGCCGTTCTCACATGAGCACACCTGGAGTTCAATGGATAATCGACCATTGTTTTGTTTTATTTTCAAATATACGGCCACAGTCTGTTTTTTTTTCGAAACAATCTTATCAAAAGGTGTTCGAAATCCACGAAGACTCATTTTGAAGCCTGGCCACTACTTCACACTCACCTCCTCGCAATTCGCTCCGAACTGACCGGGAGAGCACGGCAGCTCACATCTAAATAATTGTTTGTAGAATATGTACGAGGCATACAAAAGCTCAAAAGCAATTATTGTTTATTTTTCTTCAAATGTCATTTTAAACACTAACGTGAAACGTATGCACATTAGAAATCCGAGATTAGACCGACCTGGTTCCGGTCCATCCAGAGAGGCACTCGCAGGCCCCGGTCGTTCGATTGCATCCGGCCCCATTGCGGCACTCACACCTCTCGGAACAACCCACCCCGAAAGAGCCAAACGGACACACTGAATGGAGATAATAAGGGGGAAGGTTGATTAGAATGATTAGATTTTCGGAAGCCCATTTGTCTGTGATATATCAAATAGTGAAGGTGAAACGTAAGTGAAACGATTATCATACTAATGTTCCCATCTTAAAACGAGCCAAACGGACACACTGAATACAAGACAAAGTGAAGGTTTCGGGTTCTCATTACTGCAATTCTTGTTTTTGTCAATTAAATAGAGAAGGTGAAACGTATATGTGAGATGGTAATATTATTAATGTTTCCGTTTTTTCCGTCTTCGAGCGAGCCAAACGGACACACTGAATGGAGAGGATGATGGATAGTGGGGGGTTTGATACGCCAAACTCAATCATATGATTGGGATGGGACTATGATAAATCAAATAGTAAAGGTGAAACGTATGAGAATGGTAATCATGCAATTGTTTCCATCCATCTGTTTCACAGCTCGCGCGAATAGAGTGTCAGGCCGCAAAAGCAATCCATACGGTTTTGCTCAAAAATTCGAAACGTAAATATCTCTTAACGTATGGCCGGTCATGTGGATTTGAAAACGGTTTTCGACTAGTGATCCCCTAGGGTATCTCTGATATCAGTTTGGTCACCATCGACTTCTGTGACCTAAACGACACTCCATGTTAAGCTTACACCGATTCACACCCTGAATGGAAAGGATCGATGCGGCATGCGAAACGTATGTGAGACGGTAAAAATGATTGAATGCACGTGATAATGACATTGACAAGTTCATCGAACGCATAATTCAACTAGATAATTACAGATCAATCAAGTACCGATTGTGAAACGTGTGTATTTGGAAACATAAGTTAGCGTACTCACGGAACTCGCAGGCGGGTCCGGTCCATCCGGCGGGGCAGCGACACTCGCCGGAGACGGCGTCGCACTCTCCCCCGTGCATGCACAGACAGTGCGAGGAACACGAAGGACCGAACAGACCCGACGGACACGCTGCGAGGGAGGGTCTCTCTCTCTCTCTCTCTCTCTCTCTCTCTACCTCTCTTTCTCTGTCTTTCTCTCTCTCTCTACCTCTCTCTCTCTACCTATCTCTCTCTCCCCCTCTCTCTCCACTCACGCGTATCGCAGTTCCTTCCCATCCACCCCTCCCTGCATTCGCAGAATCCGCTCAGTCGATCGCACCCCGCCCCATTCTCGCATTCACAGGACGAGGAACAGCCAGCGCCCCAACGACCTGCATTCGCATCATAGAACGTTATCAAATCAGTCATGTAGGGGGCCCAAACAGGAATAAAATAGTCCGGCAATATTCAGTCACTGATTACAGCTTAAGAAGCATCAAATATTACATTATCATCTTTATATGGAAAATACTCAATAATTATGCTAGTCTAAAAGTGATGCTAATATACAAAAATATTTGGTGCTTATATTTTAAAATGTGAAATGAAAAAAATAAAAATGAACATGTTCCAAATGCCTCTTGCTACTTTTAGCTGGCTTTAGGACATGCTGAAATTTTCAGCTGGCCTAATTTTTTTGTTTTTAGTGTGTTGTTGTTGTTTCGCTGTGATTTATGTTGTTATGTTGTTGTTGTTTTTTATAAATGGTTTGTGTTTTAGAATATGGATAAGCACAGAAGGAGCCGTCGTAGCAGGAGTTCATCTTCGTCGCAGGTAGACATATTTGAGACCTATTTTAATAAATTATTTATATATTTACATATGTTTTCATATATACATATTTCAGGATAGGCGGAGGCGCAGCAGAATGAGAAGCTGAAGAAGCTCGAGGACGGCCGCACCCTGTCAGTCATGCATAGAAATGGTCCGGTTAACCGTCATTTCGGATATTTTTCCGGTTTTCGTTATTTAATCAATTCGGTTAACCGGTTAACCGGAAACCGTTTAGATTTGAGTTAACCGGTTAACCGAACCGAAAAACCGTGACAGAAACCGGTTTTCGGTTAACCGAACCGGTTAACCGAATCGTTCGGTTAATCGGTTTCCCTGTAGCTGACTGTCTAGGCTATGTTCGACGCTCGTATTGTCAAATTTCTCGAGTTTTGTGATGTAACAATAGCGGTAACTGACAAATAAGATTGAACTTCGCGCTATCTTTAAAGGATGTATCCGGACAATGTATTATTCCCTGATCTTCAGGATGGGGCCGTTTTCTTTCTCTTCAATGAAGACGAGTTTTGAAGTTCTGTTTGCGCAGAAAAATTGTTAAAAATACAGACATTTTTTCCATGTTAATGCAATTTCAAAAGAAGGTTTCATTGACGAGAACAAAAGCGACCCCAACCTGAAGATCAGGCAAAATTAGATTGTCCGGATGAATCCTTTACTGATCTCACACCTTCAGTGTCGGTTTCGATAACCGAAATCGGTTAAAACCGGTTAACAGGAACCGGTTTTTTGAAGTCACGGTTCAGTTAACCGGTTAACCGAAAACCGTTTTAAAATCGGTTAACCGGAACCGGTTTTTCGAAATTTCGGTTCGGTTAAAGTGACAATTTTATTAATCCGCAATCGGAAAAATTTTGAATTTTGAATTGGCGCCCTTTTAAAATTCTGGCTATAACTATTGAACTCAAGATGCATATCACATAGGGATATGTTTATCGGCTTCTACGACTTCAGTTTATGCTAGAAACTGAATTTTATATCGAACTTTTTTTTCAAAATTCCCGTCATTCAAGACGTTTTAGACACTAACCTGTGATGTAACCTCACGTTTTACCCATAAAGCATTCAAAATCAACTATTTTTTTGGTGCAAAAAATAGTTTAAAATCATGAAAAAAGTTCTAGTTTTCAGTTTTAGTAGATTTTTGAAGTTTTGAAGTTTTTTTAAAGTTCATGTTTCCATTAAAAAAAGTTCATGTTTCCGTTAACTTTTCATCAGTATATGTATAACATCATTTTTAAGTGAAATTGTCACTTTAAAGGAACAGTGGCGACTTGTTTTTGACTTTGAGTATTATTAAAAATCATATTAACCTAACACAAATGTATTTTTTGCGAAAGAACGACGATTCTGCGTTACTTTCGAATCTGCATTGGCAAGAATGCAGCTGAAAATTTGAGTTCAAAATTTGTCCCATCACGATTAGCCTACCGCTCAAAGCTTCAATATTGCAAAAATTGGGTTCGGAGACATACGCGCAAATGATCGACGGCCTTCCACTTGCTTCATGGCTCAGTGCATGTGCGCTGCGTTGTGGCACCGAGTTCGCTGGTTCGATTCCCGTTCGCGCCAAATGTTTTGCGCGTGTGAAAATGAGGAATTGTGGCAGATTGTGGCAGAAATAAGTCACCACTGTTCCTTTAACCAGTTAAACCGAACCGAAAAACCGTGAAGAGTTTAACCGGATCATCTCTAGTCATGCATTAACGTCGTCTCGAAATGAATGTACATATTGATGACTTGAAACGTATTTGCATGTCACACTCACCGGGAGGGCACACTGTGGCGCAGTCGGGTCCGGTCCACCCAGCGGGGCAGCGGCACTCTCCGGAGACAGGGTCACAGCGGGCAACGAACGGCGAATAGGAGAGAGTGTCGTCTGAAGAAATGATACAGTCTCTGACACTGTTCAAGCTGCTTTTTTGTCTTCAATTTCACTTGTATACGTTTCTTAAGGAAGGAAATTGTAGGACATTTTTATTAAAGCATAACTCAACCCAACTGACTTGAATTGAGGCAGTCGCATATCTTGTCGCATCCTTTCCCGTATTTGCCATCGGGACAGGGTCGATCGCACTTCTTGCCCCTCCAACCCGCCGCGCAAGAACAGGAACCTGTCACCGGGTCGCACGAGCCTGGATGAGGGATGATTCGATTTGATTTGATGCTATAATTCAGATCTCACCTCCATTCCCACACCCGCACACTCCGCGGCAGCCGGCGCCGAAGAAGCCAGGAGGACAATCTGGAATTACAAGAAATTACGTAAGGCAACGAGTTGACAACCAGCAAAACTGTTTGCTACTTTATGAACTCACCTTGTTCACACCGCTTTCCCTTCTTTCCGGGAGGACAGATGCATTCTCCATCCGACGGGTCACACTCCATTCCAGTGGCACAGTCACACTACAAGAGAGGGATGAGAGAGAGAAAGAGAGAGAGGGATGAGAGAGAAAGAAAAAGAGGGATGAGAGGGAGAAAAAGAGAAAGAGAGAGAGAAAGAGAGGGGGAGAGGGATGAGAGAGAGCCACCTTCTTCGCGCAGTCTGCCCCGTATGTGAGTGCGGGGCAGGGTTTCTCGCACCTCTTTCCATTCCATCCAGCACGGCACTCACACGCTCCCGTCTGGAAAATGAAACTTTTGCTAAACCCGTTGGCTAAACCCTTCCTTTCTAAACTCATCTAGACAATGAGTGATACTTGTTTTTGATATTGAGTGATACATTCTCAGTAAAGCAATTACATAAACATATATGTCCGCTACTTCTGATAACTGTGAAACGTATCCTCACTTGTGCACTGCAGACTGCTCCATTTTGGCAGTCACACAGCTGCATGCAGTCAATTCCGTGTCTTCCGGACGGACACACTGAAACCAAATATGGATTTATCGATTGATGTATCGATTTGATTCACCTTGCTCGCAACTGGCTCCATAGAATCCAGCAGTGCACTTGCAGCTTCCATCGACTGGGTCACACGAGCCACCTGAAATGTGTATCAAATACAATGCCACTATGTACTTCCAAAAAAGGTCAACTCACCGTTTTTACAAGCGCACTCCGATTCGCAGTTGGGACCGAAACGGGTTGGCGGGCAGGCTGAATGGTTAGATTTGAGAGATGCAAGCTCTTCATATAGTCTGGATCGTGTGGCCACACCGTGTGCCGGTTGATTTATGGAATTCAAGTGACCATTACTCTATAAGTGATATTGTGAACTCACGTGTGTCGCAGGACTCTCCGTACATTCCTGGCATACAGGTGCATGTGCCAGTGACATGGTGACACACTGTCACATTTCTCCCCTCGCAATCGCACGCCGAACCACACTCCATTCCGAACCAGCCAGGGTGACAGGCTGAGAAGGAGAGGGGGTGAGACTAGAGTGGTGGACACACGAGAAGTGGGTATGTACACTCGCGAATAACACAGTGATCGAATATCATCTTCGAAGTCGCTAATATGGGTGGGTCACACTGGTGTATGGAGAATTTCAAGACACATGTGAATAGGGTGAGCTACTGGATCAAAATATGATGATGAACGGAATGCAAAGTGTCATTAATAACAGTGGCACACTTCGCCCCTACATAGTGCATATGAAACGTACCCTGATCGCAGTCTTTTCCTGTGTATCCAGCAGGGCATCTCTTCGTGCATTCACCACTCGAAGGGTCACATCGAACTCCGGAAGGACACGCACATTTCTGGAAAGAGACGATGAGTATACGTTACGTTTCAATTTCTATGTTAGTATCAATGTTCATTTGAACACTAATCGTTTTGGAACAAATTGAAATACCTTTGCACAACTGGGTCCATAGAAACCGGGCGGGCACTGACGCTTACAGGTGGGGCCATAGAAGCCAGCAGAACAGAGACACTTGCCAGTCTGGAAGAGAGGGTAGAGAGAGAGAGAGAGAGAAAGAGAGAGAGAGAGAGAGAGAGAGAGAGAGAGACTCACATCCTTGTCGCATCCCTCGCTGTTGTCCCTATTGCACTTACACGTGTGTCGACAGTTTTTCCCGAAAGAGAACGGAGGGCATGACTGGAATTTGGATATGTGAGTGCCAGTGGCAGAAGTAACATGCCAGTGCCAGAAAATGCTTCTGGCAGTATACAGTTATTTGAAACGTATCGCCTACCTTGTCGCATCGTTCTCCGTACTTTCCAGGGGGACAGGTACAGTATCCGAATGTGGGATCGCACCGGCCTCCCTCGCAGTCCATCCGACACCGCAGCTCGCACATCGGGCCGTAGAAGCCTGTAGTCGTTCAACACGTATTCATTGTCAAGAATTTCCACTTTTAATTAGTAATTACAAAGGAGTTCATTGATACAGAAAGTGTGAAACGAAATGTAAATGAGAGACTTCGGTGGTTCATAAACAACCTGGGCGTAACTCGAGTAAAGAAGTATGATGGAGGAAAGGGTGATATTCTTTCGCAAAAAATATGTGCGTTCTCTCACCAGGCGGGCAGGGTCCTTCGGGGCAGTCTCCCTCTCGGGCACAGGTACACGCTCCCGTCACAGGGTCACACTCCCCGGAAGCACACCCACACACAGAGTTGCAGCCCTGGAGAGAGAGGAGAGGGTTGAGAGAGGGAGAGAGAGAGAGAGAGAGAGAGAGAGTCGCACCTCTCCCCAAGTGCCCTGAGGGCAGAAGTCGTCGCAGATGGCTCCAAAGAATCCCGGTTCGCACTCACATGAGTCCTTCTTTGCGTTGCACTTGGCTGAAATGGAAATACGTTTCGAGAATCGGACAAATATATATTAAAAGAGATGTAGGTAATGCTTTTACGGTTGCCAATTTTACGCATGAATCAACTAATTCACTGTACTGTACTGAATGTACTGTATATTTTACTGTATCACCCACCTCCATTCTTGCAGTCATTACACGTGTACTGACAGCTCACTCCAAACTCGCCATCTTTGCATTCTGAAATCGAACACGTCAAATCAGTGAAATCAAGACATCAGTCTCTTCGATCGTTTCGTGTGAAGAGACTGACCACAGTTTCACATAGAGTGCTGTCTAGAAAATGCACACGGAAAGCGAAGCAGTGATAGCTGATAGCTGATTGCACACCAAACCTCTCGCCACTCTGTTGCTGCTCCTTCTCAGCTCCTTGTACTTTCTCAGCCGGAAGTAGAGTGACTTGGGCAGTCTCTCGCCCTGCTTCCTCTGCTCTCTCTCCTCCTGCTCCTCTGACGTCATCGGCTCGTCAGCTGACTCCAGCTGATTGATCAGCTGATCGAGGGTGTTGTCGTATTGCAGCTCTGAAAGCGAGACGACACGACTACGAGCACAGCAAAGCGAGAGATAGAGAAGGAGAGTGGTGGAGGGACAGAGACGCAGAGGACAGCGTGGCACGACTACTTTCTAGAAGCACACAGGGAGAGAAACTCACGCATAGACAGGGCGGCTGTGTTGCCAACCGCTAAAGATCATCGATCGATGTATTGATTTATCGATTGATTGATTGGACCCACCTAGACAACTGCCGTGCTTGGCTCCCTTTATGAATCCTGCGAAGCATTCGCACCTGTGTCCTCCCTCTTCGTTCTTACACAGTTGAGCACACCCTCCGTTGTTCACTAGGCACTCGTTCACATCTGAAAAGATGAAGTGAATTGGATACGTTTCAACCGTCTATGAAATGCGTGTTAGTACTCTATTCCACAATGTATTGACTTGAATTTGTACTTATCCTCGAAAAATGCTAACAATCAGAATATTTATAACGTAAAACGTTTCAACTGTCTATGACATTGGTACTGTATTTTACAATATCTTGTGTTTCTAACTTTCACCTAAAAATATGTTTTATCAGTACATAATATTTGTCGCAGAATTAGTACTATCATCAATCTCATTGGATTACTCTGAAATGAAGTTCTGTATGTGTCACTCAGTGATTGTGAGTTGACTAACTGTGGTTGGAACTTTTTGCATTACATTCATATGAGACGAGTTCATCATACTTCCCCACCCACCGTGGCAGCTTGTCCCATCGACAGCTAGTCTGTATCCCGGCTGGCAGCCACACACCCTGTCGCCCTCCCGATTCGAACACAGCTGCTGACAGCCGCCATTCGCAACCGAACACTCGTCCGTATCTGCGAGAAAGTTGATAGTATGGAGAATCCTGTGAGTACACTAATAGCTTTCCACGCGATATTGGAACACGATGGTGAAATGCATGTATATGTTTAGAGTGAAACGTATCGTCCCACCCTCGCAGCTCCTCCTATCGTATGCGAGTCGGTATCCGGGCTTGCACTGGCATTGGAATGATCCGGGCAGGTTGACGCACACTTGCGCGCAGCCGCCATTCGAATTAACACACTCGTTGATGTCTGCAAGAAGGATGAGATCAAAAACTGAAATGGTGTTCTGTATGTGTCACTCGGTGTTGGTGACTGTGTGGTGGAACTATTTGCAACTACGTTTCACGTCACGTGCCACATTCATAGGATAACGAGAGAGAGAGAGAGAGAGAGAGAGAGAGGGTGTCAATGTTACCACAGCAATGAAAGAAGTTATAGTTTGTCACACGCGTGAACCACACTGGTGCTCACTGGTGCGCCGAACAGTGAATGGCCCCGCATTGGTGTCGACTGTCGAATGATGAACCATTCTGTGGAGCCGCACTCTTCATTCTACGTGAGTGAAGAGCAAGGTGTCCGATCTACTATGTGACTCGAGTGCTGCTCTACTCTCTCGCACTCTGCCCACCGTCGCAGCTGTGTCTGTCTCGTTGGTTGAGTGTGTATCCCGGTCTGCACTCGCATCTCAGCTCCCCCACCCGGTAGTCCATACACAACTGGTGACAGCCCGCTTGGTCCCGCAGACACGACACCACTTCGTACTCGTCGTTCCGAAAGTACATCGCCGGATCGAGCGACGGCGCAGGACTGGTGTCCTCTGGCGGCAGACGCGTGCTCCGGAACGGTTCCAGTCGATTCCAGCTCGACTGGTGCATGGATCGCACTGGTTCTCGCCGTTGCTGGAGTGGCGCTTGGTGCGCGCGCTGGTTCATTGGCACCAGTTGCTCGGACGGTGGAAATGCAACAAAGCGGCGCGAAAGTCGCAGGTCTTATGGGGGAATGATTAGCAAAAACGATTTAAGAAAATGTAAAGCCCACCTCTACAGGTCGTTCCGTCGGTGTTAAGGTCGTACCCATCGCGACACTGAAAAGTTAATAAATTATAGAAAATAAATAACGTTAGTACATATTTCATCAGTAGTACTTACTTAGATCTAACTCTTCTGCAGTTCGGATAAATGCTCCAATCATCTGACTTTCTAGTTTTCTTGTGATCTTTCTGAATTGCTAGATACCTTGCACATGTGCCCCCCGTCCGGCTGGTCGTAGCAGTCGTGCTGGCAGCCGCCGTTCGCGATCTGAAAAGAAATACGTTTGACACGTTGTCAGCCGCTAGCCAGAAGACCGTCATCGTTGGTTTTCTAAAACCATAACATCTAGTACTCTACTGCTGCCCCTCCATTATCATTGTTCACAGGCATTTCATGTGTGACGCATCCTTGTGGTGTAATAAATGTAACGTACGTTTCAAAGATTATATAAAATCTGCAGCGATTGTGGCGAGTAATCTCTTTTTTTTACGGAATCGTTAGTCGTTTTTTACCTGACAGCCAGCCAGTGTCTCCTCGCAGGTGTAATAAATGTAACGTATACGTTTCAAAGACTTAATAAAAGCTGCAGCGATTGTGGCGAGTAATGTCTTATCCTTAAGGTGCGGTCAGTCTCTTCGAAAGCCATTCGGGAGTGTTTCGAAGGCATAGCAAGGCATTCCGAAAGTTCGGGTGTATTCGGACGTATTTCGAAGGCAATTCGGGAGTGTTCTGAGGGCGATTCGAAAGACAATTCCGAAGTGTTTTGGAGGCATTCGGGAGTGTTTCGAAGAGACTGACCGCAACTTTACGAAGCGTTAGTCTATTTACCTGACAGCCAGCCAGTCTCTCCTCGCATGTTCGGCCATCCTCGGAGAGACGGTAGCCCTTGCGACAGCGACACCTGAGAGAGACTCTCTCTCTCTCTCTCTCTCTCTCTCTCTCTCTCTCTCTCTCTTCTCTCCCTCCCTCCCTCTTTCTCCTCTCTCTCTCTCCCCTCGCTCTTTCCTCCCATACCTGTATGCTCCATGCGAGTTGATACAATCGTGCTGGCATCCTCCGTTATTGATCGAGCATTCATCAATGTCTAAAGAAACTTCTCCTTTATCTGGTAAGGTAAGAGTACACCCGGTCTTGACAGATTATAACCTTAAGATCTGTTTTCTTGTTGAGTCGAAGCGTATCATATGAAAAAGACATTTCAACCAGGAGGAAATCTCTGAAGTGTAGACACACTCACCCTCGCATGTCCTCCTATCATGTCCCAACCTGTGTCCCGCGAAGCACTGACAACGCGCCCTCCCATTGTCATTGACACAGTGGTGCTGACAGCCACCTCGAGTCACAGAACACGGGTCGATCGCTGAACGAGGTACGTCTTTCAAATACGTTTCACGTACATTTCTTGTTCTTGTTTACTTTCGCTCAAATACGTTTCACTTATAATTCTTATGTTTCAAGACTGTTCAGAAATAATCTCCGTTTGGTATAGAAGAAAAGAATCAAGTATTGAAATGTCACCTTGGCAGCTCCTCTTGTCGTTTGCCAGTTCGAATCCGTGCCGGCATTTGCAGCGATGGAAGAAGCCATTCCTCTCCTCGCAGATATGGGAACAACCGCCGTTGCCATTCTGGCACGAACCGCGCTCTGCAAAGAGAGGGTTGAGAGAGAGAGAGAGAGAAAGAGAAAGAGAGAGAGAGGGGGGAGAAGAGGGGAGAGAGAGAGTGAGAGAGAGAAGGAGACAGCGACTCACCGACACACTTCCTCCCTGCGTGGTGTAGTTGCAGCGTGGCTGGGCAGTCGCACCGGTACCCTCCCGGGCTGTTGATGCATCGATGCGAACACCCGCCGTTTTCAACCAGACATTCGTTGATGTCTGAAAAAAATTCGAATACGCGATACGTTTCATCAACTCTTAACCGAGTTCAAATTGAGTGTCGTTTGTTGTCCCTCCCCATAAAACACGCATTACAACTGTTCATTGAAAATTCCACTACGTTTCAATAACTATTCAATAGCATCTCCGCAATTACGAAAGCAATCCTTGTTGTGGAAAGTCGACTTATATTATAATAATCGTTCACCCACCCTTGCACGTGACCCCATCACTATCGAGCTCGAAGCCAGGCCAGCACCTGCAAAAATGATGGTGGCCAAATCATGCCAAATCATGAAACAACTTGAAACAATCCATCTACCTGCAGTAGAAGGTGCCGATCGTATTGACACAGTCATGATGACATCCACCGTTTTCGACCAGACACTCATTCAGGTCTGAAGTAGATAACAATTCTCACTCTTCATGTCGGACTGTTCCAGCCAAAACTACAAGTTACATGTAAGGTAAATGTATCCCCCCAAGAGACTACTCTGCGTAGAGCGTAGGGGTCAAAGAAGAACTAATTATTCTAACATTAGCAAGTGGAAATCAGGCTGATCAACAAACAAACAAAATCTCCGCCACTCACCGTACTGGCACTTTGCGCCCGTGAACCCTCGGGCGCAGTCGCATATCTGGTCGGTTCCATTCCTTACCGACAGACACGAGCCGCCATTGTGGCACACCGTCGCAGAACAGTTGACTGTAAGGGAAATAGTATGGATGAAATACTTCTCACTCAAATAACCCGCCCAGGAAAGCTACTAAATTTGATACGTTTCAGGTGTTCTGTCAACAGTGTGAGTCTCTGTATGTTGTATGTCTGTATCATCAGTAACGCTCCAAAGTCAATGCATCAAGTATTCTTCCCATTATCAATCATAGACTATAATAGTAATCTCACATGATCGCATCTCTTGACCTCTCTTATCCCTTCTTTCACTGAGCCGCGCTCACGATTGTAAAACCATTTACTCCCAGCAGGAAGGCACTATCCCGCCAAATACCCACCACTACTCAATCACCCCCAGGCTGTAAATAGTAGTGACGTCATGGAGCAGAGGAAATTTGCATATGACCCGCGGCAACCCAATCACCCGCGCGCATCGGTTACACTATGCCGTTCCTGTTCGCATGTGACATTTGACCCGCGGGGTGGTGGGAAATGGAATAAGGCGATACCCTAATAAGGAGCAACTCTGTTTGAGAGAGAAAGAGAGAGAGAAAGAGAGAGAGAGAGAGAGAGAGAGAGAAAGAGAGCACATGGTGCGTATTGTTTTCGCTCGTTCCACTCGACCGCATGCCGTTAGCGGTGGGGTCAAAGATTCTGAGGGCAGATCAGGCAATCAATCAACACATTAGCCACAGCAGTCTGTAATCGGAACGGACCTCCGCTTTTGCGGCTGAGAGATTTACGATCGCATGCTGGTTTGTTGGAGGAAAGCTGCTGCATTGCTTGGTTTTCACAAAATGCGATGTGATTGCTGCATGGTAAACCAGGAAAACCACCACTCATTGGCCCTCTGTTTTATTTGAGGCAGATTTGACATGACTGGTAACCATGCATCCCCCCAGAGTCAACGCTGGCACAAATCGCGGCTAATTGGTGCTTGAGCGGAAGCCAGAAAACACATGTGTCTTCTATTCTATCTCTATCATCTGCCACCCCTGTGTGCTCATCTCATAATGAGCCCTCATTTACATATCCCCCCCTCTCTCTCTTCCCGCGCACCTCACCCCCCGAATAATACGACCGTCCATTCTCGAGAACCGTATTTGATAAACGACCATTCTTCCATAGAGGCAACAAATTCGCATGCATTTCTAATGACTGTATACAGTGATTATGAATTACTGGCTATTACAGTACCCCCGCCAGTACCACCTGTCGCTAGGAACTGTACGATTCGCTAATAACATTGAAGTGTGCGCAATGATCGCAAGAAGATCGAAACGCGCAGTTAGATGCCGCTCTTCCCACATAACCGATGATTTGATAGGAGCGCAGAGTCAACCGGATCGCGCCCCGGGGCAAAAAGAGAGTGAGTCACGACTGGAACGTGTACCTATTGACATACCCAGGCAACTAGTAGCCCATTGTCGGAATGCCACTCTCTCTCACTCTCTCTCTCTCTATAGACTCTGCCATTGTCCGCACTCCACCACCATATGCAAATGGCGCATATGCAAATTGCCAGGAGGAGAGGCGCTGGAAACAATCGCCACACCTGTTCGCATGATTCAGCCCCTGGATCAGCTGGCATGTAGCCTCGATTGTAAAGCGATTGTAAATATGGGAGGGAGTGTTTCAGAGTGTTTCTACAAACATGGGCAGCTGGCGATTATGCGCCGTTTTGTGAGAGGTTGTAAAACAATGGCAAATAAGACTTATTGGGAACAATATTGAAGTTATATACATCATACCTCTCTAAAACATCGTATATTGAAAAATATAACTTATTGAATGTAATGCGCACCTCTCTGACATCCCAGACTCGGTACGAGTACGTAGCCTGGACAGCATTCGGCCACGGTCTGTCGCCGCTTTCGAGTCACGTTCTTGTAGCTATGAAAGTAGACCGTCCTGCAATCAATAATTGTCTTTCCGTGATCTCTTCGTTCCACCTTCACCTTTGCGCTACAGTGCCAGACACATGGCTTCCGGATAGTCACAACTCGTTCTACCTTCTTCTTCTTCTCCCTAATGAGCCTAATGTGGCGGAGAGTATTGCATAACCTCTTTTGACTCAGCGAGTGACCCCGACCCATCCCTCCACTGAGCCGCCACTAATCACAAGGTGCCAACACATCTGGCAGCTCTGCACCCTCTCCCTTTACCACACTCTCTCGCCGAGGTGAGTGAGAGTACGTGGGAACGCCGATGTTATCAGGTAATCAGTGTTAACTGGTAATTAACTGGTTTAAGAACATCTTTGCTACCTTATGAAATAGTGACGTGAAATCACAATCACAACAATTATGAAGGGAAGCTCTCTGACTCACTTGGGTTCTCTGACCGAGCAGGCGCGGAACTTTCCATTGCACCCCGGCTTGCGACTGCGCACGTACTTCGTATAGGCCTGTACGCACGGCTCGCGTACGGTCACGATCTCCACCTCTTCGTGCGGACACACATGCTCCCTGAAAGTTGTTTACTTGTTTGTTTGTTTGTTTGTTTGTTTACCCGTCCCTCGCCGAGCTACAGTGGCGCGCGTTCCCATTGCGCAACGCTTATCTCGTGTGCATTTGATACCCAGAATTGCCCATAAACGTGTAGCATTCTTCAGTGGCGCTCATTATATCTTATCCCACAGCTTCCGAACCCTCCTGGGGTGACGCTGCTATACTAACATTATGCCAGCGGTGATAAGAGAGTTTTCCGGAGTACACTTGACAAGTCCTGATAAAGACGTCGGACGTCGTAAAATCGGTGTAGCTTTGCATTGTGTCGACTTTGGCAACATTGGCCGTTCGCTAAATCTCTTTCGGGGAGGGGGAGGTTGGGTGCGGGGTTGATTGATGGAGGGAGAGGAGAGTGCGCAGCGAAGAGACTAAGGAGAAGAGAAATGACACACATTCCATAAGAAGCTGCAAATGCACCCATCTCCCGGCGCGAAACACTTCCACATCTCAGGGGAGAAGCAACATGCTATAGCCGAACGCTCCATCTCTCTCTCTCTCTCTCTCTCTCTCTCCCCCTCTCTCTCTCTCTCTCTCTCTCTCTCTCTCTCTCTCTCAATCTCTCTCTCTCTCTCTCTCTCTCTCTCGCTCAGGTAGACGTCGGTGCTTGAGTCACTCACTTCGGAGGGTGAGGCCCGTTTACGACCCCCATTTGATAAGGCCTTCACACTCAATCCGTGCATACACATATGATAGTGCGTTGAAAAGAGGGACAAGGAAATGCCTACACTTCGAATGTAGAAAGAGAGAAAGAGAGAGAGAGAGAGAGAGAGAGAGAGAGAGAGGGAGAGATGACGATAGTATCACTGACCCTGGATCCACGCATCAGCTTCAACCCCCGCTGTGCGCTGACTGTCAAGCGAGAGAGATCGATCTGCTCTCCAATTATCGGTAGATTAACACCTGTGGTGTCAGCGTCGGGTAGATCAGATAGCAACCTTCTCTTTCTACCATGATACACCTGTCAGGTGTACCCGCCTCGGGCCACTCTGCGCGCTCTCACGTTCCCACACTCTCTCGCTGCGTGCGCGAGAATATGCAAATGATATTATGTCAGTGGCGCGTAATCCGTTTCGAGTGTGTTCCGAGTGAGAAGGTAGGTAAACATTGCGACATTGAAACGCACTTCCACCGAATTTGCATATTCAAGAGACTGTTGGACAAAGATAGTGAGAGCTACATGAGCGATCGTCGCTTGCATCTAATTTCACTCAGCACACGGCCTGATTGATTACGGTTGCGCAAGGGAACGGTTGCACTATCCCCCTTGGAGGGAAGACCATCCATCATACCGCCACATTGTTTCACGCCTCCTAAACGCTGCCCATCCATTTCGAAACTACAGTATGCCCGCGGGAATACTATTTCAAAGAGGGAGTGAGTGACAGAGAGAGAGAGAGGGGGGAGTTTGAAACTACTCTTTCTCCGCGCGCCCTCTCTGTTTTTGCCCGCTCGGGATCGAGGTTAGCGGATCGTGCGGAAAAGAAGAGAGAGAGAGAGAGAGAGAGAGAGAGAGAGAGAAGGGGAGGCGAACAGATGTGAGAATTGAATCGAACCCACTGGGCGCTACTCCAATACCGCCTCAATAGCCTCCGACAAAACGAGACCAGCACAATAGCGGTTGCATTTGGGGTGAGCGCGCCACATATTAGCATGAGAATGAGACGGCACGGTGCATGGAACAAGACAACAAAACACCAAGACACTCACTGTCCGATCTTGAGCTCCTGTAGCTCCACGTCAATCTGCGAGCCTAGACAGGACGCCACGAGCAGCACCCACCACCATCGCATCTTGGAAGAGTGTGGGGTGAGGGAAGGCAATCGAAGCACTCCCGCTGCGCTACTCTGAAAGGGCAAGTTGAGGTGACGACGGCGAAACAAAATAGCAGCGAGTTACTGGCAAGTCAGTGTATATGCATAGACGCACACGCGCGCGCGCAGTGTATGTGATCAGAGGGGGCGGGGCGAGCGAGTGCTGGCAGAGCATGTCTGATCAGAGGGGATGGGAGGGGGCGGGACTATCTCTCATGCATGCGCATGTATCCGCTATTGTTGCGTGCCAATATTGAATCCTTATCGGTACACCAGAGGAACCAATGATAAGGCTATGCAGTAGTGACAGTTGACGATTCCCAGCTAATGCAATCATCTCTCCGAGTCTTTGTGGCGCGCCACAAAGCCCTCTTCGCATCTCGGGAGGCCTTCTCTCTCTCACTCTCTCTCTCTCTCTCTCTCTCTCTCTCTCTCTCTCTCTCTCTCTCTCACTCTTCCATCAAATCCGACTCTGACTCGCGCACCCGAAATGAATGAGATATGAAATATGGGGAGAGTGACTATATCGAAGCAATCCCTCATACGCATCCAGATTTCGATGCATCACTGTCTTCGAAAAGCCTCCCCGGAAACCATTCCATTTTCACAGACAAAAAACTGTTGAGAGAAATGTAAATGTCGTGGTTGGATGAGTCACGTTGTAGAGTTGCTGGTCAGTCGATGTGTAGTGGGCAGGGTAGTGTGACTCATACTTCGATTTCGAACCATTCTTCTGAAGCCGCCGCTAGCTGGCACGCTAAATGTTGTCTTGACGAATGAATGATACAGAACAGTTTCATGAATGTTAGTGTTAGATAGTTAGATCAATGCAAAAGAGGTATAGAGTTAGAGATGGAGTCAGGGGAAAAGAGGGGAAAATGTGGTACGTTTTTTGGCAGTCACAGTACCTTCCCGGACTGTAAACTCTAGATCAAATGAAACTAGAACAGTAACTTTGACAGAATACCAGAAATAGTGTGAAGTAGGCCGGTGTGGTCTCACCACATGAACCTCTTCTCGCGCGCTTTTTTCGTTCTCTATTTCTCCAGGAAATAACTGCCCACTCGGATTCTATTGACTTAGCAAAAATTACCGTTGAACAAAAAATCTATTTATGGAAAAGTTGAAACGTAAACAATACTCAAAAATTACATTTACAAAAGTGTTCGTGTTTGTTGGACATACGGTGGTGATTCATAACATAATGGGTTCGGCAGCGATAGTGTCACATGCAACGGTCAGTGGAAGGAGATTCACTACTATTGTTCATTTTCAAATTCAAAAAAGTAACGCGATACTGTTCTTCCATAGATGCCATTGCGACGGTTTCACAAACGCTTCGAAGTACATGATGTCAATACAATTCAAGAGTTACGACAACGTATGCGAGTTTTCATGGACAGTATTTTAAACACGATTGTACAGTGTTTGTACAACTAGTGTTTTTCAGTTCGTAGAAAAAAAACACAATAAATCAAATATTTATTCGGGAAGTACACATGAGAGAATGCAAGTTCTATATAATTAAGTATTATACGTCGCCAAATGTGAGAAGTAACGCACTACCGTAAAAAAATTCACATTACGTTTCACCTATAAAACATGCTAGCGACGATTCAAATACTGTAATACAATGCGCCCATAGATACCATTTTACGTTATATAGGTCTGAAATGCAAATATGATGCAGTTATGCTGATGACCACATGTGGAAATCTGGATAAGAATAAAATAGGTTCATATCGTTTGCTAGAGGAGGAATGGGGAGGAAAAGAGGAATGATGAGGGAACTTGTTTTTTGTTCGCAAAATTATTGTTTGGATTACACACAGATTGGATTACACAAATTACAAATTACACACAGATTGTCCGAAAACACAGTGGGTCCGGAAAGGGAAGGAACTCGAAGAAATGCTGTATTGACGAAAGCGCTCTGTACTGTTCGAGTCAGGAAAAAGAAGGGAAGAAGGGACAAGTCCAGTCGGGACACACACACACACATACACACACACACACACACACCGAAAACGAGCTACAGACGCGCTGTGGCAAATAAATGCTGGCCATTTCACACCCACTGTGTTTTTGGAGATTCTGTTTTGTTTCTGCACATTCACAGAACAAGCGGAAACGTGTGTCTGAGAAGCTTGATCGAAGTAAAAATGAAACGGACAAGCAGCGTGTTCTTCTGCAATAATCTAACTGTGTGGCAGAAATCTGACCGAATCGAAACTTAAAGAGAGAAGACATGCAAAACAACAGTGATACGAAAAAATGGAGTAGCACAAGACCAAACTATTTTCGATCTGTAAGTATACAAATATTATTCGTTAATCAGACCGGTTCAAAAACAAGACATGAGATTCATCTGTTCAGTGACTGCACTTTACTTTTCTTTTCTTTTTCATTGCAACCTCATCTACGGAGGTGATTACAGAAATCTGTTAAACACTAATTGAGGTAAAATGTATGACAAGTTCAATTCCACCTGTTGGCGGCACATGTTCGCAGACCTTTCGATTTCTCAAAAAGCTATATTTGCATCACAGTATGACATTGAACTTGACTTTCTGTGATCAGCCGTTTGTCAAGAACTATATGCACTATTCGGCTTTCTTTTCTATTCCGTTTACACTTCTTGCGGTCTACTTTTTTCTATTTCAATCTCCAAAAGCAATGGATTCATTCAAGCTGCATCTGTTGTGGCACCAGGTAAACGTAACTGAGAACAGTTTTTTTGAAATTATAGTTTCATTTCGCTGTTCTGGCTCTGGATTTTCTCGTGACGAGCATACAACCGCTCGTTTTTCTACCGTACCCACTCGGTTTTCCATCGGGATGGATTGGTACGACGGTCCACATAAATGTATTCATTCTTACAGTAAGAAAACATAATAATGATAGAACTATAATATATTAAGGCGACCGTTATATTTTGTCTGGCATTTGTTGGTGTCACCATCGTACAAATTTACTACTTCCGATTTTTCGTAATAAAAATCTTTTTTCGCGACATGTTCACCCCTTTTCAGTCAGTTTGTGAAGCCACAAACAGATGTCAACTTCTCCGCAACCACCAAAATAAAATGTACATGTTCAACTATCCACTCATAGTAATGGGAGGGATTCTATTTGCACTTCTTAGTGAACAATTCGCTGTTCTGCCGCCTTCTAGAGAGCAAATATCCGCCGTATGTAACTTTCAACGCAGTTATTCAAATTTGTAATACTTTATATATTCTCTCTTTTCAGGACTACTCTGACATGTTGTCACTATTCGACCAATACTTGTCTTACGATTGGCAGTTGTTAGATTTCGAGACTGACGACTCGTCTATCATTGTTGTAGTGGCTTCGCTGATCATTGTGTGTTTTTATATGATCACTAATTTGATTACAGGACTTATTATTCCATCAATTCATTTTTTCATCGGTTCATCGAGTATCCATGCTATAGTTTTGCTTTATTTTTCATTTAAGTTCTTATTTTCTTTCCAACAAAATATGGCGCCAGCAACATTCGCATCTCTAAAAGCTTCGATTCACGATGTTATCCTACAAGTAGTTTTTTGGTTTATTTTTCATTATTCATTCGTTCACAGACGCTTGTGCCTCTCATTCTCATCGTTGTTCCTGCTGCTTTCATACTTTATTCCATCGTTTCGAAACTAAATTATGCCAGCTGTAAATCACGAATTGTCAGCTCTGCACAAGTTCTATTTTAGGTCATTGCGGGTGGGTGTTTCCACTATTTTCCATGTATTCGTCGACGTCTGTCCTCGCTTTGCTGTTTGTCAACAAGCCGTATCGGAAGGTGGTTCTCCGATGGATCACTGTCTATATTGCCCGCCGACCGGATAAGACTGCTGCCGCTGTCCACATATCAATAACACAACACTAGAATGTGTTTTTAGCTGTGAGAAGTGAACGCATGTGATAAAATGCGCAAATGTGATGTTGTACCGCATTTGCACGAGAATCTATTTTTACACACCTTTGGCGTACATTTCTCCTGCCGCGAGAGAGGTCAAGCAATCACAACTAGAGTTTGGTTGTGGTTCGGCTTCGGCATTTCAATGACGATCGAAAAAATTCGGCAAATGATGACCGGTTCCGGAGTATCCTAATTGTGATTCAACTACGGGCGGACACACAAGCAGGCGGGTTCTCAGTTGTTCCGCAAGTCGAGCTCATCTCCATCCTCCCTGTCTTTGTCCTCCGAGTCGTCATTCGATGCCCTTCTCTCTCGCTTTCCTGTGCTCGCAGTCATGTCGTCTTGCTTTAATATTACAAAACTCTCAAATCTGGAGCTGACGAGCCCGGAGCATCGTTTTGTAAGCTCTCAACCCTCTCTCTGCAACTCTGTGTGTGTGTGCTTCGGGCCTTCGGATAAGTGTGACCCTGTGACGGGAGCGTGTACTGACAGTATACTTTGTTTCGCATTTTCTATTTCAACGGACGGCAATGGTGTTACCAATGGTTCGCATGTTCCAAATAGCACAGATCAATGAAAAACTCTCCTCCCTCTTCTCTCTCTCTCTCTCTCTCTCTCTTTCTCTCTTTCTCTCCACCCTCTCTTCCAGACTGGCAAGTGTCTCTGTTCTGCTGGCTTCTATGGCCCCACCTGTAAGCGTCACTGCCCGCCCGGTTTCTATGGACCCAGTTGTGCAAAAGTATGGTGTGTAGTTTGTTTTTATTATTTTTCTTTATGGTGAGAAAGAACTATTATCGTTGCACAGAATATTTGATACTTACATGTAAGTTGAAACGTATCGTATACGTATACTCAATGACCCTTTCCAGAAGTGTTCCTGCCCTCCCGGAGTTCGATGTAACCCTTCTAGTGGTGAATGCACGAAGAGATGCCCTGCTGGATACACAAGGGAACACTGCGATCAGAGTACGTTTCATATGCGCTATGTAGGAGCGAAGTGTGCCACTGTGATTAATAACTCTCCGCATTCCGTTCATCATCATATTTTGATCCAGTAGCTCACCCTATTCACATGTGTCTTGAAATTCTCCATACACCAGTGTGCCCCACCATATTAGCGACTTCGAAGATGATATTCGATCACTGTGTCATTCACGAGTGTAACATACACAGTCCCACTTCCCGTGTGTCCACCACTCTAGTCTCACCCCCTCTCCTTCTCAGCCTGTCACCCCGGCTGGTTCGGAATGGAGTGTGGTTCGGCGTGCGATTGCGAGGGGAGGAATGTGACAGTGTGTCACCATGTCACTGGCACATGCACCTGTATGCCGGGAATGTACGGAGAGACCTGCGACACACGTGAGTTCACACATCACACTGTTACTCAAGTACATAGCGGTCAATTTCTTCGATTGACATTTTTTGATAAAACTGGACCCCCTATATAGATGCATTGTTCAAGTGTTTTTGTTTTACAGCAAAATGTCGCATTCAACTCACTCAGCCGAGCACTTTTTTTTCCTGTCATTCACAGAAAGTGTCGGGAGGGGGTTCAATTCACGACGTCGATGACTGCCTCCAGCTAATGTCTGGGCTTTCAAGTTTTTGACTGTTACTTTCTATGTAAAGTATGCCTAAACCGAAACGAGGGCAGCTGATTTTTTGATATGTTAAACAGTAGGTTAAGGGGCTTTCAATTTCTACCTTATGAAGTAATTCCCGCCTACCCGATTCGGACCCAATTGCGAATCGGAGTGCGCTTGTAAAAAACGGTGAGTTGGATCTTTTGTGAAGTCAATGAGTGAATTAAACTTCTATACATTTTGATTTCTACTGTCTAATCACAATCCACAGTTTGCCCGGTATCTATGATAATAGGAAAGGGTTCACCTGCCTCACAGGCTTTCACGTCTCAATTTAACATTATTATTGTCGTGGGGGGGGCGCAGCTTAGTGGATAGAGCGTTTGTCTCTCAATCTCAATGTCGCTGGATCGATACCCCTCGGACCTCGGAGGCAACCATTCTTGTTGAATTCACCCAGCCACTGTGGTGTGACGAACCACTCTCATGGCAGCCAGAAGACGTCACAGCACCATTTACGGACTCAAGAATTTAATTCAAGAAGTCCGACGCCACCCAAACCCATCTCCTTCTGCTGACGTTGTCGTAATCCAAGAACCCCATCTTGTCTCGACTAGGAGGATTCAACGGCTAAACAAAAAAATTATCTTTCACATTTAGTTTTGTTGCCTTCCTTCGTTAAAGGCACCACTGGCGACTTGTTTCTGCACAACCTGCCACAACTCTTTCACACGAACAAAACGTTTGGCGGTGACAGGAATCGAACCCGCGAAGATTAGGGCCATAACACAGCGCACATGCACTGAACCATGAAGCAAGTGGCCAGACGTTGTTCATTTTGCGCTTATGTCTCCGCTTATGTCTCAGTTTTTGCAGTGGAAGCGTTGCGGGAAATTCAAATTTGAGCTGCATTCTTGGCAGTGGCAGAATCGAAAGTAACGCAGAATCGTCGTTCTTTCGCAAAACTGCTAATGTGTTAGGTTAATATGATTTTTTATAATGCTCCGAGTCGAAAATAAGTCGCCACTGTTCCTTTAAATTGCAACACGGATAAAAACATGAATGAAGAGAATATCGCTTTTTCGCAACATTCATTTTCGCCGTGTTTCCCACTCTCCGATCCCGCGACGCATGCTAATCTGCCCCGTTTATGGGATTCCTGTATAATGAGCAGATGGTAACACATAAAAGACAAAGATTAAAATATACTTTGATTGCGTTCCAACAATGCACGTTCTTTACTGTTTCTGCGGTGTTCGTATGTGAGTTTCATGTCATTTCTCAATTTTTATCATTTCTCAATTCTTCTTCTTTTCCCCGCGGCGTGCGGGTCGGGTCTTCGATTTTGTCCCGCCGCTGCCGAATGATCGGGTGCATCGACAAGAATCCTTCCCAAGACAACCATTGAGCCGGCGGGAAGTAGCTCATGTGGAAGCAGTTCAGGCGCGAGGGAGATACTATGTGCAAAGCAAAGGAGTCTCCGGAGCTGTCCACAATCAACAATGGTACTCTAATGGTCTATGGAAAGATTATCGATCAAGTATCGGAGAATTATCGATCAAGAATCGTCTTCCGCCACTAACCTCGTCTGCCCTACTGTCTTTCCCCCGGCGTTAGCCCATAAGATCTTGGCCCCACTGTATGCTTCCTATCCTATCATTGTGATTGTGAGTGTCATATTCAGCTATAACGATTCCGGATAAAACACTTGACACTTGATCTCAATTTTAATATTTTTACGGGTTTTTTAACAACTCGTACAAAAAAACGATATATAAAAACAATCCAACAAAACGAATCTCAACTAAAAAGTCACCTTTTTTGTGATTTTTCAGTCGTCGAGCGATTTCTCGTATTCGAGGACTAGCGAGTGGAAGGGCAAAATGCAAGGAGGGAGGTGCGACAATCGCCAATCAACCTGCAACTAGGTATTGCTTTCCCACCCTCTCTCTCTCCTCATTCTCTCTCTCCTCTCTCTCTCCTCTCTCTCTCTCTCTCTCTCTCTCGCTCTCGCTCTCTCTCTCGCTCTCTTTCTCTTTCTCTACCTCTCTCACTCTCTCTCTTTATCTATGTCTATGGTTCTCATTTCTACTGTTTGAGGATACGCCAAGATCGCTTCACTTGACCCTCTGAAATTCAAGAACTACGACAAATCGTGACGGATCACAGTTGGTAACAACGGGCACACAGGTGAACAAACTTGAAATGTTGCGAATCATACATAACTGCATTTCGACTCGACCCCGGAACTCTTCCAAAAATCCAAATTCGAATTTCAACAAAACCCATAGAACCTGGTAGCGGAACATACAAGGAGACTGCGTGTTCAGAGATCGGCGACGGTTTTTCCTCTTGGCCTGCCCCTCCGTCTCTGTCGGGAGGCGGTTTGTCGGAGGAGTACACACTGCAACAGTTCCACTTCCACTGGGGAGAGACCGACGCCACTGGCAGCGAACACAAGTTCGACGGAATACGGTTCCCTCTCGAAGTACGACCTTCTCTCTCTCTGTCTGTCTCTCTCACTCTCTCTATCTTTCTCTCTCTTCTATACTAAGGTGATCTAGGCTCACCTGGTCCACTACCGCTCGTCCTGGTCCAAGGAGAAGGTCGAGAGCACGCCCGGCGGGATCGCGGTGGTACGTTAACACACACAGTCTTCGAAATCAGAAACCGAAAGGGCACGTCATATTTCTATGTGTAACCGCTACCAACGCATACCGTATAGTGTTGGGTCGATTAATCGACTTTCGATTAATTTTCGATTAATCAGCTCGATTAATCGATTAATCGCTCGATTAATCGATTAATCGAACATGTTTCGATTGTTCGATTAACGACTAATCGTTATTCGATTAATCGAAATAACCTCGATTAAATCGAAAGTATATTTCTCAATTTCGGTACAGTTTTTGTTTCCTAGAGCGTTGTATGAGTTGAAATAAGCCACAATTTCTCATAAATGAACTGTTTATGGTAACTGTTCACATCAAGCTACGGAAACATGATTGGAAATTAATCATTAATCGATTAGTCGACAAAAGTTCGATTAACGATTAATCGTTAATCGATTAATCGACAATTTCTCGATTAACGATTAATCGATTAATCGTTAATCGAAGGTTTCGATTAATTTTTCGATTAATCGTTAATCATTAATCGAACATTACTTAATCGACCCAACACTAATACCGTAGTGTGATACCGCGCTCGTTACTTTATTATTTTTTGCAGCTAGCAGTAGTGTTTGTTGTGGAGACTGCTGTGAAGGGGACAGAGAACACCTATCCACTACACATACTTGATCACATCATTGCTAATACGACAAAGAGCGGTAAGGGCTTTCTCTCTTTCTCCTCTCTCTCTCTCTCTCGCTCTCTCTCTCTCAATCTCTCTCTCAATCTCTTCTCTAGGCAACTCGATGACTGTGAGCGGCTTCCGTCCCGAAACCCTCGTTCCAATGAGCACCAACACCTTCTTCCGCTACAGAGGTGAATAGAAAACTTAATCATTGACACATTTACATTTCAGGCTCTCTCACCACCCCGCCTTGTTCGGAGGACGTGGCGTGGATTGTGCTTACAACACCACTCAAGTGAGTGGACATGGAGAGAAAGAGGGGAGAGAGAGAGAGAGAGAGAGAGAGAGAGGGAGAGAGCGCGCAAGAGAAAGGGAGGGAGGGAGAGAGAGGGATGGAGAGAATACTGAACACTATCAGGGTGACACCTCAACAACTGGCCACCCTGCGTAAGCATCAAGGTTCTCACGGTCCGATGGGACACAACAACCGAGAGACTCAAGAGGTGGGCGGGGCTAGTAGGGGCGTGGTCTATTCGTTCAGGTGAACCGCCGCAATGTGGTTCTCTCCTCCGACAAAATCGAGATGACAGCGACGATCGGGGAGGCAAAATATTTCGATCCTAGAGAGGAACCGAAGAGGAGTCCGCAAACGTTGACTATCGAGGTGGGAGAGAGAGAGAGAGAGAGAGAGAGAGAGAGAGAGAGAGAGAGAGAGAGAGAAAGAGAGAGAGAGGGAGGGAGGGAGGAGAGAGGAAGGAAGGAGAGAGGAGAGAGGAGAGAGAGAGAGAGGTTTTTCAGGATGTCCGCGCGATGGCAGCGCGTACTTATACTGGACGCAAACAAACGTCGGAATCAAAAGGGCGATAAAACCGCGGTCAAAATGCATTCGGAAACTGAAAAAATATGTATCGCAAACTGTCTCGATTGTATAACGTTACAATAAATATAAATACTGCAGTATAACCAAGTGAGTGGAATGAACAAATTCTGGTTTTCCTCCCTTGATAAAGATGAGTCCGGCCTGCACATTGTGCAACCACTCAGTAGCGGTCAGGCTCTTCGATACTGACTTCGAAACGCCATCGAAACACGACCAAACCGCGTGGTTCAAAGGCGTTTTGAAGGGACTGTTTTGAAAAGACTGACCACTACTTTACTATTTCTCTCGTACAATTGTCTCACTTAATGAAATGACTGGTGACCATCGCGTCATTTCCCCCGTCCCACTCCTCGTTGCTAGTCGGGTGAGGCAGGGCGGACGGTCGGGCATGGACAGCCTACCATCGCTCTTGCTACAAGCACTACCGCTACTTGTCGGAATATGTGCGTCTCTCTCCCTCCTTTTCCCTCCCTCTCTCCCTCTCTCTCTCTCTCTCCCTCTCCTCCTCCCCCTCCCTCCCTCTCTCTACTCGTCTAGGCGCGGTCCCTCTTCTCTACTGTCGCAAGAAGAGCGGCACGGCCTCTTCGGCTGTCACCCCCCGCACCCATCGCCCCCCTCCGCCTCCCCTTCCCTCGGCAGATGACCTCATCACCCTCCCACTCCCGCCGCCGAAATGGGAGGACATCGAGAAGTGGGGTTTGCTTTCGGCGCTCACGGGTTCTTGTAAAAACTGGTGAAGGAGATCGAGGAAGACATCACTAAGCGGGAAACCCTCTTCATTCTCTCTTTCCTTTTTTGTTTTTTTTTCGTAAAATCCTGCAAAAGAGATGATCAGCGACATGTTAACGATTTCGAATTGTAATTGTAGGATGAGGAAGAAGAGGCCGAAAAAGCAGCAGATGTACGGCAACCAGTACGGCTACGGCAACACGGGAACCGTCGCTCAGGTACGGTAGTACAGTAGTCTACAGTACTCACTTCCCCGCATTCTCTCGTCACCCTGTTCTGGACCAGATTCCATCAAGAGTACGGTAGAGTACAGTAGTCTAGCTGACAGTACTCACTCTCACTCTCAATATCTCCTGATCGCCCACTCTCTCTATCTCACTCTCGTCATCCTCTTCTCCCGCCTGCTCTTCCCATTAAGATTTGTGCAGTTTCCATAGATGCGTTTAGAGTACGGTAGATTACCGTACCCTACCGTATAGGCTACGCCGGCGGCGGGTTCGGCGGACGGTACGCCAGCTGAGACGCCGTCGAAGCCAGCCGGCAAGTCGACTGATACCAAGTCGGCGGATACTGCGCAGAACAAGGAGAAGAGGGGAAAGAGCGTGGAGAAGTCGCCGGACAAGGAGTCACAGCAGAAGAGGAAGAAGGAGAAGGAGAGGAGCGAGAAGAAGAAGGACAAGGACGACAAGGACGACGACGAGGCGGAAGACGACGAGACCGGCAAGAAGGTGGGGCCTTCTAACAGTCTTCGAAACACTTTTGACTCACACAGTTTGAGAAGTTTGTAGACAAAATGATCGTCAAAAATTTGTAGTGCAAAATGTCATGTCTTTTTAATGGTTTCAAAGAGACTAACAGCTATTTAATAATTTAATTTTTTTTTATTGCTTTATCGATTTTTCCAGGGCACCGAGTCGAAGGTGAATGAAGACGAGACGGACAAGGTGACGCCCAACAATACCACAGCGCCCACCTCCATCTCCAATGCGAACGGATGAAGAGGGGGAGTGGAACATATCCCGTCTGAAATGAACTAACCGAATTCCACGTTGTGATGTCGAGCGAGAATCGAGAATAAACTATTGACCAAATGTTCGAGAGTTGATTGATAAGGAGAGAAGTTGTGGACTGTCTTGGATCTGTATACAGAGTAGAATACTCATGCGTGAGAAAGGGTCAGAACTATTTTGTGTAGGACATTGACAAACACACTGCCCTCTTCTTGGTTATTGTGATTCGCATCACATGATGTTGTGTCGGCATCGATTAGGGTTTATATTTTGGTGTGAAAGTTCAGAGTTGGAGAGTTCTCTCAACCATCTAATCAGAGGGTTTTGTTTTGTCAGAACAGTTAGGGACCAATAAAGGATAGAATTGGTATTTGATTCATTATTGTGGTTTTGTCTTGCATGAACCACAACATAGACAAGGAAAACTTAAATTATATAAGTTTTATCTGGTGCGAAAATGGATACTTTCGCTCATTGCAATGTTATACATATATTGTTTCGCGTATCTTTTCGTGAATGCGCATCAGAAATATGCTCAGCCGCTGAACTTATTCATTAACACATTCAACAATAGTATGTTCATTTATTTAGATTTCAAATCATAGTTTTCAGATTCTGTTTCAAACTTGACAAACTCGACAATTCAAGAAATTAGTATCGGTAGACTTTTGCTATACTTAATTTGTTCTAATGATTGATGAATCCAGAAAAGGCGATATCTATAAACATGAAAGCCGACTTGGACCTGGAGAAACAATACGTCCCAAAGCTATGTGTTTTGGCTGCCGATTCACTGATGAACGAAGCCAAGAATAGAGCTTTGCAAGATCGTAAGGAGCCACCGTTCGGACTATGTGAATTTCCGGTAAGTGTTTGATAACACTGATATTTAGCACTTTCTCGATCCGATAAAGAAATCGCAAGGCAACAACTCCATTTTACTCATTGGCAACAGCTATGCCGGAAATCAAGGTACGAATTTCAAAAACAAACTTGCCGATACTTTTTTGTTCAGCTGATATGATATACCGCCATTTTGAAAACGTTTCTTTCAGTTTCAAACTGTTCTACATGAGTAGTTAGTTTGACTATGAAAACTATTTCGAAAAAGAGTATTTCAGCTTATGACCCTTTGTCTGACACGAATGAATACCAGGACTTTCGAAATGCTGTCAAAAAAATTAAACCAGATATTCTGTTTGTCCTGCACAGGTTGATGTTAAATCAAATTGTTACATAAGCATTTAGATCACTGGGAAACTCAAAACATCCGCTAAATGGATCAATGAACAATGACACGATTTATCAATTCATGCTAGAACAGGTACTGCAATATCGATTCACAATGCAGTGAACATACAAACTTTCAGCTAACCTCTTTTGAAAAGTACACCAAAAACAAAGTGTACATAATGAACGCCTTTCCATCACTAGTTGACTATCCACAGCAAGTCGCCATTAACTTCCTGAAGACAAAACACAAACCATTGAAAGAGATCGGGGTGATGACAACGTTGTAAAGAACAGTTGACATGCGATGATTGCAGGATGGGCTGACGGTATTCGACCAGGAGCCAGCTCGCGTTAGAATCGCCATGCTGAGGGCAGTGTGCGAGAAATGCGAGGTATGGAACATTTTATACCAAATTCCTACATTCGTAATTGACACGTTGTGCTCAGGTTCTGGATGGAATGCGGATGATGTTGGACGAGAGAGGCCACTTCTACCCCTACGACCCACACACTTCTGTCATGTACTTTGATAGTTATGTGCATTTCACCGACACTGGAGTAGACCGACTCGCACCCATGTATCAACTACTTGCTCGCAAGTTCTCCTAATACGCATACATGTTGTGTTATTGCGATTGTCTGTTTATCATAGTATGTCTTTGTCTTATTTCTTTTTTTTAATAAGAATAACATGAATTACCTTGTATACTATATAAAAGAACACAATACGTCATAAATAGAATGTTTACGGTTTGTGTGAAAAAGAAAAAAACTGGCGCTAGCCGCGTTGTCATCGATAATATATCGATAATGTGATCGTATAGTGAATTATCTTTTAAAAGGACTTCCGTAAGAGAAGAGTTTGTGTTACCCAACGTAATGCAACAAAAGCTCATGCATTTTATCAATCGAAATAGTAAACAAAACAATGAGGTAGCACTCAGGTGAGGGGCAGGCAATCTCCCGTGTACGAATGGTTTTAAAAAGAACACAATACGTCATAAAGCGTATCTCGCTTCCTACAACAACTAGCGTTACCAAAATCGAAACTTAACCATTTTCTAACATCCTGATAACATCTATCAGCATCACATTGTTCTCGCAAAGATTCTAAGGGACCTTTCGTTCAGTCGCCTTTTGCCGATTCTAGCGCGCGACTGGTCTTAACACAAACCAACCAGCGCTGCCGCGCTGGTTGTAATATGTTTATAACCACATTCGCTGAATACATGAACAACAACGACGTTCGAGAAGAATCGACAGCGAGCGTAAAATCATGTTTTCTGACTTACTAATTTACTAATAAAAATAGTTATTCTATACCACTCCTCACGTCAGCGATTTAAAAATGGTGGCCTTTACGTTCCGAGTAGTATATCGTATATGCCTTGAAACGGCTGAAACGATTATGTGAGTGGCAGAGAGAATGAGAGAAAATGGAGAGAGATAGAGAGAGAGAGAGAGAGAGAGAGAGAGAGGGAGCGAGAGAGAGAGAGAAATAAGGGGCGGGGGAATTGAACGGCTCCATACATTCAGTGTCGTTCGCGCATATTTCTCGGTCAGAGCAGACATATTTTCTGCATATCCATTTTTTGAACGTTTTTTTTGAAAAAAAATATGAAGGTGGGAACTCAATCGTGCATCGTACTTACCCAGCGTGTTCAAACTAATGTATTATTGTTTTTGGATCAAATATCAAGTGTTCTGATGGACTACAAAGCGACACAACCCCGACGACAAAAAAATCTCTCTACGCAATAGCCGGCGCAGGCAAATCCAACAACGAAGAACGGAAGTTTCTCGACTTCTTGAGAGTCAACTCACGCAGGATGATACGAAGGCGACATATATTCGTCACAAACGACATAGATGCATCAACCTTAGAATCAACGCTTCTAGGGAAACGCAGGTATACGTTCGAATATTGTGGTGTGTCGTGTGTGAGTATGCATCTTTTCACTGGTTCACAGTCCGAACGAATACCTTTACAGGGTCACCATGATAAGCCACGGTTCCTGCTCAAGTTCATCGACTGCAGAAGCCACAATTGTGTTATAAATACAATAAAACAGTTATAGAGGATGACTTGTGCTGTGAATTGAGTGTAAAGTAATAATGTAGATGAAACTGGTGAACATTGTCCCGATTGTGTGTTTTTGTGCTCAAACACGGTGAAAATGACGGAAATCGAAAAATCGAGCACTAGAGATCTCTGAGCATTCTATCTGGGCAACAGCTTCACAAAACTGGGCGCTGTACGATAAGTTTGAAGAGAGTAATTAGGTTTCGGAGCTTTCCCATTGGAAATCGAGTCAAAATCAAGGTTTTTGGACTCTAATTAGAAAACGGAGGCGAAAATCCAAAATCGAACACTAGAAACCCATCACGAATCAAAACTTTTTAAAGATTGCTTGATTACGAAGGGAGTAACTTTAGAAAATGGAGAACTCTGCTTCATTTCCTAAAAAGAGACCGCCAAGCGCGCGAATTGTGCGGTCGAATGATCTCGCGCGGGCTGGTTGCCTCAAATGCTGTCTGGTAAACATTCGGCGAAATGACTGCCGTACGATGAACGGGGGGGATGCCCTATAACAAAGTTTAAATTATATGTAGTCAAGGATTAAGCCGCAAAACCGATTCATTACCGCAATCAACAATGGTATTTTCATTTGTTCAGATTTCAAATCAGGGTTTATTTTATTTTCTGCGCGCCCTGATAGGATGGACAGCTGATAGGATGGAATCCTTGCAATTGCAACAAGCGTTGCCATCGATGTGTGTTTGCGCAGACACAATATAATCACATTTGTCGAATACGTGAACATATAACGCTGTTCGATGAGAATCGAAAGCAGGCGTATAATATAAAGAAACCTAAACGCTTCCTTATTTTCTGACTCACTAATATATATGTAACTGCGACTAGTGATCCTATAGCACCCTCAGTGAATCTTGTGAACAGACTTTGGCTGAAACGAGTATGTATATATAGATAGCAGAAAGAGAGAGAGAGAGAGAGAGAGAGAGAGAGAGAGAGAGAGAGAGATAGGGGGCGGAGAATTGAACGGCTCGATACATTCAGTGTTTCGCTCATGTTTCTCACTCGGAGTAGACATATTTTCTACATATAATATATTTGGAATGTCTTTGGAAGAAATATAGAGGTGAGAACTGGAATAATCATTTCGTACCCAGCGTGTTCACAGTAATGTAATTTTCTTCGTGCATGTATCTAATCCATGAGGAAGAAACTAGACCTTGTGGAGACAGTCACATCCTGGAGTCATTTCTTATAGGGGGTTCTTAGCTACCCGATAGACCCGAACGCAGTGATCGAGGTGGCTCTATCACTCCTCTATCGACCTTCTATCGCGCCTCGATCAGTCGATTTTCAATGGAAATTTGGTTAGGGGCGAACGCTCGCGTTAGGATCTATCGCTCCGCCGATAGACCCAAACAACGTTCGATCAAGGCTCAAACGACCCTCTATCGCAACGTTCGAATCTGAACTATGTCCCGACACGATACAACTTTGAAATAACAAACTATTACCATGCAGCAGTCAAGTGGACAAAACACGCACATCAGCTGTTTACTGTTAGAAATATTGATTGCATTATATTATTGTCATGGTTTGTTTTCGATGGTAATGCATGTGCATAGGATGAATGTAGCTGCGTGGATTGTCTTCCTCTTGTGGCGTCGCCGACGCTGTCAGAAGCGCCTTGCTGACCCGTTTCTCGTCGAGAACAAGCGTGAGCTGCGGAAGACGCTGTATAAGTGGAAGAAGTATCCTGCAACGTTCAAGGTTGTGTTTTTTTTTTCGTTCACACTCTTGAATCTTATGTGATATAGAAGATGTTGCGTATTGATATACCGACGTTCGACTACATTCTGCACCGTATTCGTCCTTCTTTACACGGTCAACGTTCTATTCGTCCGTCAGAACAACTTGCTGTTTATCTTCTTTACATTGCACACGGCAAGTTTATTTGAAATAAATTCCAGATATGCGGATTTTTTCAGGTACACACGCGGCTTTTCTCTCTACATTCTTAGGTTTAGGGCGGGCTACCGTATCCTCTATAGTCTCTCGGGTGGCTAAGGCTATTGAGCTTGAACTATCTTTCCACATTTCTCTTCCCCAGACTCATGACGAATGGAAGTCCATAGCTCGCGAGTTCGAAACACACTGGAATCTACCTAATTGTTGTGGTGCCCTCGATGGGAAACATACAAGAATTATCAAGCCACCCAATGCCGGATCATTGTATTATTGTTTTCACCAATTTCACTCTATTAACTCTCTTGTTCTATGTGATGCACGGTATAGAATCATATGGGCCAACGTAGGTAACTACGGTAGCAACAATGACGCATCATTGTTCAATATGTCAGATCTGCTCTCTCGCCTCTGTGACAACACCACTCTCCCTCCTCCCGAACCACTGCCCGGTGCTCCTTCTACCCCATTCCCATTCTACATCGCTGGTGATGGCATCTTTTCGCTTGCGAAGTGGTTGATGAAACCATTCGGCGGACAAGGGCTCACGGAAGAACAGAAAATCTACAACTACCGCATTTCACGTGGGAGAAGGATTATTGAGAACGTGTTCGGGTTGCTATCTACGAGATTTCGCATACTTCGTCGCCCCATTGATCTTAATGTCGATAACATTACCACTCTGCTCTCCTCTATTCTCATATGCCACAATATTATATTACATGTGCATCCCATAACTCCTGGTGACCATTCCGTTCCTACCATTCATTGTAATCAGTCCGACCCTAATCTAGACGCGGAAGAAGACGATGATTGTGCCGATGTCTCTCTACCCACACAACTCCGTCCCTATCTTATGACATATTTCAATACTACTGGACAGGTGCCTTGGCAAAAAGAAATGATTCAATAAAATTTTATATTGCACTTCGGAATTCTACGTCATAAACAAAATACACAAAATACAGAACAAGGATGTAATATGCTTGCAAAACACGCATCAAAAGAATAAAGTCAATCTATAGAGGAGTGTACACCATGGGGGGATTGTAGTGAGTAACCAGGTGATTGAGGTAGTTGAGGAGATCGTTCTTCATCTTAGAACGAGTGATACTTGTCTGGCTGTCAAGCACGGAGGACACGTGCAAATAGAAATCATCAGACGTAGCAGATGGAGTGGGAGACGACGACTGCTCCCTGGACAGCGTCTTCTCAAGCTTCATGTGTTCCCACTTCTCTCGCTCCAACTCGAACATCCTCTCCTGGATGGTCAGCACCTTGGAAATGTCAGCATCTGAAACGAGATCAATATGTACATCAGAACATCAATACAGTACAGCAATATGAAAACAGTATTACCTTCCTTCCGAGACTTGCCCTTCTTGCGAGCGGGGGCAAACCCGCCATCATCGCACACAACCAACGACTCACTGAAATCTATATTATAAATTTACTATAAGTTGAAAAAAACAAAAAAAAATAATCACCTGAGTGCTACCTCATTGTTTGGAATTCACTAGAAAACACAGCATCTGATTGGGAGGCGAGCCGTGAAAATCATACCATTTCAAATTGAAGTCCCATGAAATGACTCCAGGATGTGACTGTCTCCACAAGGTCTAGTTTCTTCCTCATGGATTAGATACATGCACGAAGAAAATTACATTACTGTGAACACGCTGGGTACGAAATGATTATTCCAGTCGCCACTCTCCCCCCCTAAAATTTCCTATGGAGTTTGTTGTCCGCTCACGTACAGAGTTTCTGGGTAGAGGACTCGAGCTGACCTTTCAGACTTAAGTTAGATTACTCAATGAGACGGCACATAAATTTTTTCATCTCATTTGCATAACTCCTTATAGGGGTTCACTAGCAACCTGACACCTGGACATGGACTGAAAATGACACTTTTCGACCGAATTTTTGTTATAACTCGCTTCATTTCACAGGTACACAGTTACTACTTGGTACATATGACAAGTACATAAGACTTATCATTTAGGTAAACAATACAGGTAAACAAGTAAACAAACAAGTAAACAATAAACACATGTTCAAAATTCCATTTTTCAGAACTTCTATGTAAACTTCATCTCATTTTTGAGATATGAAGATACCTTTCTAGGGTTATGACAAGATAAACGTCGATAATCAGATTTTATAATGTCACCTCATTTGCATATTCCCAAATACGGTAAATGTTGTCTCTAAATTACTTTTTAAATAGTAAAATTAGTTTCTCAGTCAGTTTTAGACCTAGAGACTTGATACTTGGTACAGGTAACAAGTAAACAAGTTCAATTTTTTTGGTAAACAACAACAGTAAACAAGTAAACAAATAAGTAAACAACTTCAAATCTCATTTAAAAAGTGTCTAAAGTGTACTAGACCAAGTACTGAGTTCAGATTTGTTGTTTACAAGTGAAGTAAACAAGTAAACAAGTATGTAAACAACTCAGAAAGGTGTTTTAAAGGTCTCTAACATGTAGTACACAAAGTACTCTGTTCGGTTTTATCGTTTATTTGGAATGTAAACAAGTAAACAAAAAAGTAAACAACTCCAAATCTCATTTTAAAGGTATCTCACGTATACTAGACCAAGTACTAAGTTCATATTTGTTGTTTACAAGTGAAGTAAACAAGTAAACAAGTTTGTAAACAACTCAGAAATGTGTTTTTAAGGTCTCTAACAAATAGTACACAAAGTACTCAGTTCGATTTTATTGTTTATTTGGCATGTAAACAAGTAAACAAATAGGTAAACAACTCCAAGTAACTTTTTAAAGGTATCTAATGTGTACTAGACCAAGTACTGAGTTCATATTTGTTGTTTACAAGTGAAGTAAACAAGTAAACAAGGTTGTAAACAACTCAGAAATGAGTTTTAGAGGTATCTAACATGTAGTACACAAAGTACTCAGTTCGATTTTGTTACTTGTTTGAGATGTAGACAAGTAAACAAAAAAGTAAACAACTCCAAATCTCATTTCAAAGGTATTAAACGTGTACTAGACCGAGTAATGAGTTCATATTTGTTGTTTACGAGTGAAGTAAACAAGTAAACAAGTTTGTAAACAACTCAGAAATGTGTTTTGAAGGTCTCTAACGTGTAGTACACAAAGTACTCAGTTCGATTTTATTGTTCATTTCTGATGTAAACAAGTAAACAAAAAAGTAAACAAGTACAAATATCATTTTAAAGGTATCTCACGTGTACTAGACCAAGTACTGAGTTCAGAGTTGTTGTTTAAAGTTATGTTATGAGTATAGATTTAGAGGTTATACAGCGGAAAGGCGAGCGCGCCGAAGGCGCGCGAGCCTTGGAGCGTACGCGGCGCGAAGCGCCGCCACTAGCGGCCGGAGGCTCGCTTTGTTTACGAGTGAAGTAAACAAGTAAACAAGTTTGTAAACAACTCAGAAATGTGTTTTGAAGGTCTCTAACGTGTAGTACACAAAGTACTCAGTTCGATTTTATTGTTCATTTCTGATGTAAACAAGTAAACAAAAAAGTAAACAAGTACAAATATCATTTTAAAGGTATCTCACGTGTACTAGACCAAGTACTGAGTTCAGAGTTGTTGTTTAAAGTTATGTTATGAGTATAGATTTAGAGGTTATACAGCGGAAAGGCGAGCGCGCCGAAGGCGCGCGAGCCTTGGAGCGTACGCGGCGCGAAGCGCCGCCACTAGCGGCCGGAGGCGAGCGAAGCGAGCCTCCGGCCGCTAGTCTGGTGTATGTGTAAAATGCCCTATGGTGTCTGTGCGTCCATCGCTCTACCGCGCCACCCACTACTCCTATCTAGCCAAACGTGACATCGATCCGATGGTCTCGGTCCCGAGATGCAGGATTCCAATTTTCAGATCTTTATCTCTCATATCCGCGGAGCTATAAGCTCAAGAAGGTCCGACGAAATAGCGCGTAATCCGAGAGAGTCAGACAGAAAAGCAGCGAGATAGTGTGTCAGATGAAGAGACGGGTCACTGACGAATCGGGTGCGGCGAGTAGACCTTACAAGAACGAGTACTGCGAATCGCAGACTTCAGCTATCGAAAAACGGTTTCGACGTCACTCCTCTACACTCCCTCACCTACAAATCTGCCCGTAATCTTTTTATAAATCCTCCTGGTTTCCTTTCACGAAGTGATTTAGTCGAGGCGAGGCGACACCAAACAGTTGTCGCGGGCTGTTCAAGAAAACTAGGCAACCGTGTAAGGTCTCCCTTTACTACAACATGCTTATAGGTGGCCACTACACTTCTACAAAAATTTGCATATTTTTGTGACCTCTGACGCTCGCTATCAATTAAATTCCTCTAATCGACGTCGTTTTATTGCCCCGCGACGAGAGAGTGTGGCGAGGTGAGAGTGCGCCAGCTGCCAGTCTGTCTGATGTCAGAGAAAAAGACAGTCAATTGTGCAAATGAGCGAGAACATCACCACGCACTACGAAACAGCTCACCACACTCCAACAAACTGCGCGATTACTATATTCTGAAGAAATACAATAAAACATTACTATATGCACTCACGTCCTTCTATATTCAATCATAGAAGTGAGGCGAGGCGAAATAGTATGTAACCTCCTTTTCTCATCCATCATTTTCTTCTCTCTCTCCTTCTCTCTCTCCTTCTCTCTCTCTCTCTCTCTCTCTCTCTCTCTCTCTCTTCTCTTTCTCTCCCTCTCTCTCTCTCTTCCTCTCTCTCTCTCATTTATTATGATTTTAGATTAGTGATAACTATGAAGTCTACTTGGATCTAAAATCAATAATAATTGTCAACCAGCTGCTCATCTCTCTCTCTCTCTCTCTCTCTCTCTCTCTCTCTCTCTCTCTTATATTTTATATAATATTAGACCAGTGATAACTATAAATTATACTTGTATCTATAATAAATAGTTATTCTATAATAAATAGCGCTTTCTATGTGCATACGAGAAAGTGAACGATCAGAGAGTCGGAGAAAATTCATATCAGTAGCAGTGATCAATATATTCTTATTATTACTGATCTGCTGATCGACTTTGACAGCGGAAACGCGCGGAGCGTGCCGGAGCGCCCTCTATGTGCATACGAGAGAGTAAAAATCAGAAAGTTGGAGAAAATGCATTCCAGTATCAGTGTTCAATATATTTTGATAATTACTGATCTACTGATCGGCTTTGACCGCGGAGGCGCGCGAAGCGTGCCGGAGCGCTTTCTATGTGCATACGAGAAAATGAACGATCAGAGAGTAGGAGAAAATGCATATGAGTAGCAGTGATCAATATATTCTTATTATTACTGATCTACTGATATACTTTGACCGCGAAGGCGCGCTTTCTTTGTGCATACGAGAAAGTGAACGATCAGAGAGTCGGAGAAAATGCATATCAGTAGCAGTGATCAAGATATTCTTATTATTACTGATCTACTGATATACTTTGACCGCGGAGGCGCGCGGAGCGTGCCGGAGCGCTTTCTATGTGCATACGAGAGAAAGAAAGATCAGAGAGTCGAAGAAAGTTCATATCAGTAGCAGTGATCAATGCATTCTTACTATCACTGGTCTACTGATATATTTTGACCGCGGAGGCGCGCGAATCGTGCCGGAGCGCTCTCTATGTGCATACGAGAAAGTGAACGATCAGAGAGTCGGAGAAAATTCATATCAGTAGCAGTGATCAATATTTATTCTTATTATTACTGATGTACTGATAGGCTTTGACCGCGGAGGCGCGCGGAGCGTGCCGGTGCGCTTTCTATGTGCATACGAGAAAGTGAACGATCACAGAGTCGGAGAAAATTTATATCAGTAGCAGTGATCAATGCATTCTTACTATTACTGATCTACTGATATATTTTGACCGCGGAGGCGCGCGAATCGTGCCGGAGCGCTTTCTATGTGCATACGAGAGAGTGAAAGATCAGAGAGTCGGAGAAAATTCATATCAGTAGCAGTGATCAATGCATTCTTACTATTACTGATCTACTGATATATTTTGACCGCGGAGGCGCGCGGAGCGTGCCGGAGCGCTTTCTATGTGCATACGAGAGAAAGAAAGATCAGAGAGTCGGAGAATTGGCATATCAGTAGCAGTGATCAATATATTCTTATTATTACTGATCTACTGATAGACTTTGACCGCGGAGGCGCGCGGAGCGTGCCGGAGCGCTCTCTATGTGCATACGAGAAAGTGAACGATCAGAGAGTCGGAGAAAATTCATATCAGTAGCAGTGATCAATGCATTCTTACTATTACTGATCTACTGATTTATTTTGACCGCGGAGCGTGCCGGAGCGCTTTCTATGTGCATACGAGAGAGTGAAAGATCAGAGAGTCGGAGAAAATTCATATCAGTAGCAGTGATCAATGCATTCTTATTATTACTGATCTACTGATATATTATGACCGCGGAAGCGCGCGGAGCGTGCCGGTGCGCTTTCTATGTGCATACGAGAAAGTGAACGATCAGAGAGTCGGAAAAAATTCATATCAGTAGCAGTGATCAATGCATTATTACTATTACTGATCTACTGATATATTTTGACCGCGGAGGCGCGCGGAGCGTGCCGGAGCGTCCTCTAAGGGCATACGAGAAAGTAGAAGATCAGAGAGTAGGAGAGAAGGCATATCAGTATCAGTGATCAGTATATTATTATAATTACTGATTCACTGATCCGCTTTGACCGCGGAGGCGCGCGAAGCGTGCCGGAGCGCTTTCTATGTGCGTACGAAAGAGTAAAAGATCAGAGAGTAGGAGAGAAGGCATATCAGTATCAGTGATCAGTATATTATTATAATTACTGATTCACTGATCGGCTTTGACCGCGGAGGCGCGCGAAGCGTGCCGGAGCGCCCTCCATGTGCATACGAGAGAGTAAAATATCAGAGAGTAGGAGAAAATGCAAATCAGTTTCAGTGATCATTATTGTTATTTTTATTACTGATCTACTGATATGCTCTGACAGCGGAGCGTGTCGGAGCGCCTTCTATGAGCATAGTAAATACGTCTGTAGAAAAGCAGTCAACCAGATAGACTGTGACACTTTCTAACTATTCAAAATTACTGAAAATAAAAAAAGGAAATAAATAAAGATCAGTCATCTACTGGAAGACTGACAACAGCACTTCTAGCACAGCTCCTAATAGCACTTCCAGAGCACATATCAAATCAATCTATATATCAATCGATAGATAATTTTCTCCTCTATTTTATACCTTTATTTCTAGCGCGCGAAGCGCGCTAGTTCGAGTGTAAGTGTAAAATGCTCTATGGTGTCTGTACGTCCATCGCTCTACCGCGCCAGCCACTACTCCTATCTAGCCAAACGTGACATCGATCCGATGGTCTCGGTCCCGAGATGCAGGATTCCAATTTTCAGCTCGTTATCTCTCATATCCGCGGAGCTATAAGCTTCAGAAAGTCCGACGAAATAGCGCGTAATCAGAGAGAGTCAGACACAAAAGCGGCGAAATAGTGTGTCAGATGAAGAGACGGGTCACTGGCAAATCGGGTGCGGCGAGTAGACCTTACAAGAACGAGTACTGCGAATCGCAGACTTCAGCTATCGAAAAACGGTTTTCACGTCACTCCTCTAAACTCCCTCACCTACAAGTCTGCCCGTAATCTTTTTATAAATCTTCCTGGTTTCCTTTCACGAAGTGATTTAGTCGAGGCGAGGCGACACCAAACAGTTGTCGCGGGCTGTTCAAGAAAACTAGGCAATCGTGTAAGGTCTCCCTTTACTACAACATGCAAATAGGTGGCCACTACACTTCTACCGAAATTGGCATCTTTTTGTGACCTCTGACGCCTGCAATCAATTAAATTCCTCTAACCGACGTCGTTTTATTGCCCCGCGACGAGAGAGTGTGGCGAGGTGAGAGTGCGCCAGCTGCCAGTCTGTCTGATGTCAGAGAAAGAGACAGTCAATTGTGCAAATGAGCGAGAGTATCACCATGCATTACGAAACAGCTCACCACACTCCAACAAACTATTTTCTGAGCACATACAATAAAACAATACTATATGCACTCACGTCATTCTATATTCAATCATAGAAGTGAGGCGAGGCGAAATACTATGTAACCTCCTTTTCTCATCTCTCTCCTTTACTTATCCCTCTCTTCTCACGTCTCTCTCTCTCTCTCTCCCTCTCTTCCTCTATCTCTCTCTTATATATTATGATTTTAGATTATTGATAACTATGAAGTCTACTGGGATCTAAAAATAATAATAATTGTCAACCAGCTGCTCATCCCACTCTCTCTCTCTCTCTCTCTCTCTCTCTCTCTCTCTCTTTCTTTCTCTCTCGCTCGCTTAAATTTTATAATATAAGACCAGTGATAACTATAAAGTATTTTTGTATCTCTAATAAATAAAAATTGTCAACCAGCTACTGATAGGCTTTTACCGCGGAGTGTGCCGGAGCGCCCTCTATGAGCATACGAGAGAGTGAAAGATCAGAGAGTAGGAGAGAATGCATATCAGTATCAGTGTTCAATATATTATTATAATTACTGATGTACTGATCGGCTTTGACCGCGGAGGCGCGCGTAGCGTGCCGGAGCGTCCTCTAAAGGCATAGGAGAGAGTGTAATATCAGAGAGTCGGAGATAATTCATATCAGTAGCAGTGATCAATGCATTCTTACTATTACGGATCTACTGATATATTTTGACCGCGGAGGCGCGCGGAGCGTGCCGGAGCGCTTTCTATGTGCATACGAGAGAGTGAAAGATCAGAAGGTCGGAGAAAATTCATATCAGTAGCAGTGATCAGTGCATTCTTACTGTTACTGATCTACTGATATATTTTGACCGCGGAGGCGCGCGGAGCGTGCCGGAGCGCTTTCTATGTGCATACGAGAAAGTGAACGATCAGAGAGTCGGAGAAAATTCATATCAGTAGCAGTGATCAATGCATTCTTACTATTACTGATCTACTGATATATTTTGACCGCGGAGGCGCGCGGAGCGTGCCGGAGCGCTTTCTATGTGCATACGAGAGAGTGAAAGATCAGAGAGTCGGAGAAAATTCATATCAGTAGCAGTGATCAATGTATTCTTACTATTACTGATCTACTGATATATTTTGACCGCGGAGGCGCGCGGAGCGTGCCGGATCGCTTTCTATGTGCATACGAGAGAGTGAAAGATCAGAGAGTCGGAGAAAATTCATATCAGTAGCAGTGATCAATGTTTCATTATAATTACTGATATACTGATCGGCTTTGACCGCGGAGGCGCGCAAAGCGTGCCGGAGCGCTTTCTATGTGCATACGAGAAAGTAAAATATCAGAGAGTCGGAGAAAATGCATATCAGTAGCAGTGATCAATATATTCTTATTATTACTGATCTACTGATATACTTTGACCGCGGAGGCGCGCGGAGCGTGCCGGAGCGATTTCTATGTGCATACGAGAAAGTAAAATATCAGAGAGTCGGAGAAAATGCATATCAGTAGCAGTGATCAATATATTCTTATTATCACTGATATACTGATCAACTTTGACCGCGGAGGCGCGCGAAGCGTGCCGGAGCGCTTTCTATGTGCACACGAGAAAGTAAAATATCAGAGAGTCGGAGAAAATGCATATCAGTAGCAGTGATCAATATATTCTTATTATTACTGATATACTGATCAACTTTGACCGCGGAGGCGCGCGAAGCGTGCCGGAGCGCTTTCTATGTGCATACGAGAAAGTAAAATATCAGAGAGTCGGAGAAAATGCATATCAGTAGCAGTGATCAATATATTCTTTTTATTACTGAAATACTGATCAACTTTGACCGCGGAGGCGCGCGGAGCGTGCCGGAGCGCTTTCTATGTGCATACGAGAAAGTAAAATATCAGAGAGTCGGAGAAAATGCATATCAGTAGCAGTGATCAATATATTCTTATTATTACTGATATACTAATCAACTTTGACCGCGGAGGCGCGCGAAGCGTGCCGGAGCGCTTTCTATGTGCATACGAGAAAGTAAAATATCAGAGAGTCGGAGAAAATGCATATCAGTAGCAGTGATCAATATATTCTTATTATTACTGATCTACTGATATACTTTGACCGCGGAGGCGCGCGGAGCGTGCCGGAGCGCTTTCTATGTGCATACGAGAAAGTAAAATATCAGAGAGTCGGAGAAAATGCATATCAGTAGCAGTGATCAATATATTCTTATTATTACTGAGATACTGATCAACTTTGACCGCGGAGGCGCGCGAAGCGTGCCGGAGCGCTTTCTATGTGCATACGAGAAAGTAAAATATCAGAGAGTCGGAGAAAATGCATATCAGTAGCAGTGATCAATATATTCTTATTATTACTGATCTACTGATAGACTTTGACCGCGGAGGCGCGCGAAGCGTGCCGGAGCGCTTTCTATGGGCATACGAGAAAGTAAAATATCAGAGAGTCGTATTATTATTATTATTATTACTATTATCATTATTATTATTTTTATTATTTATATTATTTTTGTTATTTATTATTTCTTTCTCTCTCGCAGAGAGTCTTATTATTGATTGATTTATTATTATTATTATTATTAGTATTATTATTATTATTATTATTTTTATTTTTATTATTATTATTATTATTATTATTATTATTATTATTATTATTATTATTATTATTATTATTATTATTATTATTATTATTATTATTATTATTATTATTATTATTATTATTATTATTATTATTATTATTATTATTATTATTATTGTTATTGTTATTGTTATTATTATTATTATTATTATTATTATTATTATTATTATTATTATTATTATTATTATTATTATTATTATTATTATTATTATTATTATTATTATTATTATTATTATTATTATTATTATTATTATTATTATTATTATTATTATTATTATTATTATTATTATTATTATTATTATTATTATTATTATTATTATTGTTATTATTATTATTATTATTATTATTATTATTATTATTATTATTATTATTATTATTATTATTATTATTATTATTATTATTATTATTATTATTATTATTATTATTATTATTATTATTATTATCATTATTATTATCATTATCATTATTTTTATTATCATTATTTTATTATTATTATTATTATTATTATTATTATTATTATTATTATTATTATTATTATTATTATTATTATTATTATTATTATTATTATTATTATTATTATTATTATTATTATTATTATTATTATTATTATTATTATTATTATTATTATTATTATTATTATTATTATTATTATTATTATTATTATTATTATTATTATTATTATTATTATTATTATTATTATTATTATTATTATTATTATTATTATTATTATTATTATTATTATTATTATTATTATTATTATTATTATTATTATTATTATTATTATTATTATTATTATTATTATTATTATTATTATTATTATTATTATTATTATTATTATTATTATTATTATTATTATTATTATTATTATTATTATTATTATTATTATTATTATTATTATTATTATTATTATTATTATTATTATTATTATTATTATTATTATTATTATTATTATTATTATTATTATTATTATTATTATTATTATTATTATTATTATTATTACTGATCTACTGATCGGCTTTGACCGCAAAGGCGCGCCGGAGCGCCTTCTATGAGTATAGTAAATATAATTATAGTACAAAAGCAGTAACTATCAACCAGATACATACTGATAGACTGTGACACTTTCTGAATATTTGCAACTACAGAAAAATAGAAAAAAGAATAAATAATGAGCAGTCATCTAGAAAGCATATCAGTATCAGTGATCAATATATATTATTATAATTACTGATCTACTGATTGGCTTCGACCGCGGAGCGTGCCGGAGCGCCTTCTATGAGCATAGTAATAATAATATTTGTAGAAAAGCAGTCAAGATACTATCAACCAGATACTGATAGACTGTGACACTTGCTCATTATTTGAATTTACTGAAAAACATTTGAAAAAAAAACAAGGAAATAAATAAAGATCAATCATCTACCGGAATACTCTGACAACAGCTCTTCTAGCACAGCTCCTAATAGCACTTCCAGAGCACATATCAAGTCAATCTATATATCAATCGATAGATAATTTTCTCCTCTATTTTTTAACTCATATTTCTAGCGCGCGAAGCGCGCTAGTCGCCTCTCTCCCCCCTAAAATGTCAGATGCCGTTTGTCCCACCTCAGAACTCATTACTCATTCAAGTCTCGGGGCTCTCCTTTTGGGGTTAAGCATCGTTAGGGTCTGGCACGCAATCGTTTCTCTGACACCTCATTTGCATATTCCATATTTGGTATACAGAAAACTGGTTCGTAACTTTTTACTGAGCGAGAGTTGAGAGCTGGATTTTGTTGTTTAATTATCAGTACCTTAACACATTTCACTGTGAATTTTTCCAGATTTTTATCTAATTTTTGAATTTTAATTTATTTTCAAAATTTCACTTTTAATTACTCAGAATCACATTCAATTTGATAACTTGGTTCGTTTTTGAGATAAAAGGTTCATACTCGGTACAGGTAACAAGTAAACAAGTTCAATTTTTTTGGTAAACAACAACAGTAAACAAGTAAACAAATAAGTAAACAACTCCAAATCTCATTTTAAAGGTATCTAACGTGTACTAGACCAAGTACTCAGTTCATATTTGTTGTTTACAAGTGAAGTAAACAAGTAAACAAGTTTGTAAACAACTCAGAAATGTGTTTTAAAGGTATCTAACGTGTAGCATACAAAGTACTCAGTTCGATTTTATTGTTTATTTAAACGAACAAACAAGTAAACAAAAAAGTAAACAAGTACAAATCTCATTTAATAGGTATCTAACGTGTACTAGACCGGGTACTGAGTTCAGATTTGTTGTTTAAAGTTATGTTATGAGTATATATTTAGAGGTTATACAGCGGAAAGGCGAGCGCGCCGAAGGCGCGCGAGCCTTGGAGCGAACGCGGCGCGAAGCGCCGCCACTAGCGGCCGGAGGCGAGCGAAGCGAGCCTCCGGCCGCTAGTCACCCGCCCACCCCTATAAATTATGCTATGGTGTTTGTTTGTTTGTTTGTTTGTCCTTCCGCGGTTGTATCTCAAGTTGTAGTGATCGATAGGGGTTGAGGAATGGAAATTAGATCCTAGGTGGTCCTGGCATGCAATCGTTTACCTAGGGATCTGATATGACCATTCCTTATATGGGTTCTCCCTGGAAAATTTGCACATCTGAGAACATAGAATCTGAGATATGGCCAGTTCTATGTAAACTATTCTTAGTTTTAGAGCTATTGAGATGCCCTTTTAGGGTAAGGGTACTGTATGGTCGGTGATTTAAATTTTGACTAATGACCTCATTTGCATTATTCCAAATATGGTAATGTTGTATCTCGGTCAGTTTAGATGCCAAAGCGTCCAAACTTTGTATGTGACCTGAAGGCAAGTCAGCGATGTTGTTGTTTACATGTTTGTCAACAAGTAAACAACTTTGTAAACAAATTGAAAGTTTGTTCTGAAGGTATCTAAAATGATGTAGACTTGGAGGCGAGTTCAAAAATGTTGTTTACAGATGATGTAAACATGTAAACAACTTTGTAAACAAATTGAAAATGTGTTTTGAAGATGTCAAATGTTTAGTAACATTAGTGATGAGTTCAAAAATGTTGTTTACAGATGTTGTAAACAAGTAAACAAATATGTAAACAACCTGAAAACGTGTTTTTAGGATGTGTAACGTGTAGTAGACTAAGAGGCGAGTTCAAAAATGTTGTTTACATAAAGTGTAAACAAGTAAACAAATTACTAAACAACGTTCAATTGTCTTCATTTTTGGTATTCTGTCTTGTAATGTACTTCTTAGTTAGATTAGAGGTTTGTCGACATGGTTTAGTTCTGAAAATAGATTTTAATCATGATTTCAGTTTTGATGTTTGAGTGTTGAGGCCGCCGAAGGCGGCCCTAGCCCGAGCGGCGCGCCAGCGCCGCTCGGGCTAGTCACCCGCCCACCCCCTATAAATTATGCTATGGTGTTTGTTTGTTTGTCTGTCCGCAGTTGTATCTCAAGTTGTAGTGATCGTTGGGGGTTGAGGTATGGAAATTAGATCCTAGGTGGTCACCGCACGCAATCGTTTACCTGGGGTCCTGATCTGACCATTCCTTATAGGGGTTCTCCCTGGAAAATTTGCATATATGAGAACATAGAATCTGAGATATGGCCAGTTCTATGTAAACTATGGTTAGTTTTTGAGCTACTGAGACGCCCTTTTAGGGTTAGGGTACTGTAGGGTCGATGATCTAAATTTTGATTATTGACCTCATTTGCATAATTCCAAATATGGTAATGTTGTATCTCGGTCAGTTTTGATGCCAAAGAGTCCAAACTTGGTATGTGACCTGGAGGCAAGTCAGCGATGTTGTTGTTTACATGTTTGTCAACAAGTAAACAACTTTGTAAACAAATCAAAAGTTTGTTCTGAAGGTATCTAAGATGATGTAGACTTGGAGGCGAGTTCAAAATTGTCGTTCACATGTGATGTAAACAAGTAAACAACTTTGTAAACAACCTGAAATTGGTTTTTGAAGATGTCAAAAGTTCAGTAACATTGTTGGTGAGTTTGAAAATGTTGTTTACATATGTTGTAAACAAGTAAACAAATATGTAAACAACCTGAAAACGTGTTTGAAAGGTGTATAACGGGTAGTAGACTTGGAGGTGAATTCAAAAATGTTGTTTACATGAAGTGTAAACAAGTAAACATATTTGTAAACAACGTTCAATTGTCTTCATTTCATGTGTTTTGTATTGTAATGTACTTCTAAATTGCATTAGAGGTGTGTGGACATTTTTTAGTTATGAAGTTCGATTTGAGTGATGATTTCAGTTTTGATGTTTGAGTGTTGAGGCCGCCGAAGGCGGCCCTAGCCCGAGCGGCGCTGCTGGGGTCCTGATCTGACCATTTCTTATAGGGGTTCTCCCTGGAAAATTTGCATATATGAGAACATAGAATCTGAGATATGGCCAGTTCTATGTAAACTATGGTTAGTTTTTGAGCTACTGAGACGCCCTTTTAGGGTTAGGGTACTGTAGGGTCGATGATCTAAATTTTGATTATTGACCTCATTTGCATAATTCCAAATATGGTAATGTTGTATCTCGGTCAGTTTTGATGCCAAAGAGTCCAAACTTGGTATGTGACCTGGAGGCAAGTCAGCGATGTTGTTGTTTACATGTTTGTCAACAAGTAAACAACTTTGTAAACAAATCAAAAGTTTGTTCTGAAGGTATCTAAGATGATGTAGACTTGGAGGCGAGTTCAAAATTGTCGTTCACATGTGATGTAAACAAGTAAACAACTTTGTAAACAACCTGAAATTGGTTTTTGAAGATGTCAAAAGTTCAGTAACATTGTTGGTGAGTTCGAAAATGTTGTTTACATATGTTGTAAACAAGTAAACAAATATGTAAACAACCTGAAAACGTGTTTGAAAGGTGTATAACGGGTAGTAGACTTGGAGGTGAATTCAAAAATGTTGTTTACATGAAGTGTAAACAAGTAAACAAATTTGTAAACAACGTTCAATTGTCTTCATTTTTTGAAATTTTGTGTTGTAATGTACTTCTTAGTTGAATTACAGGTTTGTGGACAGATTTTGGTTATGAAATTAGATTTGAGTGATGATTTCAGTTTTGATGTTTGAGTGTTGAGGCCGCCGAAGGCGGCCCTAGCCCGAGCGGCGCGCCAGCGCCGCTCGGGCTAGTCACCCGCCCACCCCTATAAATTATGCTATGGTGTTTGTTTTCTGTCCGCGGTTGTATCTCATGTTGTAGTTATCGTTGGGGGTTGAGGTATGGAAATTAGATCCTAGGTGGTCCTGGTATGCAATCGTTTACCTGGGGTCCTGATCTGACCATTCCTTATATGGGTTCTCCCTGGAAAATTTGCATATCTGGGAACATAGAAATTGAGAGATGGCCAATTCTATGTAAACTATGGTTCGTTTTCGAGCTATTGAGATGCCCTTTTAGGGTTAAGGTACTGTAGGGTCGGTGATTTGAATTTTGATTATTGACCTCATTTGCATAATTCCAAATATGGTAATGTTGTATCTCGGTCAGTTTTGATGCCAAAGAGTCCAAACTTGGTATGTGACCTGGAGGCAAGTCAGCGATGTTGTTGTTTACATGTTTGTCAACAAGTAAACAACTTTGTAAACAAATTAAAAGTTTGTTCTGAAGGTATCTAAGATGATGTAGACTTGGAGGCGAGTTCAAAAACGTTGTTTACAGATGATGTAAACAAGTAAACAACTTTGTAAACAACCTGAAAATATGTTTTGCAGATGTCAAATGTTTAGTAACATTATTAATGAGTTCAAAAATGTTGTTTACAGATGTTGTAAACAAGTAAACAAATGTGTAAACAACCTAAAAACGTGTTTTAAAGATGTGTATCGTGTAGTAGACTTGAAGGCGAGTTAAAAAATGCTGTTTACAGAATGTGTAAACAAGTAAACAAATTTGTAAACAACGTTCAATTGTCTTCATTTTTGGTATTCTGTCTTGTAATGTACATCTTAGTTAGATTAGAGGTTTGTGGACATATTTTAGTTCTGAAAGTAGATTTTATTTATGATTTCAGTTTTGATGTTTGAATGTTGAGGCCGCCGAAGGCGGCCCTAGCCCGAGCGGCGCGCCAGCGCCGCTCGGGCTAGTCCCCCTTGCATACTAATATTTACTATGGTGTCTGTCTGTCCTTCTTTCCGGAAGGTTATCTTTCTTCAAAATCAGTATTATCACTTCACTCCTTCTAAAAAGTTTCTTCAAAACCCCAGTACGCAAAATTCCAAATATCTCGTCAATAGCGATCTCCTAATCATAGTTATCACCTAATCTCTTAACTATGGAGAAAAATTTCAAAATACTTCGATTAGAACCAAATTTGGAGAGTAGGTGAATCGACCTAGAAAAAGTCGATAGCCGCGATACCAGCTGCCTGTGACCTCATCTTCATGCCCAAATAAGCGAATGTACCCAAAATGCACCCAAAATTCATGATCTTCGATTTCTATAAAAATTGAATAGAAGAAAGATTACGTACAATAGATCATAGAAACTGGTTTCATTTTTTGAAAAGTCACCAACTATGGCAAATATGATCGACTTTTCGTACAGACGAGATAGAGTGTCCAATTTGTGAACTTAAGCTTTCATGGGCAAAAAAGCCCTTCTGTCAAAATTTCAGATCGATCGGACTTCGCCTTCATACCGTATTAGACATTTTCTGAGCGCGCGTTACTTGCTGGGGTCGCGCCCACCGGCTTGCTCGCTACCAGCCGCCAGGTCAACCGATCGATAACGAATAGTTGGTATTCGCAATCACTGACCCATATCCACTCAGTTGTGTCTTTTTTTGATAGGAATATGTCTAAATATAACAAGAATGAATTGAGTCAGTGGAAAAAGACAAAAATGTATATCTTCAACGAATAACTTTGACAAAACGAAACGTTGAAGATTGAAAGTTAAGTAAAATGTTTCTAGACGTCAATAGATAGTGTTTTCTAACGATCAAATCAACCTCAAACTGTTTCAAACTCCTTCACACGTACGCACAACGTGTTAGGGCGCGCCAGCCGGCTTCTTTTCTCGAAGTCATTGTAGACGTAATATAGAACTGTGTACTGTATATTTTTTTCAGTTGAAAGTAAGTTTTGAGTTTATCACCTGTACTCTTGTACATATTCAGCCTGAAATTCCGCTGTTCGATGCAGTACAGTGTCGAGTGGAAGTGAGGTGAGGTGAGAATTGAGTTCACCTTACATGTCATTTGGCAAGCACAGGCGATCAAATTATATTTTCAGAACGTGAGAGAGTAGACAGTAGGGAAAGAAGACAGTAGATAAGAGATTAGTACTTTCTGTTAAAAAGTTTTTACATAACTGTCTCTCGAAAGTCGCAGTGACTACTGCAGATGTGAGAATAGAAGAGTAGACAGAAGGTGCCATAGTACTGTCTCTAGAAAGTTGTTGTCACCGATGCAGAGACGTGAGAATAGACAAGAGAAAGACAGAGGAAGAGAGAGAGAGAGAGAGAGAGAGAGAAAGAGAAAGAGAAAGAGAGAAAGAGAGAGAGAGAGGAGGGAGGAGAAGGTGGGAAGAGAGAGAGAGAGAGTAGGCATAACTGTCTCTCGAAAGTCGCAGTGACTGCTGCAGACGTGAGAGTAGAAGAGTAGACAGAGGGTAACATAGTACTTTTTACTTTTTATAGAATGTTGTTGTCACCGCTGCGAAGACGTGAGATTGGACAAGAGAGAGAGAGAGAGAGAGAGAGAGAGAGAGAGAGGACGATGAGAAAGGAGGGAGAATAGGCATAACTGTCTCTCCATAGTCGCAGTGACTGCTGTAGACGTGAGAGTAGAAGAGTAGACAGAAGGTGCCATAGTACTGTCTCTAGAAAATTGTTGTCACCGATGCGGAGACGTGAGAATAGACAAGAGAGAGAAAGATGGTGAGAGAGAGAAGGTAGGAGAAAGAAAAAAGGAGAGAGAAGGGAGAGTAGACAAAACTGTCTTTCGAAAATCGCAGTGATAGTGATTACTGCAGATGTGAAAGTAAGAGTGGAAAAGGTGACGAAAGGTGGAAGTAGACAGAAGAAAACATAGTAATGTCTCTAGAAAGTTTGTGTCACATTGAAAGAAAATGATGCAGTAGACAAACAAGAGCATATGTAGTATTAGTATTGTCTCTAGAAAGTTGACAGAGTAGACAATAGAGAATCTATTGTCTACTCTGTCAACTTTCATATAATACTGTTTCTAGAGAACATAATACTGAGAGAGAAAGAGAAAGAGAGAAAGAGATAGGGAGACAGTGGTAGAGGGAGAAGAGAGAGAGGAGAGATAGGGGAAAGTAGAACTGTGTCGAGGGCAGAGAGAGAGAGAGAAAGAGAGAAAGAGAGAGAGAAAGAGAGAGAGAGGGGCGGGGGGGGGAAGGAGGAGGGAGATAGGATGGAAAGTAGACGGAACAGTGTAGAGGAGAAAGAGATGTGGCGGTGTACATCTGTGAAACATGAAATAGGTGAAAAAGAAGTAGGAGAGATAGTTAGAAAAGACAAAAAATTAAGCTACATATACAAACTACAAAGAACTTGAACATTTCAACTACAACCCTTGCGTGTATAGTTCTATGCTCGCAATAAGTTGCGCGCGGTGGGGAAGACGGAGAGTCAGCGCTTGGCAATAGCGCGCAAAACAAGAGAGACGGTTATGGCACCGTATTTCGAAATGCAAGCGAGGTAGATCGAAAACTATCGCTCTGGCGCAGAGTATATGTTACTTCGCAAGAGGAGAGCAATCAACTATCAAACATGCAAGACGAACTATTCTTCTATTTTCTTTTTCGTATACCTAGTGCGTAGGCGCGCGACAGCGCGCCGGAGCGCTAGTCTCACCTCTATATTTCTTCCAAAGACATTCCAAATATATTATATGTAGAAAATATGTCTACTCCGAGTGAGAAACATGAGCGAAACACTGAATGTATCGAGCCGTTCAATTCTCCGCCCCTATCTCTCTCTCTCTCTCTCTCTCTCTGGGACTTCAATTTGAAATGGTACGGTTCTCACGGCTCGCCTCCCAATCAGATGCTGTGTTTTCTAGTGAATTCCATTGCAAACACATAACGCCGAAGGCCGAAATGTTTCCCTATGCGATCGCGGGTGCCGGAAAATCCGCCAACTAAGAAAGGAAGTGTCGCATGTAAAAACATGAACGCCAAACGCGATGAGAATGGTGCGATGAGAAGACGACATGTATTCGTCACAAACGACATAGATTCGTCCACGCTTCTAGAACATCGCAAAACGCAGGTACGTTCAGTTACAGTTACTGGAGTGGGTAGAGTGTGCATCTTTTCATTGGTTGACAGTTCGAACCTTTACAGGGGATCGATTCCTGCTCAAGTTGACTGCAGAAGCCACAATTGTGATATAAATACAATAAAAAAGTTAGAGAGGAAGACTTGTGTTGTGAATTGTGTGGTGTGGGTGCTTTTCGAGAAGAATCATGACAACAGCGAGCACAAACTCCACTCCCTCAGCCGTCAGCCTGATTTGCGTGCGCGATTCAGTCGCCGTCTCTCGATCCGTCGAGTCACGAAGGCACCCAGTCATTTCTCCTCCCCACCCTCACCAGCAGAAGCCGCGCCGCCAAAGGTAGCTTGTCGTCACTCCACCTTGTTGCCGGGATGACGTAAAACTGGTAGAACGAGGGTAGAATCCTGTTGGTCGGTAATGCAACGCTGCGATAGTACTAATATGGTGTTGGTTTTGCTTTGCTCAACGTCACTAGTCACCCTCCCCCTCTCTCCAGCATGGCCGACGCCGCCGCTGCCGCTGCCCCGGACCCGTCCGCCCCGCCTCCCCCGCCCCCGCCCCCGCCGTCAGACGGACCACCTCCACCCGTATCCGAGGTGCGCGACATACTGTACTCTACCGTAACCTGTCGTCAAACGATAGGTGTACTGTACTCCGTATTCAAAGTACCGTACTTGCAGAACCCCGAGTCGGGCGCGCCGCCGTCTTCGGAGAAGGGGGAGGAGGGACGCGGTCAGTGGGGCAACCAGATCCAGTTCATCCTCTCCTGCATCGGATTCGCCGTCGGACTCGGAAACATCTGGCGATTCCCCTATCTCGCATACGAGAATGGCGGAGGTGAGGATAGGATCGATTAATAATCGATTATTAGTCGATAATCAATCGATGATCGATCGATATTCAGTTCACTAATAGCCGATGGATATTGCAGGCGCGTTTCTGTTCGTCTACATGATTTGCGGTGTGTTTTTTGGTCTGCCTATGCTCTACCTCGAGCTGACTATCGGACAGTACCTCAACGCAGGACCCGTCGTCGCATTCAAGAAAATCATGCCCGCATTCTCGGGTACGATGGGAGTTAGGTATACGGTAGCGAGGGTACTGTAATCTGTAATGTGCCGACCTGGGTACGGGAGAGGAGGTTTACGGTAGCTGGGATATTGCAATGAAAGATGTAGATGGAGTTTAGGTATACGGTAAGTATTGTAATGTACCGTAGGTCTCGGCTGGTCGATGGCTGTCGTGTCTCTGACGACCAGTCTCTACTACAATGTGATCATCGCCTGGGTGCTGCTGTACATTATCGATGTGGGTTGGGAGAGAGGAGAGAGAGGAGAGAGAGGGAGAGAGAGGGAGAGAGAGAGAGAGAGAGAGATAGAGAGAGGAGAGAGAGGGAGAGAGAGAAAGGAGGGAGAGAGGAAGAGAGAGATGGAAGAGGGGGGAAGGATGGATATGGAGAGACAAAGAGAGAAATAGAAAGAGAGAGATTTCAGGTGATCATCGGCTCATCATGGACCTGGACCGTGTGCGACAACTCGTGGAACAACGAGTGTGAGTACATCAATCGATAACGACGAAATCGATCGATAATCGCTCGCTATGCCAGACTGCTACTCGACGAACATGGACTTGCGATGCGATGCGCACGCGGCGATCGGTCGCAACAAGTTCTGGAACGGGAGCTGCTACACGCCGCTCGATCACAAGAAGATCCTAGCTGCCTACGAGGACTATACGGCCAGCCCCAGCGAGCAGTTCTTTAACAGGTACTCTCTCTCTCTCTCTCTCTCTCTCTCTCTCTACCCTCTCTCATTTCCAGCCGTGTCATGTACTCGTTCGGCGTCGAAATGGGCTCGTTCTCCAACTTCAACTGGCAGGTTTGATGACGTCATCAACCGGATCGATGACGTCACTCTCGTTCTCAGGTCGCCCTGGCGCTCTTCATCCTCTGGGTGTTCACCGTCTTCGTGCTGCTGAAGGGCGTCAAGTGGATGGGCATGCTCAGCTACGTGGGTGGTCTCCGAATCAATCGATAGTCGATCGATATGTTCTAGCTGACGGCGACGGTGCCGTACGTGATCATTGTGATAATGTTCGTGCGCGGAGTGACTCTTCAGGGGGCGATGAAGGGCATCGAGTTCTACCTACTCAATCCCGACTTTTCATTCATGCTCGAACCCAAGGTATACTGGCGTGGACGAATGCCCCAATTGAAACGTATCGAATGTGGCAAGGCAGATAGTGCATAATAGATGGCGTGCGAATTCGAGACGATGTACTACTAACTAATCGATAACCTATCGATTGACACATATTGATTGATTGTTGTCAAACATCGCTTGCAGACGTGGGGCGCTGCCCTCACGCAGATGTGCTTCTCTCTGTCCGTGGGCTATGGCGGTCTTCTGTCGATGGCCTCCTACAATGCCAAGAACCACAATGTGTTCCGCGATGCTCTGATCGTGGTCGCCGCCGACTCGGGCATGTCCATATTCGGAGGAGTCGCCTGCTTCTCCATCCTCGGATACCTGGCCGAGCAGGTGAGCACAAACTAGTAGTACATATAGGTAGAGGGTACAGTATATTGTACTGAGGTGGTGTGTTTTTCAACCGAAAGAATCTTTTGATGAGTTTTCGAAGCGTAAACAACTCTTTTTTTTCAGCGCGGCACGCAGATCAAGGACGTGGTAGCCTCGGGAATGTCGCTGGCCTTCGTGGTATACCCCGAGGCAATGGCCACTATGCCCGTATCCTGGCTCTGGTCACTGCTATTCTTCATCATGCTCCTCCTCCTCGGAGTATCCACGCTCGTCGGTGAGTCTCTCTCTCTCCTCTCTCACCTCTCTTCTCTCTCCTCTCTCTCCTCTCCTCTCTCTCTCTCTCTCTCTCTCTCTCATGAATCTCTTTGCAGCTCTGACGGAGGTGTTCTTCACGTGTGTGAACGATGCCTATCCGTCTACGAAGAAGTACAAGTGGGCGATCTGTCTGGGCACTGGACTCGCCATGACCCTGGCTGGATTGCTGCTCTGCTTCGAGGTGAGTCTTTATCTTTTTGAAACCACGAAATAGCTCTCCCCCTCCTCTTTTCAATTCATCTCTTTACGCGTGCATGTGCCATCGGCATCTTAAAGTAGCGGTCAGTCTCTTTGAAACGCCTTCGCAACACGCTGTTTGGTGATGTTTCGAAGGCGTTTCAAGGTCAGTGTCGAAGGAGTTTAGAAGAGACTGACCACACCTTAATCGTCAAGAACATCTGTAGGTTATTGCCGTCTGTTGCAGTCTGGCATCATGTGGCTGAATCTGATTTCTGAGTACACGTGCGCCGCGCTCACCATCAACTCCTTCCTCGAGGTGGTCTTCTGCGTGTGGGTGCGAGGTGAGTCGACTTGGCCCAGTTAGTTAGTGACTTAGCACTCGACTTAGTAATTTAGTGACCTCGCCTTAGCCTAAGTGACAGTGTGTTAGATTGTTTCGAAGTATTTGTACTCAATTTTGTACTTAGTTTACTTACTAACTCTCTTCAGGCGTCAAGAACTACATTGTCGACATGCGCACCATGTTCGGAGAGCCAAAGAATGCAGTGTCCAGGGTGAGCAACTACTGCATTGGCTGCAAAGAGTCTAATATGAAAATCGTTCAGATCATTGGTCCCACCGGCTACTGGATCTACTGTAACGTCATGGTCACCGCTCCTGTCCTCGCGCTGGTGAGGCTACCGTTTGTTAGGTATACTGTAGCGGTACAGATTACGGTAGTTATGTATACTGTAGCGGTAGCTGATTACTGTAGTTAGGTATACTGTAGCGGTAGCTGATTACTGTAGTAAGGCATACTGTAGCGGTACTGATTACGGTAGTTAGGTATACTTTAGCGGTAGCTGATTAGTGTACTAAGGCATACTGTAGTGGAACTGAATACGGTAGTTAGGTATACTGTAGCGGTAGCTGATTACTGTAGTTTGTTTCCAGGTAGTGTCTGGTCTGTCGATGGAAAGCCATCAGAGGATCAGTCAAGGAAAGGGCGAGCAGGCATATCTAGCTCCCGATTGGCACTATGTGAGCGACTCTCTCTCTCTCTCTCTTTCTCTCTTTCTTTCTTTCTCTCTCTCTCTCTCTCTCTATATATATATATATATATATATATATATATATATATATATATATATATATACCTTTCTCTCTCAGGTGATCGGCTGGATAATCGACATGACACCTGTGATGATGATCCCCATTTTCATGGTCGTCAACTATTTCGAGTTCCGCAAAGTACGTTAGGAATCACCGTAGTTGGCTGGGTATACTGTAGTCTGTAGTATTGATGATTACTGTAGTTTGTTTGGACAAGTAGACGGACGCGTTAGAAGTTGAGTCACTTTCCTGGTTTACTGTAGTTTGAGTTACCAGACAGACGGACGCGTTACGAGTCACTGTATACAGCTTGGTATACTGTAGTGGTCCTGATTACTGTACTTTGATTATGCAGGCTGGCCGTCCGGCGTCTGATCTGTTCCACATGGATCCCACCCACCCCTCGCATCCCGACTATAAGGGAGCCAAGCCGGCAGAAAAGGAGAAGACGCCTCCCGCCGCTAAGGTACTGGTCCTCTATCTCTCTCTCTCTCTCTCTCTCTCTCTCTCAACTCACCCTCTCAGGATCCGAACAACAACTCGAACCCGTTCTCGGACGCTCCGCCCACCTCCACCGGTGCCGCCACGCCCTCCGCCGCGGCCACGCCCACCGCAGCCACGCCCTCTGCCGCCCCCGCCCCCGCCACTGCCCCCGCTTCTACCGATGCCGCCAAGGTCTGAGACCTCTCCTCCCTCTCGATACACGGTCATAATTCAATCATCAATCGTTCCCGGTAGTTTGAAATGTGCGTTAGTTGTGTGTAAATAAATGTATTATATAAATATGGCACATTGTCTAACAATTCCACGACATTTATCCTCAACGACTGGATTGGAGCGAGTGTGCATATCAAAGAGAGATCATCGTATTCGAGTGACACATCAGAGAGGGAGAAAGGGAGGGAATGAGAGAGACACGGACAACAACACATCTAGGGAGTATCATAGACTTCTTCTTCTGTTATCTTCAATTACTGCTGACCTCCGCCCTGAAATTAATGTTTTTATACGATAGTATTTTATTTCATGATTGTTAGTGTTCAGATTCTACATTCAGGAAAAAACAGAGTTTTTTGTTTGCAGACAGTAAATATAGCGTGTAACCACTACACCATTGATTTCTAGCTGACTCAACCAAAGTGACTACTGTCATGCCACTGTACTACGTAACGAGCTGACACATACCATAATCCAATCACCTGACAAATCACCATTAGTTTTTTTGGCTACCGTATATTAAGTCTACCGTAACCCGGAGCTACCGTATACCCACCATCCGCATCACGTAGTTGCACAGATCGGCGTTCTCCTTGTCGGCGCGGGTCGCTATCCGGTGAGTCATGCGCTTAGCGAGACGCTTCTGCTGGAATACGATACTTGTACAGTACTCCCGGTGTTACAGTCATCTTGTGTTACAGTTACAGTACCTCTGTATTACAATACTCCTGTGTTGCAGTACTCTTGCGCTAAAGTCTGTCTATATACAGTACCCCCGTGGTTACCGTACTCACATGCTCTGTGCAGGCGGATACGAGGTCGCCGATTCTGGACGGCAACCGGCTGAACATGTCCGGGGAGAAACCGCGCTCGTCTTGGAAGTCGTCTGGAGGGAGGGAGGGATGAGAGAGGGGGGGGGGGGTGAAAGAGAGAGAGAGAGAGAGAGAGAGAGAGAGAGAGAGAGAGAGAGAGAGAGAGAGAGAGAGAGGACTCACTGAACGACAGCCACGTGCCGGCGTTCACTGCCGCAGCAGCAAGGAGAACAAGAAGGAGCACGAACCGCGGCAGCATCTGTGTGAATGTAGTACCTGGAATTAGTACGAAACGTTACCATTTACAGGCGTATTTCACAAAGTGTGCATGGAAACGGTCCGGAGCCGGAGAGAATACATCAGCCATGCATGTGCAATGACTAGAGACAATAGCATTTCAATTAGTGCACAGGGAGAGTGAGTGAAGTGAGGGCCACATCCACCACATTCCACATCCACTATGAAATGCGATAGCGGATAAATGGACTTGATTTAATTTGGATACGGTAGTAGACAATCGAGACATTAGTAACAGTAATACTCAGGCTATCAGGCGATATAAGGAAATTCGCACAATCGAATCAGCGAGTCAGTAGACAAAACAACCCCGTCACCCCCATTGCCGAACAAAATCAAACAATGCTATGACTGTGGGGGAATCGGAGTAGGCGCAAGGTGAGAATACAGAACACCAAACTGCATGACTACGAGCGATTCGAGTTTCTACGCAACTCCTTATATAGGCATTCGAGTTTTAGAGTGTCACCAGAAACCGCGAGGACAAACGAAGCCGCTGGATCGTGTGGAATTCGCGCGTCAAATGCGAGCGCTCGAATTTCCTCGAATGACACAACTCGTGCGCGCCGCATGAAAGTTTGCCAATCACACTAACAACATGGCAGTGCGGCTTTTTCACACAATGGAACATTCAAAGTGAAACTATAGCCATAAACCACCTACGCCGCTCACGCAAACGTCTGCAGCCACTTCCGAGAGAATAGCAACCCAATAAAGACTAATCACCAAAAAAGCACAGGAGCGCTCAGGAATGGATGGGCAGATCTCTCAGGATGGGGGAGGGAAGGGCATCCGGTGTGGATGTGCCAAAAGACATCTCTCGCCAGCCTCATGCAATATTCAAACGGGGCGAGGGAGGCGTCACAAGATGCGCATTCACACCACATCTCCCTAATATCGCCCGAAAGCTCACGAGACCACCTTGCGCCATTCTTCACTCCGGCATTATCCAAATTACCGACTACTCCACTCTTTCGCGTATCCCGAGAGATCGCGCGCACATGAGCATATCCAATTTTGCGAGTCACACTTCCGCTATAGGCCCGCAAATAATATAGACGTCACAACTACCGTATACTGTGGGCTGGTAGCATAGTAATACGATAACTGGCAGTGATATAGAGCCTGTCAATGACATTATCACCCTCACCCCGGCATATATAAAGAGTGAGAAATGTAATCAGTATCTGCTAAATGAAATTATTGCTCGACCTATGATGTTATCGTAATCATACGAGGAAACGCATAGAATTTCATTTATTATTACATACACGGAACGCGGACTCAAAAGGACGTCAGATGAGGGCAGAGGGAGATCAGTCGATCTGAAACACCGATATTGAAATAGAGAGAGAGAGAGAGAGAGAGAGAGAGAGAGAGAGAGAGAGAGAAAGATGAACGTGAGACCATGGACATTGGACCAGATTCATTTGGGGGGAAAAACGCAAATACGCCGAGGCGATAATTGGTCGTAAACGCAGGGAGGGCGCGCAGTCTAATGAAACTCTGGCCGACGCAATGCAGGAGACTATACGTCTATACGACCACGATTCGAGAAGCCGTGCACTTCACGCCTACACCCCATTGCACTACTCTCTCTCTCTCTCTCTCGCTCAACATACTCGAGCTTCGGAGACGTAAACACGCCATCACAGAGCATAATTCGAAAAAGCGCAGAAGGCTTCACCTGCCAGCCTCATTGAACATCTTTCTCTCTCCACCCCTACCGAATTCAAAAGAAATCCTCGCAACGCCAAAAAGAACATTGTATTTCGAAATCAAAAATGCAAGAAGGAAAAGCCTCACAACCACCTCACAATGCCATAACAATTCCACGTGTTAGTGCACACGAGACACACCTTCACAAATCCAATCGTGGGACAAAGGAGAGACGGCATAAATACATACGGGGGAACTGTACAAGTGTTGAGAATATCCGGGGAACCTTATCATAGTCCTATCTCGGCCTCGAGCTTCTCTATGTCTTCCAGGGTGAGGGACACGTCCGGATTCTAAATACAAAATACCCTCAATTGCATATGCTCGCGCAGTAAACAAGTAAGCAAGGAATACAGATACAGTAAACACTCACCGTCACCACCGGCGGATCCGCTAGCAAATTGTCCACGTCCTGAAAAAGAATCAAATCTATGAAGAGGTTTAGACAAGGTCGTGTTTTGCAACTTTTCAACAATATCATGTGAGTGTTGCAGGAAAGATTGACAAATTGAGAACACGATCGATCGATGAATCAATCAATAGCCGACCATGGGATCGGCGGCTCCTCCGGGTCGCAGCGCGCTGAACACGTCCGAGAGATCCTCCACGGTCACAAGACCCTCCTTCAGACGCTTCCTGCAAAGCACACACTCATCACACACTCCACTCATCACATCATCTATCAAAGGAGTTAAGATATGTGATGAGCAAAGTCCTTCGTCCTCCCCTAGAAAATAAAACTTTTACTATTCTTCTACCAAATAGTATTTTCATGAGATACACGCTATTCGATACCGAAAAGAAATACGCATCAGCAACAACTACCCCAGCATTCCCAGCAATCTACGCCTTTCAACAATGAGATTCAATGTTTCGATAGCAGCGAAGCGAACTGCTGCCAACCTGCTCACCTCAGCCCCATGAGGATCACTCCCAGCAGGTTGCGGCCGGTGCACAGTGTGGGGCACTGCCGGATCGAGGACGCGTCCAGCGGCCAGCACACTGGGATCTGACAGACAGAGAGGGGTGAGTGATCCATCTACATCAGCCACGAAGATACAGCTAGGGTCAGCTCAATATGTGCCACGCTCTACATTTCCTGTTATGTTACTGTGTCTTCATAATCTATTGGCATATAAATATTATTATAATAACATTTCCTATCCACTGTGAAATGAAAACAAACAAAAAAGTATGCGTATTATAACATACTTATACTTAATATGTATGCTTTCACAACTCAGCAATTGCTTGAAAACAACTACAAGCTTACCAAGCTATAAAAAATTAACTATCAAATCTTCAAAATCAGATACTAAAAGTTTTTTTTGTATTACAATGCGACCACACGAACCTATAAATTCTGCTGACATATGCGGGCTCAAACATTGAAGACGTCTCTCTCTCTCTCTCTCTCTCTCTCTCTCTCTCTTTCTCCCTCTCCACCGACCTTGATGGCCGCCCTGCCCTGCTGTCTCTCCTTCTCCATCCACTTCACCACCACGTTCCGAGACGCGCCGCTGCCGTAGATGGCATCGCCAGCGTAGCAGTGCACAAGCAGTCTGCAAGCACATCAGGCTCTCTCTCTATCTCTCTCTCACACACACACACTCTCACTCAATCATTCTCTCTCCTTCCCCTCTCTTCATGCATCTAATCGATAATCAATCAATAAACGCACTTGTCGCCCGACTCGCGCAGTGCTCCGCGCATCGACTCGCACTGCTGCACCTTGGCAGAGAGGGCGCGCTGAAACAACGTAAAATATCGAGGTCTTATTTTGTCCCTTGCTCTTCCTCTCAAAACACAAGAAGTCGGAAAATCTGCGCCGCTATATCACATATTAGTAAGAATAAACGGTTGTATCACAAATCCCAAATCGAATATCAAGCATACCTGCATAGCGGCGAGTCCGCCCTGGTAGCGCCATTCGTCCACAACCTTCTTGTCCACCTACAAAGGAGATTCTCTCTTTCTCTTTCTCTTTCTCTTTCTCTCCCTCTCTCCTCTCTCTCTCTCTCTCTCTCCTCTATCTCTCTCCCCCTCCACCCACCTTATTCTTCTTGAGCATCTCCCGTGCCATGGATGAGAAGCTCTTCTCGTAGTGCCCCCGGAAGCCCACCCCACCGTCTAAACGCTTGCCCTGGAAAGTATTTTGTTGATCAACCTGATTCCGACTAACAACCACAACACTAAGTGGTCTAGTAGAACACATACAATGCAGTGCGCTATTGCAATTGTGTATAGTGCTAGTGCAGCAAAAACATGATATTGTGTATGCTATGTTTCACCCGCTCTATTGTATTGGAAGTACAATGACGCAACAGCAATCGGAGATGGATCGGAAGTATGGAATCAACCACTCACAAATACACCCACCCACAATCATTTTCATTGTATAGTCGGATTGGATCCTATATGCCATCCGTGACATTTCACATGTTGTGCAGTTTTGTGCAACACAACATGTATGTCATCAAATATCCAAAACGCTTCCATTAGTAGGAATCGAACCCGTGAGCAGGTCGCGACGATTGTGCGCTGGCGGAGCACACTACCACTGCGCCATAGAGGCAGTGGTTAAGAGATCGAAGAGAGAGCCTATCTAGCTCCACTGGCCTTTTCAGTGTACGATGATGAGACATAACAAGCATGCATATCTTCGATATGCAATGACCTCTCAATACGAGCTTTAATGGCGCAGTGGTTGAGCGCGCCGCCAGTGCGCAATCGCTGTGTGGTGACCACGGGTTCGATTCCTTCGCATGAAACCGTTTTGGATATTTGAAGATCTTCATGTTGTGTTGCACAAAACTGCACAACATGTGAAATGTCACGAATGGCATATAGGATCCAAACCGACTATATCAAACGCTAAAACGTTTGATTACAAAAATGAATACGAAAAAATAATCTTATCGAACTACAAACTACAAATCCACCCACCGTCGTGTCCCGGAGCGTCTGCGTCATGCACGCGTCCACCTCCGTGCCTTCCGGACACAGCTGACGAACCTGGGATACGGTAACATATACACAGCTACAGTAATCCAATGTACAGTACCTTCTCGAGTTGGTAGTAGTGATCGCACGACTCGTAGATTACGTCGTCGATCATCACAGGGAACTAAAAAGAAAAATAAGGAAAATGCTTTTAAATCCTCTGTGAACCACTGCGAAACACTGAATCCCTAGCGACACGGCGCATGGACGGCGAAGAAATGCAGATAAGTGAGCGAAAAACCGCATTCCTACATCAAAATGACCAGGTTCGAGAAGGGGCTAACAACTAGATAATGAAAAGGACACCCCCTAGCCCACATTGTGCTGTGTGGTGAACGGGGACTGGAATCCGTGGAAGAAGAGAGCGTCGTCGGCGTCGAGTGAGAACGCGTGCGAGGGGGTCGACTTGGCCAGCGATTCCACCTGGAGAACATAGCATGTATTTATTTAGCACAGGGGTTGGTAGGTATACAAGATGGAAAGAATAAGGCAGAACGCTATCCGAGGGTTTGCAACACGGCTCCAGAACAGTTTGTTCCTTGTCCCGAGAGTATGCATTCAGACCGCTCTTTTCTCCCAGATGTTTATTTAAAATTTTTACTATGGTTTATATATTGCGTTTATACCACTACTCACACAACAAGGTAAGAAAAGAAAAAATAATGAAATTAATTCCTCGAAATGTATGCTTCACAGTTTCTTTATGTGCATTACGCGGGGTGTGTCGTCGAGTAATTCGCGGTCTAACTGGTTATAGAATGTAAACATCAATTATCTTTGTGCCATTGTTTATTCGACATAATGCAACAAAAACTCGTGCACTCACGGGAATATCGCTGGCGCTGTTGCTGGGCTTGGAAGGAGGACCGCGTCGGCCATGGCCTGGGAGGGATTGGTGATAAAGTAAACAACAACAGGTTGTGGTTGGTCTGAGTCTGGTCAATAATGCGTAAACAGTGATCAGTAAACATCAACAACATCAAACAAATAAACAATGAACAAACATCCGCAACTCTGCAACACCACCCACCGTACACACTCCGTCCGCGGCTCGTCCGGCCGTTGCTGAACCCCACGTCGCTCATCCCCCCTCCGCCGCCCGCACTCTTGCGCTTCTTCTGCACACCGCCCGAGGGATTCTTCGAGGGAGACTGGCTGAAGAAGAGAAGAATTGGGATGGCGCGGTCAGACTCGAATGTATCAAAAAGTTGCTTTATGATATACAAAAAGGCACTTTCTGAGAGTGCGCGGCCATTCTGACATGCCAGCAAAAATTGAGTCTGACCTCTACTTTATCGCCCAGCGAGAAAGTGAAAGAAAATAAACGACTCACCTGTGATGTGACTGTCCGCGTGGCGGATCCGATTTGCGGCGAGGAGCTCAACAAGGAATAAGACACTTATGTACAAGTAAAATAACTGTGAAATTATTAGTAAATTAAAAAAAGAAGCGCACCTGCCGCGTTGCCTAGCCGCTGTCTGGCCGAGCCGCGGTTCTGCCCCCGGTGGTAAGGCTGCGGCACGTATTCCGAAGACGACGCGACCGATGGACTGCAACTATCACAACTTATCAAATCTAATCATTCTACTTATACACAATCAAATACAATACATAAATTAATTCAACAACAACGAGAGCAAAACACTCACGTGTATCGCGCGTAGACGGGCTCCCAGTTGTCGTGGTGGTGCTGGATCGGCGCCGGCACGGCCGGGATTGAGAAGCCGGTCTGAAACACACAATAACAAATAAGTAAACAAACACAAAAACAAACAAGTAAACAAAACGTACGTGTTGTGGCGGGGCGCCGTAGCCGCCGGGTTGGACGACGTGTACTTGCTGGAATACGGGGGGCTGGTGTTGGTGGGAGTGCTGTGCTCGCCCGGCGTCGTACGAGTAGCCCGTCGCCGCGCGGAAGTTGTAGTTGTTCATGCAGGAGACGACAAGGCGCAGGGATCAGCTCCGACTGACACTCACCGCCGAACGCAACTGCTGAAGTGCAGCATGTTTTAGCGAGGATGTAGTATTCAATATTGATTTATGTGTATTGTCGAATATGTAAAAACATAAACAATACTATTTAAAAACATTAAACAAAAAACCGCGCGCGCGGCTTACCAGGAAATGCGTGCACGATGAAACACTAGACCTCACCACGAAACACTAATAGTGAAATTTTGAAAACTCGATAAATTGGGAAAAGAAATAACAAACTGACGACGTGTTCTGGTAAAAAGTGGTTGTACATGTACGTCACTTTGACTAACAGCTTATTGATATGATGCCTGATTCCAAAAATTTGTTTCTCGGTTTATTTCAGGATCGAAATCGACGACGAGATTGACATCGACGACGCGATCTCATCAGAAATTGAGTCACAGGAGGCAGTGTCTATGGATGTTGTACGATCGACCTGAAGTGCCATACACAGAATGTTGCGCCAGCTCACGAACGAACGCAATGACGAGACTGGCAAAAAAAATTCGAACATCAATGTGGAAAAAAAGAACATGCGAGTGAACAACTTTCATTATCTGAGACGACAACCAGTATGGTCTTATGAGGAGGTTGTTTTACCGGAGAGTGACAAAATAATTGCTGCAGAACTAGAAAACGACAAGGAATAGAAGAATAGAGAAGAACATGAAGGCAGTGGTATACCACACTCTTGTTATCTCGATGTTCTTGTATGAATCGAAGACGTGTATACACGTGTAACAGTTTGAAGACCTACGAACAACATTTGGCGTAGAAGAACAGGCTGCGAATCATGTGCGGAATAATTCTAATCTATACCCATGCCCACACGGAACGAAAAGCTGCGAAAATACAGAACTAAATAGTATATTGTAAAATCAGCAGCACAGCGAAAAAAAATCCAATAATTTATACTCAAAATCTTGTCTCATCACCAACACACAGGTGGTTGACCATGGTTTCTCTATACATTTTTCTTTTTATTCTTCGTGCATTTTTTTTAGTTTCACCGTGAGTCGCTGTCTCAGTGTTGCCAATGCATATCTGATTATCTTTCAAAAGTACTTCCAAGTAAAAGTAGTTGGTTTGTACCGTTGTCTCAGTTGAGCAAAAGGACTGACATGTTTTCAATGGAGACATGTGCCAACAGGCTCTCTCTCTCATACCAGTGCAAAGCGGCCATATTATAATGAACGCGTTTACGAAGTTATGCAGTTATTATCTAAAAGCACAACTTCTGTTGTAACATAACACGTCGAATTATGCTGAGAGCCTGTTTGCACATGTCTCCATTGAAAACATGTCAGTCCTTTTGCTCAACTGAGACAACGGTACAAACCAACTACTTTTACTTGGAAGTACTTTTGAAAGATAATATCTGTCCTTTTCTTAAGTTTTGTTTCACAAAATTACATTTTCATACACGTTCGCGATTCGGCGCGGTCAGACTCGAATGTATCAAAAAGTTGCTTTATGATATACAAAAAGGCACTTTCTGAGAGTGCGCGGCCATTCTGACATGCCAGCAAAAATTGAGTCTGACCTCTACTTTATCGCCCAGCGAGAAAGTGAAAGAAAATAAACGACTCACCTGTGATGTGACTGTCCGCGTGGCGGATCCGATTTGCGGCGAGGAGCTCAACAAGGAATAAGACACTTATGTACAAGTAAAATAACTGTGAAATTATTAGTAAATTAAAAAAAGAAGCGCACCTGCCGCGTTGCCTAGCCGCTGTCTGGCCGAGCCGCGGTTCTGCCCCCGGTGGTAAGGCTGCGGCACGTATTCCGAAGACGACGCGACCGATGGACTGCAACTATCACAACTTATCAAATCTAATCATTCTACTTATACACAATCAAATACAATACATAAATTAATTCAACAACAACGAGAGCAAAACACTCACGTGTATCGCGCGTAGACGGGCTCCCAGTTGTCGTGGTGGTGCTGGATCGGCGCCGGCACGGCCGGGATTGAGAAGCCGGTCTGAAACACACAATAACAAATAAGTAAACAAACACAAAAACAAACAAGTAAACAAAACGTACGTGTTGTGGCGGGGCGCCGTAGCCGCCGGGTTGGACGACGTGTACTTGCTGGAATACGGGGGGCTGGTGTTGGTGGGAGTGCTGTGCTCGCCCGGCGTCGTACGAGTAGCCCGTCGCCGCGCGGAAGTTGTAGTTGTTCATGCAGGAGACGACAAGGCGCAGGGATCAGCTCCGACTGACACTCACCGCCGAACGCAACTGCTGAAGTGCAGCATGTTTTAGCGAGGATGTAGTATTCAATATTGATTTATGTGTATTGTCGAATATGTAAAAACATAAACAATACTATTTAAAAACATTAAACAAAAAACCGCGCGCGCGGCTTACCAGGAAATGCGTGCACGATGAAACACTAGACCTCACCACGAAACACTAATAGTGAAATTTTGAAAACTCGATAAATTGGGAAAAGAAATAACAAACTGACGACGTGTTCTGGTAAAAAGTGGTTGTACATGTACGTCACTTTGACTAACAGCTTATTGATATGATGCCTGATTCCAAAAATTTGTTTCTCGGTTTATTTCAGGATCGAAATCGACGACGAGATTGACATCGACGACGCGATCTCATCAGAAATTGAGTCACAGGAGGCAGTGTCTATGGATGTTGTACGATCGACCTGAAGTGCCATACACAGAATGTTGCGCCAGCTCACGAACGAACGCAATGACGAGACTGGCAAAAAAAATTCGAACATCAATGTGGAAAAAAAGAACATGCGAGTGAACAACTTTCATTATCTGAGACGACAACCAGTATGGTCTTATGAGGAGGTTGTTTTACCGGAGAGTGACAAAATAATTGCTGCAGAACTAGAAAACGACAAGGAATAGAAGAATAGAGAAGAACATGAAGGCAGTGGTATACCACACTCTTGTTATCTCGATGTTCTTGTATGAATCGAAGACGTGTATACACGTGTAACAGTTTGAAGACCTACGAACAACATTTGGCGTAGAAGAACAGGCTGCGAATCATGTGCGGAATAATTCTAATCTATACCCATGCCCACACGGAACGAAAAGCTGCGAAAATACAGAACTAAATAGTATATTGTAAAATCAGCAGCACAGCGAAAAAAAATCCAATAATTTATACTCAAAATCTTGTCTCATCACCAACACACAGGTGGTTGACCATGGTTTCTCTATACATTTTTCTTTTTATTCTTCGTGCATTTTTTTTAGTTTCACCGTGAGTCGCTGTCTCAGTGTTGCCAATGCATATCTGATTATCTTTCAAAAGTACTTCCAAGTAAAAGTAGTTGGTTTGTACCGTTGTCTCAGTTGAGCAAAAGGACTGACATGTTTTCAATGGAGACATGTGCCAACAGGCTCTCTCTCTCATACCAGTGCAAAGCGGCCATATTATAATGAACGCGTTTACGAAGTTATGCAGTTATTATCTAAAAGCACAACTTCTGTTGTAACATAACACGTCGAATTATGCTGAGAGCCTGTTTGCACATGTCTCCATTGAAAACATGTCAGTCCTTTTGCTCAACTGAGACAACGGTACAAACCAACTACTTTTACTTGGAAGTACTTTTGAAAGATAATATCTGTCCTTTTCTTAAGTTTTGTTTCACAAAATTACATTTTCATACACGTTCGCGATTCGCTGCGAGGATACCGACGCGCACCCGCTATTCGCCTATCTCTCTCACTCACACACAGAGGGGGCGGGGCGAAAGCGATTGTCCGACGCCCGCCCGCCCGCCCGACACCAATCTCAATCCGCACTCGAATGCGGACTCTCCGTATCTCGCTTCAAATTCAATCAAACTCAATACAACTTTTTATAACTCTATCGAATAGAGATGTGAATGCAATGTAACAGTGGAAATCACTTCAAAATGAGGAAAAGTGCTTCATCCGGGAAAAGTCGTTTTTGAGCATTCTAGCGCGCGGGGACATCCAGTACAAACGAGAGGGCGCTGGCGCGCCCTCTCTAATTTTGATTTTTGATTTGTTTCGGTTCTCGTTTCACACAATATTAGCGTGCGATAACTGAATATGCCTAATACAAACTGAGTTCTTGCTCGCACAACTACATCCAAGAACGGGATAATTCCGCTAAACAACCATTTCTATCGAGAAAATATCCAGCATTCTTTTCAAGTTAAATGTCGTCACTCTACTCCTCCCCCATCTCTCTCTCTCTCTCTCTCTCTCTCTCTCTCTCTCTCTCTCTCTCTCTCTCTCCTCTCCCTGTATTCTCTTATTGTCAACTTTTCCTTCTCACGATGCACGATCTGAATACCAAAACGAGTTTTGCAGCGCACTGAATTGAACTTGTGGTGAAATTTTCAAGTGATGTTAGACGAAGACATCAGAAAATAAGACATCTAATCAACATTCATTTAAAGATTTCCATGTTCTCTCGCTTTCAAACTATCCCATAATCGCTGTATCCCACAAAGTGCATAATTTGATTCGATAATGTCATCGTATTTCTTTCGCCATGTTCTCACGCCACTCGTCCTTTTTTATTGTAGCCGTTATTGTGGCGCTCTCTCTTTCTCTCTCTCTCTCTCTCTCACACTCTCTTTCTCTCTCCCTTTCTCTCCCTTCATTATTTAGCATTTCTATCGATTCCAACGATTCTCACCTTTTCCCTATCATATTTATCAGTTTACATTCATGGGTATTTGTGTGGGTTTAATGATTCAGCGACTGACTCACACAGTTCCCATCGCTCTTTTTCCTTTCATTTTCAATTCCTTGGTATTATGCAATAATGTATACTATTTAAAATTGTATATATAAGTGAAGTTTTTGCATATTTTTATATTGTATAATATTGTATATCAAGTGAAATCTTTATCAGCGTTGCCACGGACGACCCAACTAATTTCCGCTGAGTTCGGTTTCTTGTATCATTTCGAGATCGTCAGCGGTCTTCTATTCATATTATAGAGTCTCTCACAGGAGTTTCTCACCCTTGTCTATGCATGCTTTCTTGACGAACGGAGAAGTTGAGAAATGAATGTCATGTATGTAATTATCTGTAGTGCGAAGGGGCTAAGGCAATTTCATAAGGCGTTATCACTGTTGTCGGTATTTAGAGCCTTAGTGATTCTTATTCCGAAATGCGTCACTGCGAAAGATAATAAAACGTGACAAAGCGTTTTTCTTCATAAAATCTTTCTTTTTTCTTGTCATTTTTTATTTTTAAAGCGCTTCAATACTTTCGAGTGCGTGTATAGAGTGGAATTTTTCAATACCCCATATTTCGTCTTTTTCTTCATGTTTTGACTGTATAGTGTAGAAGAGAGAGGGAAGGGGAAGCATAGAGAAGCACGAGAGAAGCACATTAGGATTCTAGTGACTGCAATTGGATTGCTCCCCCTCTTCCCTCTCACTCTCCCTTGTAGAGTCTCTCTCTCTCTCTCTCTCCGCCCCCTCACAATACGCCCTAATATTTGGGGTGTTTCGATTCCTTTCCTTATTCATTAGTAGTAATTTCCCTTGAAGATTCATACATTTACGTATCGAATTGCGAGAGAAATCCTCAATTTCATTGTTTTTTATCGCTTCTTCATTTCTCCTCCATTCTATCGCTGCTATTCACTGATTACTTCAATATTCTCTCGAAAATATTTCTAGCGCAAGTAATTCTCTCATTCCTCTTTCTCTTCGTCTCCCTCTCTCTCAGTTATTGTAGTGAGCGCTCTGCTCGTCTCGCCCCCGTTCCACACTCTCTCGCCACTCGCGCTCGCTTCTCTGCCGCTCTCCGTCTGACGCGCGCTCTCTCGACCCGCATCGATCACTCTCGTTCTCTCTCTTGTCCCGTTTCCTTTTTCAGACTCTTTCAGAGCCCGCGTGTGCTCCGTATATGCCATATACACATACATACGTGCGAGAATAGGCGAAATAGTGTGTTGTTAAAGTATCTACTAGTTAAAGAGAGCAGGAGAACGTGAGTAGGAGGTTTGAGAGAGAAAAAGAGAGAAAAGTGATACGATTCGCATTCGAGGTTCTCTCAAATGCTCTTTTGTTTGACGAGTCGTGTTATTTTCGCTCGCAATCCGCTCTGTTCTCGCGTTCTCACTTTTTTTTTTGAATCGCGTATCAGACTGATAACAGCGATAAGTTTGTCATCGCCGTTCCAAAGACGTGAATTCCTCTCAACGTTATTGGATTTCTCACAAATTTCAAAGTATTTCATGTTCGAGTTATTTTGTAGTGTATCGTTGTGATGATCGTGATAAACTCGACTCTTGGATAGGATTTACAATGCGCGGGAACTTTTCTTTCATTTCCACTCACTGCTCTCTTTTCATTGATTTTCTACGTTTTAAGCATATTATTGTTATCATTTTCTATCAGAAATTTACATACTTGGTCGATATCTTCATCACGTCGAGTAGATCGCTTTTATTCGTCTCTAGAAAGTCTCTTGACTCGTGTAAACGAATTGATAGCGTTCAATTTGTTGCTCGTCTTTTCTTTTTTTTCCGTCTTTTTCCGTCTTTTCTCTAACATTCGCGAGACGCCTGGAACAGATAGGCGAAGTGATTATAGTTTATAACATCATCGTCAACACGTCAACTTGGTCCCGTCGCCTCGCTCCACCATCATCATCTCGCATTCATTGCGCTCTCCACATCAACTTATCCACACACTCCCTCTCTTCCGCATGTGTGGGGAGAGCGTAAATTATATACACGAACGACAGCACGAGTTTTCGGGGGTGGTCTATGACGCGAAGCCAGCGGAGCGTGTCCACCTCACCTCGCCCCTCTCTCCACTTCTAGGAGAAGTTTTGATGCATGCCCCACCGCGAGGACTAATCCTTTCTGAGTAGATGTAGCTCGTTCTCCGGCGCCGTTCTTCCTCTCTCTTTTAATCTACTTTCCTTTTCGCTTCACACATTTCCGTCTTCCATAGCATCAAGTATGTTCTTGGAATATGCGATGCGAATGTGAAGATTTCGCTCGTCGGGAGGCTTCTCTCGCCTATCTAGTTACCTCTTCCTTTGTTCTAATCCACTCGTGATTCAGAATGTCCGTTCGTCGACGTGCGATGTGAGATAGCTGCGGTTATGTTGCCGGCGGATGTACTTGTTGTTTACTCGTTTCGCGTCGAAGAGACGAGAGAAAGAGAGTTGTTCATTAATCGAATTTGCGATCTCCTTCTCGGTATCGCTCCAGTCGTTTTTGTGTCGACGGCACTGCTGCTGCTCTTCGGATGTGTCAATGTCGTTTGTCCATCGCTCTCTTTGTTTTTGGAGAGAGCTCTGGGTGGCGGATATCTCTCTAGATATATATGGGCGATAGCCTAGGCTAGAGAGGGGCAGAGGGGGATAGCCTCATCTCTCTCCCTCGTATTATATAGCCAAATGTGGCCAGTTTGGCTCACGTTACATGCGTCACGTATAGCCGCTGCGCTTTTAGTTGACATTTATGCACACAGTGAAAGGAAATGAGGCATTATGCCTCTGTGAGCCTCCCTCTCTCTCATGGATGGCTAATTGCATAGATTTGCCAGCCATTGGAACGAGAACCGAGCTACGACAAATCACAAGTCACGCGGCCACGCCGTCATCACTCGCTCGCTGACCACGAGAATGCGAATTTACGAATGCTGCAACTACGCAGCTAATAAGGGATGTGCCCGAATCCTCTCCTTCCCTCCCTACCTTCTCACGCCCCCTTCATCCCTTTCTAATACTCTCTAATGTAGTCGCGAGATGAAGCTCCGATTCGCACTTGCTATATACTCGCTATATATGCTAGTGTCCCGCCTATATTCTATCCATCGAGTTGTTGTTCAATATACTCTCTCCATTTTATCGTTTCAGCACCATTCAACCACGACTGTCGATTTTTCCGATTCATAGACACAGATCACAGGTATGGATTTTTTAGGTCATGAAATCTTTCACTTTACTTGCTTGCTTCTTTTGTGTGTGCGTCTCTAATTTGCAATATGTTTTGCGTTTTCGCGTTTGCGTCTCTCCCTCTCTGCTATTGTGGTTCCCAGGGGGGAGTGTGGAGGAGGGGGGTCTTTTTGTCTCCCACATCTCCGCACTCTCCGTCGTTCCCTTCCCCCGGCCCCCGCTTCCGCAGATTTGTGTTTCTCTCTCTCTCTCTCTCTCTCTCTCTCTCTCTCTCCACTTCTCTGGCCAACTGCCAGTTGAGAGAGTCTTCGCGTGAGATAGTGTCGAACAGCACATGCATCGCAGTAATTGTCGCGTCTCTCTCAGGTCTCTCCCCCCCCCTCTCTCTCTGTCCCCCTCCCCCTCTATCTCTCAAACAACTAACAATAGCCACTGCCCCCAGTCGACATGTTTTTTGACGGAGGAAGTAGAAGAGGATGTTACTCGTCTCTCTCTCTCTCTCTCTCTCTCTCTCTCTCTCTCTCTCTCAGAATCGATGGATTTCATTATGTTGACTGGAGATGAATGGGGTGTGTGGCGCGTCGCTGTATGATCTCATTATGGCGAATGCTCAATCGAAATCGCCGAATTCCGCACATGCGTCGCATACGAAAAATGGAGCGTGCGTTGAATCTGAAGTCTATTTCTATCGTCGTTTGCCTGCACATATCACATTTGTGATTGATTGTTGCGGTATTAATTAATATGGTGGGGAATACTGGCGGGTTCGCGGGTTCGCTCCTGCTAATGAATGCCTATTCCGTATTGCACGCGCAGAGGGTGTGTGTGTGTGTGTGCAAGCAATACGTATGCGGCAATTCATTCCCGCATTCGCGCTCCTCTCTCTCCCTCCCTCTCACCCGTTTCCTTTCCATAATGAGAAGAGGTAGGGAGGAAGGAGAGGGGGAAGATAAGCCGGACGCGTGCGTACGCAGGCGACGAGCTGACAAAATAATGAAGAGAGAGTTGACAACACTATACACCTCGACATCATCTCAAATTGTTTGCGGTGCTTCCAATTATAGCGGCTAATTATACGCCTCAACATTGTACACTTGATAGATTTCCGGTCGGATAGTCTCGAATGGAGACGGGATGACGAAAGATATGGCGGAAATTGGCTCTTTGCCATTGGATGTTTGGCTCTCCCGCTCTCTCTCTCTCACTCTCTCCATGTTTGCATTGCAATGTGAACTACTCTACTCTCTTCGGCTTGCGAGAGAGAGAGAGAGAGAGTTTCAGTGCGAGGACACACGCCATTGTGTCGACCGACCTATTCAAACATATTGCCCGGCCGCCGTCTTTCGTCAGTGAATTTTCGAATACGTTTCGCCATACGTTTTCTGTGGCCGGCAGTGGGCAGCCCAATTATGCCGACACCGACAATCAGCAACACAGCTCGCTGTGTTGCTGATTGTCGGTGTGTCGTCGAGTGTTGTGGATTCCAAGTGGAGGGGGGATTGAAGCGAGGGGAGAAAGAGAAGGAGTGGAGAGTGGGTCTGATTCTGGCATGCCCATGCCTCGTTCTCTTTTGACTGACATGTTCCGGCCGCCGGCGCTCTAAAGTAAACGGGGACGGGAAACGACACAAGGAAATGCAGTAGCTTTTTATAGGGATGTTGGGAGATGAATTATTGTGACGTTTTGCAAACGAGCACCATGGACCATGGTGCGTATGGAAAACGGAAATGAAATACGAAACTTTGTGGTTTTCTTTTCATTTTCATTTTGCTGACTGTTCGTGGAATGCACTCTCGACGGAGGTTTCTCAATTTGTTTGGAATATTATGAAAGTATGATTGTTGATAAGGAAGATCGATGTTGTATTGCTTATCTATTTTCCATTGTAGTCACTTTGCTAGGTATTTTCCTATCGTATCGTGTTTGCTTCTTGTAGCATTTTCACACCGTGCATCTCCGTTGTTGTGATAACATACAACGTCTGGTTCCTATTAGTCGTTAGCGTTAGAGATTCTCCTTATCTCCGTTCGTGTCTTCCTTGCTTTCTTCCGCTTGTATGTGTGTATGCATATTACGCATGGACGTCATTTACCATCGCTAATCTCTCACTCACATATCTCACATAAGAAGTGAGATTTGCAAAAGCCTTGCCGCAGTGGATTTGCGAGATTCTGATTTCTCACCATTGTAGGCATACAATTTGAGAGCGGCACATTATGAATAATATAGCGATGATTAGCGGTTGCGGAGCGCGTTTTTAATAACTAGTATAGTGTGGGTCGAATGTTCGTTAGGCTCGGGGTATGTACATCATACTTGTCATGTTGAAAGCAGGACGAGAAGAGGGGGGATGAAGCGAGCGAGAGGAGAGAGCGCAAAAGAAATAGAGACCAAGGAAAGAGGGGGAATGCGACTATGTGACGCGTCATTTGCAGTAGGGGGGACGCGTGCTATCCGTCTCTCCCCTTCCTCTCTCCATGCTATATCCATGTTTATGCTTATTGAGAAAGAAGACTCTCTCTTCACGCGCTCTCTTGAGCCTCGTTCCTCGTTTCTACATATTCAGTGTAGCGAGAGCGAACGAGCTCTCCCCCCCCCCTCTCTCTCTCTCGATGTATGGAAATATAGCCCCGCGTTGCTAGGTATGTGCTAGAGGAGAGAGTGGAAGATGTGGAGAATTAGAGAAAAAGAGAACTTCCCGTGTGTATTTCTATATGTGTCGTTTGCGTTGCTATTTTCCTCTCGATTACCTTTCTGATTCCCCCCATTTCGTATCCCATATTTCTTATTATGTCTGCGTCTTGTCTGTTTGTGTGTCTTGCCTGGCGTCGCGTATTCTTTCTTTCCCTCCTTTTGCGTTACTCACAATCTCACTATGTTATGTACGTATGTTTTCAGATGTCGTGGTGAGAAGAGGAGAGGAGAGGAGTGAGAGACACCGCATAGTCACGTCGCCTTTCTTCCCTTTTTACATTTGCCATCGCCGTCTAGTGTGTCACAGGTGAGACTAGTTGTAAATTGGATGATTGCAAATGATGTTATTTACGGGGAGCGTGCCGACTGAAAATACGTTGTACCATTGAGTGTAGTGTGTTGGTACGCAACGTTTGATAATTGAACTTAATGCTGTATTGAAATGTAAGTATCGATTAATTGTAATATCATTTGATTTGAATCATTTAGTAATCATGGAGGGTGTGTCGCGTGTGGTGTCTATCAGAGACGACCTCTACGGACCCGGAGGAGGCGGCGACGACGAAGAGGTATTGATTTATTGATTAGTTATCGATTAATGTTTATTCGCTATTTTGAATCGCAAACATGATCATTACACGTACGTAGAATCTGAAATGTATTCATTGAGTATTTGGTTATTGATTTATTGATTGTATTTCAGGACCACATGTCACTTTCGACGGCGTTGATGGAGCCGACGCGCGGCGCGCACTTGGATATGGGTGAGTTGTTAGTTATTTGTTTGTTAGTTTGTTTACTTGTTTATTTTGTATATATATTGAATCTGTATAGATGTGTGATGAGTGGATAGGGATTCTGGCAGGCTTTGTGGGGGGCTGGGGGGGGGGGATTCTGGAGATTGGAGCGTGTGGGGGTGTGATGCGAACAAGTGTGAATCTCTCTCCCCTCCTCTCTCTCTCACTCGCCCCTTCTCTCGAATTGGATTTATATATTTCTCTGCCTCGGAGGAAGTACCAAGGGAAAGAAGAGAGGGAGAGGATGTGTTTTTTTTTCGGTTCTTTCTCTCGAATTGTAGTCTGGCATGCATGGAATTGGAGTAGAGAGAGAGGGAGAGGGAGTGATAGAGATAGTGAACATACAACATACGGCTTGGCTGACTAGTTTCGATAGCCACTCTTTGTTTACTGGGGCGGATTTGTTATTGCATATTCGCGTCGAATCGTTTCCTCTGTGTGTGTGTGGGAAGGAAATGAAATATATAAGGGGAATGTAGCCGAGAGCTATAAAATAGTAGTTGTTCATGTGTCGATGCGATTAATAGAAATAGAAAAAAATTCGCTGAATGCGCCTTTGATTTTTGCGTGTGGCGAAGCGGAATGACAGAAGACAGAGGAGGGAATGAGAGGATTCGCAGAGCCCTATTGTTGTGCCTTGTGCAGTGAATGCCACTGACTTGGTGTTATAAAGTATTATGAAGTAAACACGACATTCTTTGTAGGCTACTACGACAAGCAAGAGTACGCGTCGCTGGAGCCGCTCCATTCGATGCCCGGATACGGTCATGACTACAGTGAGTCGATTACGGTACTTGTTTACTTATTAGCTTGCGATTGTATCTCATTATTGTTCTTTCGCTGTTTGCATCGTTATTAGTTGTTGAAACGTAGTTGTTGTTTAACATGAGAACATGGATGTTTCGGTGTAGTCGTGTAGTTTCCATTTTCGAAATATGTCGCGCGTTTTCGGCGTGCATCAGACAAATGAAGGATAGTCAGCGGTAATGATGTGCAAAACGAAGGACGAAGGTGAGAGCACCGTATTCGAGCAAATGAGTAAGCAGTAAGATCGAATATTGTCGCTCAGGCTAAATATAGTCTCCAATACTCCAATCTAAAATGATGATCATTACTCGTACCCGATGAGTCGACTGAGCGCCGGCTTATAGGGTATCCGTATTTCCCATTTCTTGGTACGCGAATGCGCGAATTATCGGCTGTCGGTGGGAAGAGAAAGAGAGACAGAGAGAGCTAGATTCGAGATGGCTGATATACCGGGGAAATACCACATACCTCCATATCATCAGTGGGTGGTATTAAATTACTTTCTAAATGCCGGAATATTCTATATCTATACACCCCGATTGCAGACCGGGGCATCTACGACGACTCTGGGTACGACGAGTTCAAGCCGGCTGTGGAGCAGGGCGACTATGCCCCTCCTCCCCCTCCCCCGCCTAGTCAGCCAGTACAGCAGCAGCCACAGCAGCAGCAGCAGCCGCATGTGATTGTGCAGGAGCGGAGGTGGGTGCATTCATCATATATACATATTCGATTTGTGATAGTGGTGAAACGTAGAGGTTTTGGATTTAATCCAAGTATCGATCAATCTTGGCTGATCAGTCGTGGACATTTGCGCATTTGCCATAAAATCGGTATTAGTGAACTACCAGCAGGTGCTGTTTTCAGTTGGAGATGAAACGTAAAGTGTAGTTGTTATATATTATGTGGTTCTCACGTTTCCTTGCGGACATTAGGGCATAAAAACAGTGGGCGATTATGTGGTGACGACGAAACGTATTTTTTTCTGTTTGTATCGAATCCATGTTGTACAGGTACGACGCGCCGCAGCAGCAGCCGCACTCGTCCCACCACCATCAGCAGGGCCAGGCGGGCAGTCAGCAGCCACACGTGCAGCAGGTGGTGGTGCAGACAGGACAGCAGAGTGGACAGCCACAGCCACAACAGAGACAAGTGCGTTAAAGGAGAGGGGTACGCAATGTAAAAACGAAATGACCAGCTGATGTCTCACGTCAAAACGATTTCTACAAAAGTCTCTAAGTCCGTGGCGGGACCAAGCTTGTATCTAAATTCCCATTGGAAACTCGTGCCAAGTTACCTCACCGCGAAGGAACCGCCGATTGCCTGATTTTCAAGATGCTATTTCATTTTATATAACTTTTATATTAATTAGTAGATTTTTTTTTATTTTTTTATTTAATTTAATCACCATATCAACATTGATTATGTCAACCTCGTGTTATTATTCCGTACACCTTTCCTTTAAGATAGTGGGAAGGGGGTGTGCGCATGGTAGGAACTGCTACTCACTCAGCAGAGAGGGTAATGGGGGGGAGGGGCGAACGAGTAGGTAGGAGAAGGAGTAGCGGTCCGTCATTCTGCGAATGCAACTATGCTTTCGAAAGAGAGAGAGAGAGTGATATTTGAAATGGGAATATTGGGAATTCGATATTTTCCTGTCATTCGATGTTGTGTTGTAGGTCTACCCTGTAAAGACGGCCGACGCGGGCTCGTCGCACTACGCCGCGCCCATCAGGTTCACCAGGTGAGAGTTCTTTTGTAATGTTGTATTTTAGTCTTGTATCTTATTCCACACTGTTAGTGACAATGGGAAGAGGTGTGACATTGTCCGACTTCGTTGTTCATTGCTTTTCGTATTGTGTTGAAACGTATGATAAGCGAGAGTGTGAGTGTATTTGTAGTGTACATGAAGTTTGTTAATTTATTGAGTTCATAATGCTTAAAATGTGAGAGAGTTTGTAGTGTGGTCCTTTCAGTTTTTGATGACACTATTCACTCGACGTCTAACACATAGACTGAAATTGTTGTTCATTGCACTTCATACTGTTATGAAACGTATGATGAGCATACTAGAAAAGTACCATTATTCCGAATAGTTTTACTGTTGTATTGCATCGAATCGTATGGATTAGGATAACTGGATTACTGGATAACACAAATCTTTGGCGCAGATCACGAATAGTGATAATGTTTTCTCTTGAGTGCGTCCCGCGTGCGCTCCGACCGTCGCTCGTCGAATCGGGCGGCGAAGAAGGAGCCGCTCGATCCGAAGGGAGTCGAGGAGGAGGTGGCCAGGTGAGGAGCAGGGGAGGGGGAGCAGGAGCAGTAGCAGTACCTCCTCTATTCTATCCCTTGTTCTCACTTGTTAGGATATTTGTGTTTGTGTTAATTGATTTTTTTTCCAGAAAGAAAAGATCAAAGAAAGCGAAGTACGGTGTGGTTGTGCTGGGAAAGAGTCAATCGATAACCTCTTTCCGTTGCAGGAACGTCTCGCAGATTCTCTCGGCCACCAAGCAGCACCGTCTGGCGATGGAGGCTCAGGCGGCGGCGGCCGGGAGGGGCGGAGTCGGCGGGGGCGGAGCCTCCATTAGCACCCAGCCCAGACAGCTGCCCTCGTTTGCGTGTCCCGACTGTGGAAAGGTTGGTTGGTTATGTATGAACAATATTCACAATTCACTCAGACATTGTTGGCATATCTTTGATTATCTTTATATGCGGGTTGTGAAACATATCTATTGAGGTTGGTTGATTCAATCAATCAATCAATCGTTTATCCGGAATCGTTATATCTGAATATGACAACACAATCATAATGATATGAAGCACAGTAGTGCCTAAGATGTTAGATACATAATAGGCTAACGCCGGGGAAAGACAGGTAGGCTGACGAGATTAGTGGTAAGAAGACGATACTTGATCGATAATCATTCCTGGACCATTAGAGTACCATACTTGACGTGAAGAGCTCCGGGGTTTCCTTTGCTTACATGCCAATTGGTATCTCCTCGCGCCATAGCTGCTTCCACATGCGGGTACTTCCCGCCGCCTCACTGGTTACTCGGGAAGGATTCTTGTCGATGACCGAACATTCGGCGGCGGTGGGACAAAATGAGGACCCGACCGCACGCTGCGGGGAAAAGAAGAAGAGAACCACGAACCACCTCATAAGTTATTGCTCCATAACGTTCCGTTTCGTTATAGGCCGGTTGTGAAACATATACATTTCAATTTGCAATCTTGAGTTCCAATACGTGTTGATGTTGCAGTCTGTGTCGTCGATGCGCAACCTGCAGCGCCACAAGCAGTCGTGTCCGGCGGCGCAGCGGAGACTCACTGGGGCGGCTGCCGCTGGAACACCTGTCGGTGGAGGGGCAGAGGTGTATGCACCACAGACACAGGTAAGATGCGTTCGTCTTTTGATTGATTACCTGTCATAGAGATGTAGAACAGCATCATGTTAATGATTCTGAATAAGTTTGACTTTAGTGGTATGCTACTGGTTACAAACGTACGCTACGATTCCAGCCGCCCCCGCCGCCCCCGCAGCCAGTGGTGGTGTACGCCAGTGCGGAGCAGCAGCAGCAGGGTCAGGGTGGGCAGTGTGAGTGGCGCGCGCCGCCCGCGCCCCGCGTCCTCCCCTCTGCTGCCCCTCCTGCCCCCGCCCCTGTGCCCCTCCACGCGTGCGCCACCGACCAGCCACCGAGTGGAGGACTCGATGGAGGCGAGATGGACATGGATCCCAATAGGTGGGACTGCTTTGTCTAGAGGGTTGAGGTTTTGAAGAGTTTATGTGTACACTACTGTCTACCGCCGAAACTGAGAGCGTTACTTTGTATGATGCCAGCGGACAGTGCTTGAATCATGTTTATTTCAATATCAATGTGTTCAGTCTGTCGTCTCGCCTGCTGGACGACTCTCTATCCCTGGATCGTCGCGAGGATGTGGATGATGAGAGGGAAGGGGAGGAAGAGGAGGGAAGGAGAAGCACCAGCATATCCAGCAACAACTCGGGCACCGCCTTCAGGTCAGTGCGAGTTGCAGTAATTGTAACCACTCGAATTGCTTATCGATAGGATATTCGGTAGGATACAATCAGTGTTTATTGTGCTACCAGATGGGTCTTCCATCATGCTACTATTATTTCGATACTGATAACCAAAGGAACTGATCATTTTTGTTTGTCGGTGTATGAAGCTTTTATTAACCGTATTGCATTGCGAATTCGTGTCCTAGTTATGATGTTGGCGTGATGCGTATGTTGCATGCATTTGAATTGTGAAATTATGCGACATAAAAACGGCGATAAATTAAATATCATTTGGCTGAATGCATGTAATTTATTCAATGAAACGTACATATGATGTTTTTCAGGTGTGAGTGCTGCAAGAAGTCTGTGTCGTCGCAGCGCAGTCTGAAACGCCACCAGACGACGTGCAAGCAGTACATTGCCGTCTACGGACCGCCAGAGGAGAGGTACGGGAGAGATTCTGGTCGCATGCATGTTGTGTTGTTGTCGTTGTTGTTGTTGTTGTTGTTGTTGTTGTTGTTGTTGTTGTTCGTGCTTGTGGTTGGTATGGTGTCGTTTCAGTGAGTATCGCCGCTATCACGGATACAAGAAAAAGGCGCGGCGGCGTCTGCGCTACATGTCGACCGATGAGAGCGGAAGCGACAGTGAGAGAAGGGGGCCGAGACTAAGGAGGCGGAGCCACACCGTGATGGAATTCGAGGATGTCGAGAGGCCTCGCACGAGAGCGGTGATGAGAAGGGAGGAGGAGATGAAGGAGGAGGACGAAGAGGGGAAGGAGGAAAAGGGAGGGGAGGAGAGTCCGCCCGGACTCGTCAAAATCAACGTGCGCCGACTCTCATGTGATCTGGCCGAGTTGATAGCTCACTCTCCCGGGCAGAAGCCGGAGATAACCACATCGGGGATAGTGGAGCAGGAGGGAGGAGAAGGAGAGGAGGAGGAGCAGACAGACCTCGAATCGTTCCTGGATGAGATGGTGGACGCGGTGGTGAGGGAGGAGGAGAAGCCGAGGAAGCGGAAACGGTCGGTGTTGTGATTGTGTTGGTGGCTGGTGGTAGTGGTTAGTATTGTGACACTATGAGAGAGAGAGAGAGAGAGAGAGAGATAGAGTGGTTGCAGCTGCGGCAGTGGGAGCTCGAGTCGCTCGGGCGTGTCTCTGGGAGGCGGGAACAACACGTGCGAGGACTGCCAGAGACAGCTCTGCTCCGCCAGCAACCTCAAGAGACACAGGAGCACCTGCAAGGCGCTCCAGCAACAGCAGCAGGGGTCAGTTCTCTCTCTCTCTCTCTCTCTCTCTCGCTCTCGCTCTCTTGTTCACTCTCTGTTCCTTCTTGCTCCCTATATGGCTTTCTCTATGTCTTCCGCTCCTCTCTCTCTCTCTCTCTTTCTTTCTTTCTTTCTCTCTCTGCTCTCTCCTCTCCCTCTTCATATACCACATTCAGCCCTCTTGCCCCGAAGCCGTCCCCCGTGTGGAGTGGCAGCATGCCGGAGGTGTGTGCGCGGGAGCGGAACATCCTGGACAGGAGCTATGCAGCAGCGCTGGAAGGAGCCAAGCCGGGGCTGATCGGAGCAGGAGGAGGGCAGGGAGTGCAGCAGCAGCCGGTGCAGACTAAGGTAAGGGGTGCATTTTGTATTTGGTTAGTATTGGTAGAATGCTATTGTTCTGTTAAAAGTAGGTTGCAAGGGATGTAGTAGACGGGGCAGGTGTGATTGATTCAATTTGTCATATGTATTTCATTCTCTATTGCAGTCGGAACCTGTGCACCACTCGGCCCCGTCGACTCCCTATCAGCAAGCGCCGTCCACCCCGACTGCCTACTCGGAACAGCCGAACAGCAACAAGCCATGGGTGGGTGGAGGGAGGGAGAGAGAGAGGAAGGGAGGAAGGGAAAGAGAGAGAGAAAGAGATACCGTTGTAGATCACCGTTGGCGAGCACCTTCGTGCCCGTCACGTGCAGCAGCAGCAGAAGATGCAGCAGGGCGGAGGAGGAGGGAAGCAGGAGAGCGAGGGGTGGGTGCATAGCATACTGTAGCTAGTAGCTAGTGTGTGGTTATACGAAAGTCAAGAGAGGCAGGAAAGGAAATGATGTTTGCAGTGGGTAGTTGGTTAGGGTAGTCATATGTTATATGTTTCACCCGATAATGGAGAGAGTAGAAGTCTTTTTGTTGGGATATGAGAAGTTCAACGTGAATCTCTCAATACTGAAATTCTCCTATGATCTATGGATATTTTTTGCATATTATTTTGCATGTTTTATTCAGTAGTGAAATGAGTTGAGTAGTTTGCATTGTAATTTCCCTTGTCCAGCTCTCGCACGTCTTCGATCTGCTACAGTGTGGACGACCATCTGGGATACGGGCTGGGATCGACGACGGACGAGAGTGGAGATGAGGTGAGGGGGGAGGGAGAGAGAAGGGTGTTCTGGATATCGAAATCTGCTATTGCAATTTGCCATTTGCGAAGGGTTTGTGTTGACTGAGAAGCATACATTGACACGGTAAACATGATGACTTGAATTTTGCATAAATTGTGGTTTGAAATTCACTCGAGTTATATTGCTGACATTTTGTTTGGTATCTATTTTGTAATTCCTGAGAAACGTATAATTTGTGAAATGACATTTATACTCATTTTTTTCTAGGAGCGTCCCGAGCGCGAGGTGACAATCGACTACGAAGCGATCGAGAGGACGGAGAAGATATGGCGACAACAGGGGTGCGTTTATCGATTTATCGATTTTTGTGTCTCGGTCGATTTTTTTGAAATTCGAGCATGTAAAATACTTTGTCAGAGATTCATGAAAGAACTGTTGCAGGACGATGCAGATGCTGTCTCAGCATCAGCAGCAGCCGCCGTCGTCATCTCACCCGCAGGAGCACACCAGTCCTCGACAACCCCAGCAGCCAGTCCAGCAGAGACAGTTCACCCCACTCGAAAGTATCATCACCACACAGCCACTGAGCAGGTGAGATGGTCATCATTAATATGATCACTTCTATGTAAACGCTTTATTGTTGCATTGAGCGGGACTGGGAGTTGTTTTGTGGGTGAAGCGTAGAATTGGTTGTCGGTGGTATTGCTGTTATGAGTGTTGATTGCGGAATGTGTGAGCTATTGAGTGGATAATTCGTTCGCTATATTGTCGTCGTGAAACTCCATCGAAGTTTATACGTTAAATGAAACGTATACAAAGTGTACATATATATAATAAACAATGTTGTTTGCAGCGAGCGTCTGTCGTACTCGTACCAGCACCAGCAGCAGTCTCTCCACCCGCCCGCCTCGCACCCCCCGCAGGCGATGCGCCCTCCGCCCCCGCCACCCCACGAGGTCGACCTCCGATTCCAGTGCCCAGAGTGCCTCAAGACGTGAGTCGGGGAGGGGGTTGATCTACACGGAGCATGGGTAGTAGAGAGTAGAGAGATTCCGGTGTGCAGTGCCCAGAGAGTATTGATGAATCTGTTGGTACAATTCTGTGTCCAGAGTGCTTCGTGAGTCGGGGTGATGCGCTGGTGTTTCTTGGGGATTTGCACTATTCGTGCGATTTTGTCCAATTATTACACATGTGTAGGTTTTATCGATATGTAATGTTCATGAAACGTATGTTTGATGTTGGACAGACCTGATATTATCGAGCTACAGAAGTGGGAGATATCAAGAATGGAAGAAACATACTTGATATTTGTCTTGTCGCAATTACCCGGTTGAATTATTCCAATTGATTTACTGCCGATATCAATAATACAACATTTACCTGGTTAGTAGTTTCAAAACGTGAAACGATCCACATCCTAGAATGGGCCAAAGATGCATTCTAGTAGTCTAGATACCTATGCATACTCGTTCTCTTGCCTCGTAACTTTGTTTATTGTCTTTAGAAGAGAGGGGGATGTAAATGTTACATATACCATCTCATTGCAGCTACTCTTGCCGGAAGAACGTGAAGAGGCATCGAATGGCGGTGCACAAGCTGACGGCCGAGGAGGTGGCCAGGATGCCCGCCACACATGGCAGTGTGGTGAGCGGGGGATTCCATATATTTATTATTGTTCAATGGTTTTATTCAATTTTATTGTGACATTGTTGAATTAGTTGATTGGAATTAGTCAAGGGAAGTGTTGTTTTATCAGCCTGATTTCCATCATCACTGTATGACAATCACTGTCTTGCAGACGTCTCCCGGTGCTATGAACTGCGGCCAGCAGCAGCATCACCACCAGAGCGGACAGCAAACGGTGAGAGAGGGGAGGAGGAGAGAGAGAGAGAGAGATTGAGAGAGAGAGAGATGTTGGTTGGTGGATATGATGCCAACGGAAAATTGTTGATTTTTGGACACACTGCATTTATAGTGTTTGGTTGAAACGGGGATTGTGTGGTTTGTAAAAGAAAGTGAATCCGCAGCCTAAATGATAGTTTATCTTGTGACCTTGGACGGTTGAAAGGGAACAACCACTGGCGCCTCTACGTTGTCTTTGTCTTTTAACCGAAATAACCGAAACCGAAACCGAAACCGAAATTTTTAACCGAAATACGACTCCGATTAATCATTTCTTTGATGTGTGTAGGTGTATCAGCTCCATTCTCCCCTGCCGCCGTCTGCCATGCAGCAGCAGCAGAGGGAGGCGAAGAGGGACGAGTACAAGACGGAGACGGGAGGGGGAGGAGCAGGAGCAGGGTACGAGTACGCCACATACCACACCAAGGTGAGTGCTGGGAAATTTGTGATTTTGATTGTGGCAAAGTGGTGTGTTGTATGTTTCATCTTTAGAGTATATACGGAAGAGTAATGTTTTCTCTAATAGCATAGCTAGTATCGTTGGTCCATCACACCACTTTCCAGCAGAGATAGGCTCTTTGTTGAATTCTTAATGATCTATAAGGATTGTAATTGTTTTTACAACGATCAGAACCTTTGCTTTGCAGTCTCTTCCGTTCGACGAGCCTGGCTGGGAGAGGCGAGTGTCGCGGGACAGCCACCCGCCGAGCGCCGAGGAGACGGCCGAGACGGCCAGGATTGCCGCCGAGCTGAAGAGGAGCGCAGAGGGGGAGGTGAGGGAGGATCCCGACGATACTGATATGGTGTTAACAGCTACGATTTTGAACAATGTTGAGGAAACGAATGGACATATTGTAGATGGCTGAGCTGGAACTGACCCGCCAACAGCAGCAGCAGTACCGGGAGCAGCCGGTGAGAGAGCAGCCGAGGGAGAGGGAGAGGGCAGTGGAGACGGCAGTCCACCAGCCACCCCCAGCACCCCCAGCACCCCAGCAGAGGGAACAGCGGAGTGGGGTGGCAGAGCTGGCCGAGGCAGACACCACCACGCACGACCATCCCGGAGGGGAGAGCGCGCCGCAGGTAGGGGGGGGGGGGGTGAGATTGCGTCATACTGTAATGTGCAATATTATGTAAAGAGTTATAGGCACAGTGTTTTTTGGTGAGAGAGATTTTTTCAGTTACGCTGACTCTGACTGAAACTGGAATTAGTTTGTATCGTGTAGACAAAGTGTTTTCCGGGGAGAGTTGCAACGTACTTTTGGTGGTGTTTTATAACCGAATGGTTTTCAGACGCCGCAACAACAGCACCCGCCGCGCTACACTGTGACGAGCAGCGCCCTGCCAACACAGCCGCAGACGGCCCCGCCCACCCAAGCCACGCCCCCGCAGTCGGCTCTGATGCAACATCTGAACGCGCCGATGGAGAAGCGGAGCAGGAGTGGGGAGAGGGAGTCTGGAGGAGAAGGAGGAGGAGGAGGAGGGGAGTTGAATCTGAACGTGCGAGAGACGAGGAGCCACACCTACCAACTGCCACCCGGTGGAGGTGAGTGCGGATTTTTCACTATGGGAGTTTTGAATTTGCGGGTTTTATATGTTACAGTATTTAATAGAGTAATTTTTCAGGTTCTCGGCGTCGCGGTGGCGGAGTGTCGGGTCAGATGCGCCAGCGATCAGACAGTGGAGTGGGAGGGGAAAGGGAAGGAGGAGGAGGGAAGAGCACCAAGCACATGTGCAAGGCGTGCGGGCGGTGAGTGTGGTGTGATGCTCTACTTGTTTTGTTTCGTTGATCGTTGAATGTGCATGTTGGTTTCTGTATTTCTATCTTTCTAGCATTCACTTTCAGCCACCTCTCGTCTGACTACTCGCTGCGTCGACACCGGCGCACGTGTGTGGAGCGAGGCGATGGATCGGAGAGTGAGGAGGAGGTGAGTGTGGGCGGGGCGTGAGGGGGCGGAGCTTACCGGGGTTCGATCCAGCCGGAGGAGGATGAGAGCGACGAGGAGATGGATCTGATGCATCACCATGAGGATGTGCATCAACAGCAGAGAGGGCGGATGGACAGGAGCAGGGAGAGGAGAGACAGGGTGGGTGGAGGGGGAAGGGAGAGAAATAGACAGACAGAGGGATGGAAGAGCGACAGACACAAATCTGCCAAGCCTAGGAACGGTTGTTTTTGGTTAAGACAATTGGTGTGGGTGTTGGATGGTGGCATGAATTAGGCGTACGAGGAGGACAATGTTATTGGTTTTCTTTCTGCCTGTGATATTTGAAATGTGTGTGAAACGTATTGATTACATCATACGTTCCTGGAGAGACAGGGTGGGTGGAGAGGGGACAGAGGAGAGAGAAATAGACAGACAGAGACACAGAGGGAGGGAAGAGCGACAGGCACAAATCTGCCAAGCTTAGGAACGAGTTTTTTTTTTGGTTGATGACACAATTGGAGTGAGTGTTGGCATTAATTAGTAGTCTGTGGAGAGCATTGCGGGTTGATGTGTTGGTGAAACATATATTTGAATGTGAGGGAGATGATGCGTTGGTGAGGGAGAGGAGGGACAGGATGGGATGAGGGGAGGGGGAGAGACAGAGACAGACTGTCATGTGTTGGTGAGGGAGAGGAGGGACAGGATGGGATGAGGGGAGGGGGAGAGACAGAGACAGACTGTCATGTGTTGGTGAGGGAGAGGAGGGACAGGATGGGATGAGGGGAGGGGGAGAGACAGAGACAGACTGTCATGTGTTGGTGAGGGAGAGGAGGGACAGGATGGGATGAGGGGAGGGGGAGAGACAGAGACAGACTGTCATGTGTTGGTGAGGGAGAGGAGGGACAGGATGGGATGAGGGGAGGGGGAGAGACAGAGACAGACTGTCATGTGTTGGTGAGGGAGAGGAGGGACAGGATGGGATGAGGGGAGGGGGAGAGACAGAGACAGACTGTCATGTGTTGGTGAGGGAGAGGAGGGACAGGATGGGATGAGGGGAGGGGGAGAGACAGAGACAGACTGTCATGTGTTGGTGAGGGAGAGGAGGGACAGGATGGGATGAGGGGAGGGGGAGAGACAGAGACAGACTGTCATGTGTTGGTGAGGGAGAGGAGGGACAGGATGGGATGAGGGGAGGGGGAGAGACAGAGACAGACTGTCATGTGTTGGTGAGGGAGAGGAGGGACAGGATGGGATGAGGGGAGGGGGAGAGACAGAGACAGACTGTCATGTGTTGGTGAGGGAGAGGAGGGACAGGATGGGATGAGGGGAGGGGGAGAGACAGAGACAGACTGTCATGTGTTGGTGAGGGAGAGGAGGGACAGGATGGGATGAGGGGAGGGGGAGAGACAGAGACAGACTGTCATGTGTTGGTGAGGGAGAGGAGGGACAGGATGGGATGAGGGGAGGGGGAGAGACAGAGACAGACTGTCATGTGTTGGTGAGGGAGAGGAGGGACAGGATGGGATGAGGGGAGGGGGAGAGACAGAGACAGACTGTCATGTGTTGGTGAGGGAGAGGAGGGACAGGATGGGATGAGGGGAGGGGGAGAGACAGAGACAGACTGTCATGTGTTGGTGAGGGAGAGGAGGGACAGGATGGGATGAGGGGAGGGGGAGAGACAGAGACAGACTGTCATGTGTTTGTCTGATGTGATTGTGACAAGTCTGTAGCTTTCCTTAGACGAAGCGTTCATAAAGGAAAATAGTTGTGGGTGATGCTCTTTGTGAGTGGAGATGAGACAATTTATTACAACTATTGGATGTGTATTGATAGTCACTGAGAGATATTGTGGTCGATGTGTTTATGAAACATATGGTTTAACGAAACAATGTTATTGGTTTTCTTTCTGCCTGTGATAATTGAAATGTGTGTGAAACGTATCACACCATGCATCTATTATTGCATTTTCTTGTTCAGATGCCCGTCCACCACCACTTGCACCAGCAGCAGGATGTGCATGGAGGAGGAGGAGAAATGCCACACTATCAGGTAGGAGGGGAGAGAGAGAGAGAGAAAGGAAGAGGAGGAGAATGTGTGAGGGGGCAGATGAGGAGCTTCCAACGGTCAAATTGATTTGATAATTTTCTGTCGGATATGTTTTATGCGTGAAGCGTAGATGGAACGGAACATGAATTAATTATGCTGATTAGCTATGGTAATACATCTGTCGAGGACAAGTCGAGTAATAGAACATTTCCGATGTACAATTGTGAATATTGGATTGTGTTGCAGTTGTCGGACTCGCTGGACGGTTTGTCGAGCGGACTGCACGATTCGAGCGGGCTGCTGGGAGACGGGAGCCACTCGGAAGGGGGGTGGACAGGGGAGGAGAGGGCGCGCGAGCCAGACTCGACCACACAGCAGAGGTGAGGCATGATTCTCTCTCTCTCTTTCTCTCTCTCTCTCTCTCTCAATGTATCCCTTTTCCAGCAGCAACAGTCCCGCCTCTGTGGATCGCAAGCGCCAGGCGGATGGCAGTCTCTCGGACGAGCCTTCGAGCAAGCAGGGCAAGCACCTCTGTCAGGTAGGTTGATTAATATTGATTGATATTGATTGATTAACTCTCCCTCGGTTCGAACATTCGTGTGTCCATTCACCCTCTCCCCTGCTTGCATCCCGTAGCGCTGTCGTGTGTTTGTGTAGTGGTCGTGCATCTTTCAGTTAAAGCCGATGGCGCCCCGCCCCCCAGAGCCTCGCCCACTGCCGCCGATTTCCGCGCTCATCGGTCCGTGCCAGATAGGCTACTCGCCGCCGCCCCTTTTCGCCACGCCCCCTCCGGACTTTATGTATGGCTATCAGATGGAGAGGCAGGCGTATCCCTATATGCCCGATAAGGATTACAGTACCGTATATTTTCTGTAGACTTCCTTTGTTGATGTGCGTATCGATTTTCTTTGTTTTGCTTTTGTTGTTTCTGTTGCTATTGTTGTTTACGTGGGTGATTTTTCTGTTGTAATAATGCGTCATAATCTAGCGTAGTCCCCGTGTGTGTTATAGCAGGTGTGTCTTTTGTGATGTTGTGCAGTCAGGTACATACCGTATACCGAGTATCCACTCTAGTGACTCCCTAGAGTATCCGATCTCTCAACGTGCAGATGTGTTTCCCTCGGTATTGTGACGATGATGTTTTTTTCGGTCAGAGCGAGATAAATTTCTATTTTTGAAGACTATTAGGGTTTTGTGGGTCGGGTATATGAATGTAATTATCGATTGATATTGATTAAGGTATTTCAGGCTTGTGGCAAGTTCTACTCGTCCGAGTGGAATCTGGAGAGGCATAAGAGGGAGAGTTGTCCACAGAAGACGCGCAGGGATGGACACAGCATGAGGTGGGTTCGATCGATAAATGTCAGATGGTACTCTTACCAGTCATCTAGTCTTTGCAATTCGATTTCTTCTGTTCGATATGCGATATATGATAGTACTTGAGCCATCTTGTCTTCGTAGATCTATTTCTAATCCTGTTTGTAAGTGGAAGGTGGAAACGTATAGTATCTAGCGTGTCGTCTCCGTTCTCTTTTTCACCACCCCCTCTCTTCCAGCATGGAGTCTGTGTCGGAGGAGGCTGTGATCCACGTCGGCGCCGCCAAGTTCAAGGTGCACAAGGCGGTGAGTGGCGGGATATCATCTTCAGAATTTATGACAGTGTGGTTATATTACTGTTGGAGAACGTTTTCTGTGAATTGATGCGAGTGAGGGAAAAGCGTATAGGTACTCAATGAGTCTATCGACATTGATGTCATGAAATGTCTTGTGTAGATCGTTCTGCTGCTAAACGTATTCGGACTGGGATGAATGAATAACACCTCGGTTGCAGTGCCTCTGCCGCGCATCTCCCTTCCTCTCCTCCCTTCTGTCACAGCACGAGGAGCCCCGCCTCGACGCCCGGCCACAACAGTTCCAGAGGGTACTCGATGCGTTGCACAATGGACACGCCATCAATGGTGGGTGGATGGAACTAACAAGTTAGGTGTCATAACCGGTAGAGTGACAATTAATGGAATGTGATTGCACGGATTCAGCTTGCGAAATGGTCGAGTTGTTTACGATCGGTGATTTCGGTTAGTTGTGGGTGGAATCTACGCTAATTATGATCAGAGCGATGAAGTCATGGAACTGATTTGTGTGACGCATATTTTTTTGAAACTAATGAAATTGGAGGTTCCTATAGTTTCAAAATGTCACATCACACAAAGTTCATTGTGTCGATGATAATATCATAATGAACGTATTGTTATTGTGTTGTATTGTATTGTGTTTTCAGGAGAGACAATCGACGACGTGGTGGAGCTGTCGCAGCGACTGCAGATGCGCGAGCTGCACGAACAGTGCGAGAGGTTCATAGAGGACAAGGTGAGGGGGGAGGGAGAGAGGGAGGGAGGGAGAGAGAGAGAGAGAGAGAGAGAATCCCTTTCAGCTCCCCTCCTCCTCCATCATGCACGCGATCCGACTGGCCGAGCAGCTGAAGATGGCCGGACTCAAGCAGCGACTCTTCGACAGCATATCCATTGACGTGTTCCGGTGAGTGAGACTCTCTCTCTCTCTCTCTTTCTCTCATTCATTCCATCCCTTTCACTCTCCCCCTTTCAGTTCCCTCTCAGCCGACCAGCACTACCGTATGATGGGCGCTCAGTTGAAGGCTGAGCTGCTGGAGAAATGGGGAACGTTCCTCTGATCAGCTGACCGAATGATCGAACAGCTGATCACTGATCCGATCAGCTGATCACACATCCCCAAATCCCCATTTCTAATATATGTGTATGTCCCTATCGGTTACCTTACTCGAGCATTTGCACCTTCTCTTCAGCAGTATTTGCTAGCGTATCGTGCGCAGTCGTTGTTGGTGGTTGTGTATTGTGTTTTGGCGCGCTGGGGCCCCGCCCTTTGTAGCCACGCCCCCTCCAATGTACACACCTCTCGCGCGCGTGCGTGCGACTTTCAGCGATTGTGATTTCTCTCAGATGTATTTTTGTTAAGTTACTTCAAAAGTCTATCTATATTTCTATATATTCCCGTGTGTTTTAGTGATGTGTTGATTCTAGTGATATATCCTAGTGAGTTTCCCCCACCCACAGCCTCTGTCTTTGATCTCTTGAAACGCACTGCGAACTCCGTACAAGACTTCTCTCTCCACCGCGAATCTCGCCCCTACGATTTAGTCGAACTCATATCAGCCTATTGTGATGTTTTCTCTCTCCTTCAGATTTTCTATATATGGTTTGCTACTAGTTTTCGTGGTCGTTAGTGGTATCCAATCCCCCAATCTCTCTCTCGCTCGCATTATTTTTTGTTTCGATAAAGTGATTCATAATCGTTCTGTTTGGGTTTACGATGCGTGCTGCGACGTGATGTGATTCGTTCGAAAAGGCGATTGGAATATCTTTGACTCAACTTGACTGGCTTTCGTTTGACTGTATAGCGACACTTTTTTGGCTTCGGTACTTGTTTGTCGGGTCAAAAGGGAAGCCCGCTTCTGTGACTGGACTAGACTATTGGAATGTGATAGGAAGTGATAGAGGGCAATGATAATAGTCTCACAGGCGCGCATTGATTTCATCGTCGTATTACGTTACGATTACGTACCAATTTGGTTCACTGAGTGAAATTAGTTGACGCTGCATATTATTACTGTACTCTTAGTTTGTCTGTATTCTCTCCTTTGCAGTGTCCTTTCCACTCGCGTGCGCGATTCGGCGCCTATGGTGTTGTTGTTGGACTACGAGAATGGTGGGATGTTTTTTCTCATTTATTTGTGAACTACTCTCTTTGTTTTGTCCTCATTGTTTGTTTATGTGATTGTGTTTTTGCTAAAGGATTGGTCAAATTTTTTATGATGCTTGTCTATAGCCAGCGACAGAACTATAGTTTTCGATGTTCCTCGTAGCTCGAAGTACGAAGCTCTAACCGTTTGACACTTATGATTCTCCTTTCCATTTTTGGCTATGAATTGATACTGGAACTTGAGCTCGATGGATACGTGTAGATGTTTTGTGTATTATGTGTGAGGCGAAACGTATTCTATTCGGTTCGGTTCTGTGTTCTGACTTACTAGACCGACTAGAAAATGTATTCATGTATTGTGAATACTACTCTGATGCGTGAGATGCCATGTCGTTTATATAGTTATGAGTCCTGTAATTAAATGCGATTTAAAATTCAATTTAAAAATAAAAATACATTATTATTTTAAAATCTCAATTTCAGACGGCCTGATCTGTTGTGTTCTCGTCTCGATTGTCTTTCTCCTATCCGCACTCACTGCCTATGGAGTGTACTGGATGATGAAACTAATCGATAAGAGGTGCGTGATTATCGATTTATCGATTGATATTGATTTATTTCAGGTATTTGGAGTACAAGCAGGAAGAGGATGCGAGGAGACTATTGGCAGGAAGGGAGCAATGGCAGGAGAGGGACAAGGAGGAGTGAGGAGAGATAGAGAGAGAGAGAGAGAATGGGACTGTGTACTGGTAACTGATTTGCACAACGAGTTGTATGGTATTTAATTTATAAAGAGTGCGTTTATATAAACATTTTATATGTATTTCGCCATTAGTTCGGCTCCGTATTTTTGCAGACACGATTCATGGATGTGGGAATATTCTGAAAAAGTTTGTTGTTTATTGATTAATCGGTTTTATCACCTGACAAGTGATGTAGCTTTCCATTGATTTCATGGGTGAGAAGTCTGTATCCGTTTCGACTGAATTCTCTCAGAAGTGACATGACTTTGAATGGAGTGCCGTGGATTTCTGTCATTATCTAGACATTGAATAACTGAATAATTATTTTAATAATTAAACTCGACATACTTGACATATTGTTGCGTTCCTTAAAACTTCCGGTAAAACGTCGAATTCGGCTCTTTCAATATCGATTTTCATTATTTCAATCTGAGAATGGCCGTTTTTGTGGATCAGATCGATTAAACTGTATTAAGAATTTATAAAAGTGTAAATTAACTGTGTAAATTAACCTATTTTCATTATTCGTCTTATTCTTGCCTAGCCGCACTTTCTGGAAGTTGCCGTTGATTCGTGCGAGAAGTTTTAGTGTACGCGCTGATTGTTGGTTCTGAATAAAAAACAGAATCAAAATGATACATAAAAAGAACAAACCTGATCATAGGTGAAGAGTTCACATCTCTTCTGTCAGTGTTTGAATGGATTCGTCAAAGGAGGCCGCGTTGTTGATACCTAGTGATAAGTATAGTGACACACACAACACACAGAATTTGGAAAACTCTCACCAAGAGAGTAGATCACACAATTGTCAGGAATGCGAAAGGGATTGCAGACCTCAAAACAGAACAACTGAGTAAAAAAATGTTAGATAAAAAATGTTACCCATTTTCCTCCATCATTCTCGTTTCCTAGACGCACGAGGTAGGGACAGTACACCTAAGTACAATCAGAATTTTAAAGTCAAAAGTATAAAGATGCGTATACGCACCTCTGGAACAAGCACATTGTAGAGAATCATGTAGTCTTTCGTTTTGCCGTTGATTTTGTTCAGCAAGTTTGAGCGTAGTTTCGCTTGCGATTCAAATACGGCGAACATTTTCAGTTTTGAATAATCCACGTTTTTTGTTGGCAGCAGTTCCACCAAAACTTTATCGCCTGAAATAAACTGACATTCTTTTCTTATAATTAGAATCAGAAATTACCCGCAATTTTAATCATTAGTGCAATGATTCCAGCGGAGAAGATGAGCGTTGAATTGAACAGAGACCAGTAAAACGACATCATTGAATAGAGAATCTGTGCAATTTAAACTGTTTTGATGATCAAAATATTACTCGTTCTGTACACGAAATCCGTGTACTTGCATGTCCAATCAGAAAACTGGTTTACAATACTAATAATGAAAACTCTCCAAAATATAACAACACTGATATCGTAGTACACAAAAATACAAGTACACAATTTACACAATTGTTTATATATATTTTTATTAATCACATAACATGCAAAGCACAGCGAAACACAAGTGAAACGATCACAATCTGTCAAAATCTCATACAATCTGATATATTTTCTACCCGCATTAGAGTCAGCAGACTACCTATATACAATGGTACAGTGAACACGACCGGGACAGTGAGCTTTGGCCAAGAAAATGATATAGAATATGCAAATTAGTTATTATGCAAAGGCTTTTTGGACTTAAAAGGCACGAAATGAGAAGTGTGACGTTAAGTGTAAGTGACATGTCATGGAAAGCTGTAAGACACTATTATACGACCTGGACATGCGCAATGTTCTTCTCCCTGCTCCTCTCTTTCTCTTGCTCCTCCACCTCCCTTCTCCGCTCCTCCCTCTCTCTCTCACGACGCTCCTTCCGGTCGAGACGATCCTCGATCTCCTCCAGACGACGAATGCGCTCCTCTTCTCTGGATAGAGAGAGGGGTGAGAGAGAAAGGGAAGGGGGAGGGAGGAAGGGAGGGAGAGAGAGAGAGGGAGGAAGACAGGATGGGAGCGAGGGATTTCTTACCTCTTCCTGGTCTTCTTGTCGTTCTTGAAATGTGAGGTGATTGTTGCCATGGGACACAGCCAGCATCGACAGATCGGGATCACTGGAAAGTAGTCATTGAAGAAAGAAACAGCGACAATCGCATTGAAATGCCAGTCTTCATCCGATTTAGTGATCATCGTGAAACGTAAGGCCAACGATCATAATTTGTGTTTGTGAGTTCGGAAGTTCACAGTTTCAGTTCAATTGAATTGAATGTTGTGAAACTCCCAAAATACCCACACATTCACCTGCTAAGTACGTGATTAGAAACATTTTTCATGTACGTTTCATTCGACGTGGATTTACCGGTGAGCTGGATATCGTTCAATTCTCACAGCGGAGAACCAGAGCACCATTATATAATCTGATAATCATTTTACTAACCTATTTTGGTGAGTATGATATAGACGACGATGAGAGTGCAGATGTAGACGAGAACATCTGTGGCCATCATCACAAACTCTCCAATGGAAGACACGCCGGACAGCCACTTCATAGGGTTGAGGTAGCTGCAAGGACAGGGTGACTGTCTGCTTCTCTGCGCGCGCGCGCTCTCTCTCTCTCTCTCTCTCTCTCTCTCTCTCTCTCTCTCTTTCTCTTTACTCACTGCACGATTCCGTTGATGTTGATCTGATTGCATTCGGGACAGTGTCCGATCGCCTCGTGCCACTCGGATGTGTCCATGTCGAGCTGAAGTTGTTTGTTTACTTCTTTGTTTACTTGTTTGTCTGTTCACTTGTTTATTTGTTTGTTCACTCACCTCCAGCGGGCTCTCGTGGTATTCCACGACCTTACAGATGGCGTGCTGCTCAGAAGTCTCGTCGGCATAGAGGCAGACCTGGAAGAGAGAGAGAAGGTTAGAGGAGAGCGAGCGAGCGAGCGAGAGAGAGAGAGAGAGAGAGAGAGAGAGAGAGAGAGAGAGGGAGAAGGAGGGATAGAGAGAGAGAGGGAGAAGGAGGAATAGAGAGAGAGAGTGAGAGAGAGAGGGAGAAGGAGGAATAGAGAGAGAGAGAAAGAGAGAAAGAGAGAGAGAGAGAGAGAGAGAGACGCACCATCCTCCTCCCAGCATCGACGAAAGCGGATAGAGGCACGAGCATGGAGCGGTTCGAGGGCTGAAACATGGAAAATTCATGTGGAAAGTAAAAGAGAGATCATCTGCAGCCATGTACGATGATCATTTTCATTCGCAACAGGCTACGTTTCAGATGTGAGGTAAACGTGATGTATTCCAAGTACAATAAAATCATCAGGGTGTTATTTGACCATCATCGGGTCTGTATTTTAAAGTCATCGATTTTTTTTCGGGCCCGTTACACCATAATAATAATAATAATAATAATAATAATAATAATAATAATAATAATAATAATAATAATAATAATAATAATAATAATAATAATAATAATAATAATAATAATAATAATAATAATAATAATAAAAATAATAATAATAATAAGTAATAATAATAATAATAATAATAATAATAATAATAATAATAATAATAATAATATTTAAAGAGTGGCTCACCTGCAGGTCGTGCACGTATGTGGTGAATGCTTGTAGTTCGTCGCTGTCCCTCTGTGTACTGTACTTGACGACTCCGTTGATCTTCCCCGACGCGTTGAACACGGTCAGGTTGAAGAACCTGCGAGGGTTAAGAAATTCACTTGTTTGCTCACAAGTAGGCCTTTTCCGAGAAAATGAATACAGTGAATAGAATACGTACGTTTCACGTCGTAAATAACATGTGAAATTGGTGCATAATGCAATTTATGAAGTATTTCGACCGATTAACCTGCTATAAAGAATGCCTCTAAACTTTAAAGATTATGCAATGAATATGTACGTTTCACGAGGTACATAACATAATAAAATGAAGGGAAGTAGCATTACAGTCACACTCGGTTCTCTCCTTTCCACCAACCTGTTGCTCCTTGAATCGACTATGATGGTGCCATCGAAATCGCCGAGTTGAGAGGCGTTGTGGAAGAACTGGAGACGCTGGCCGTCGACGTCCCCGGAGACTGGAAGAGGTAGGGTGAGAGAGGGGGAAGAGAGAAAGAAAGAAAGAGACAGAGAGAGAAAGAGAGAGAGAGAGAGAGAGAGAGAGAGAGATGCTCACCTTGCAGAGTGATGTGCAGATTGGTTCCCTCTTCGTGCTGCACAACGGCGTGTCTAAAATTGAAAAGTAGAACCTTCTCAACTTGTTTTTGAAACTCAATTTTTATATAAGTGCGTGATATGTTTCAAATCGTGATTAAAACGGATGAGGTGTTTGCTCAATATTTAGATTGATGTACTTGACGCACAGTTTATAACAACCAAAATGAGTGATCTGTGCAGGATGTTATCGACAACTACGTTTCACTTTGCAAATATAAGAAATGATGCGCAGACCAAAAAACAATGATGCTTCCGATCCACTCTCCCTAAATGATCCCAAATTGAAATAAATAAATAAAATCCTGATTACATTGCTACATTGTGTACACTGTGAGATTCTTCGATTTCAATTGAGTTCAGTCACCACGTGTTGCGCATTTGCAAACATCAATTGTACGCCTTGACTGATCGCGAGTTCTATTCTTTTCCGGTGACACAACCGCACTGACCTTGCCGTTCCGTCGTAGAGCCGCGCACTCTTCACCCAGGTGAGCTGCGACTGCAGGGGGCGGGACAGGTTGAAGTTGCCAGGCATCTGCAAACAAATCATACGATGTGAAACGACTTTTCGTCTATGGAGCTCACTTCTTATTATCAAACCCGATGCTGTTTTTCAAATTAGTTTCGAAACTACCACTATGCTGATATGCATCTAATACGTTTCATAGAACGAATATCATTTGAAACAGGTACTTAATACAATTCGAGTGGCTGTGCAATAGTTTATTGTGATTGTTTCTATACACTGTTTGCATTGGACCCACGTAGTGATTGGCATCCAGGTAGCTTCTGTAGCTCTGCTCGCGACAGTTTGTCGACTTTGCGTTGTGGATCTTGTCGAGACGGACCACCTGCAATTTCGCAATTCGATCGATAATCAACCATAATCGCTAACCTTTCCCACTTGTTGTCTTTCGTGTTAGTAAATCCGTCTATCATACAACTATTATCGAAATACTTGTGGTTCAAGGTTATAGTACAGGTGAAACGTAGGTGAAAATGAAAAACACACAATACCCCGTTGTTGACGTGAAAGTGACCGTGCTCATCCTGCCTGTACCAGCCAAGACGCTCGAAGCTGAAATCAAACGATGACGTCATCAATCAATAAATCACGTCATCACATCCGGTACTGAAGCGCGCCACATCAACCAAAAGCAGTCAGGATTTCGCGCTGTTCCAGTCAAACAGCCCCGAACAATCAATAAATCGATAGACACTGACTTGTTCTCTGCCTGCTCGTTGAGTGGCTGCCTTCTCAGCTCATCCATTTCACCACCCGGGTTGGCGGCAGCAAAGTACATGCCTGAAAAGTCGACATATACACTCAATGTATAAATGTATTTGACAGGATTCCATTCTCGGCAACTTCGTCGTTGAAAATTCAGAATGTATGTTTCCCCCCCCCCTGATTTTTTCCTACCTGATTCTAGCTGATGCGACGCCCTTCCGCCAGCCGAAACGGAGAGTTCCAGGCGCTTCAGAGAGTCGACGAATCTGGAAGAAAAACGTGAAGATGAAAGACGAAAATCGAATAGATAGAAGATAGAGGGGAAAAGGGAGATAGGCAGACTAACAAAGTGGCAGAGATACGACAGCGCACCTATTCTGCGTGCCCCCATCGAGCTGTGTCCTGCTGACACTCCTGTCCATCTGCAGCCACTTGCCCTGCCGGAAGTCGTACGCCGTGTACACGAACGTCGCGAACGTCGTCGGCTGCTCCAGCTTCACCGCCATGTACGACCTGGAGAGGGAGGGAATCTCTCTCTCTCTCTCTCTCTCTCTCTCTCTCTCTCGCTCTCTCGTACCTGTCCTTATAGGGCTTGAACCGTAGTGCGCAGCATAGCTTCGGCTGTGATCCGGGGGCGCAGCCAGTCGATGGTTGGTTGGGAAAGAACGTGCGATAGCACGAGGAAGACTGCAAAGCACAATAATAAATCACTATACGCGATTTGATGATTTGATACGTTTCATAATCACTTAAAACTGCAGCCTTCTTATAAAAGGTAATATTGTATATAGCCAGGAGGAGTACAGGAATAATGGAACGTATAAAACAAGAACACTTATGTACATATAATAACACTCACCGGTTGATTGGGATCGGCTGGGCACTGACTGTACTTGTAGGTCTCCGCCGAGCACACCTGTAATCAATCAATCGATCGATAACCAATCAATCGATAATCAATCGATACCTCGGATGTGGCGTCACACTCGCACTTGCATTCGGCTGCCACTTCGGGGACGGCGAAGATGTACTTCTGCGTGACCTGAAAGAAAAGGTTGAAGACAGGGAGAGAGAGAGAGGAAGAGAGAGAGGGGGGGAGACAGAGGGAGAAAGAGACTCACGGGATGGTGATGCTCGAGCTTGTCCAATCGAACAGTGTGCAGCCAGGATGACTGGGTGGAGTTGTCCTAAAGCATAGAACTAAGTGATACGTTTCAATGACAAGCGAAATGGTGTTGCAACAAACATCACCAATATGAACTCGCGTTGCACAAGAGTTTCAATAGTATTCTCTCTCTCCATATCTAACTTCTCACTCCGGTCTCTCTCCTTCTCTCTCTCTCTCTCTCTCTCTCTCTCTCTCTCTTTCTCTCTCTCTCTCTCCCTCTCTCTCTCTCTCTCTCTCTCTCTCTCTCTCCTCACCCCGTCCTCTCCTTCTGCCAGTCGGAAGCACACAGTGGTGTGTAGTCCAATGTAGAACTGCATCTGCATCGCCCGCGCCACAGCTGTGTTCGCATCTGAAATCCAAATCACAAGTACGTTTCACAATCTTGGCATTAAGAAATTCGAACCGTGATAGATAATGCAAGGATGTGACTGCTACTATATCGACTCAGTATGGCTAGTCTGTTATTTTAACTGTTTCAACCAACTATTTTTTAAACTGAAAGTAAATAAACTCACTCTGACTGGTCTGGGCGAGAACGATGGGAGTCTTGGTGCAGTGCGGTGGGAGAACTTCAGACGAGTCGAACATGTGAGTGAAGGTGTCCTCGGAAATGAGAGGAGCAGCGGAGCAGAGGACTGCTCCGAGCAGGAGCAGCAGCGGTGTCCGGTAGCGGACCATTCTGCAAGGAGGATTATCAGATAAGATACTGTGTAAGCGTGTTTCGAAAGAACATGACAGTTTCACAATAGTCGCGGGCTCGCGGGGATAGGTAGGATAGGTAGGATGGGAGGTTTCGAAAGAGGCACGGAAGGCGATCGGGACAAGAGACAGGAGAAGCAGTGGTTCCCAGCGAGGGAAAAAGCGGGAGGTACATGCATTCAAGCGCGCAGTCAATTCCAAAGAGACTGCCGTGGGAACCATAAATGGGAAGCATGAAGCCATCTCGACTGGACAATACCGAAAGCGGCAGTGAAGGTAAATGTAAGTAAGATCATTTGAACGGTTCGCGGCTGCGGGTTACAAATCGCCGGGAGAAACCGGTTGCGCGGAGGGGTGAAATATGTATGTGGTTACGAGCATGCATAAGCAATATCAGTGACCAGGAGTGGGAACGGAGAGTGAGAAGGAGAAAGGATGACAAGACTGTCAACTGACGAAACGACGACAGTCCACGATTGACCGAAAGAGAGAGAGAACGACTCATGTTTCCCTAGTCCTAATAGGGTGACTAAGCCCGTGGCTTCCGCCCACTATTCAATCACCGCGATCATTAATCAGCTGATCGAGCGTATCGATGCGCTGATCAGTCAACTGAACTGATCATCCGAGTGCAGCTGTCACAATCGACATGATTGCTATCGCAAACCGCCATCGCGGAGACGGGAGATGGCTATCTTGACCAATTTACGAGGCGGAAGGGATATGGTAGTTTGTAAGGTAAAGGTATCCTCTCGATTCAAGTGAAGATGGCTCATATAAAGACGTAAGACACTGCCGAGAGTTTTGCCTACAAAAAGTGAACGACTCGAAAGTTGGAATAGCATTGCGCCAATGCGACTATCGCGCACGTAACGACAATGACTGTGTCTCCCGAAAACTGAAAGTTCCGGAGACGGCAGTCATTAACCGGGAGTAGCGGCTATGAAACCGTGACGCTAAGCGACACGATATGATTCGATTAAACCAACAATGGTTATGATGATCCGCCGTCTGATAGGGTGATAGTGATAGGAAGAGGGGGCGGGAAGGGCGAAGGGCGCGCGATTTTGACGAGTCGCCACAGTGACAGGAAAACACGGCAAAAACGGTAAATAACGAATTGCGGGGATGGAAAGGAATGAAGAAGACGCGCGAAACACAGGGCGACGGTTTGACGGGACGATAAATTGACAGCTCCAAGGCGTCAGCCAAGGCCGGTCGGTGATAAAGTGATAGAGAGGATCAATTGATTAGCACCGGGGATATGCAAATTATTGCGCAATATCGGAAACACTCAACGACTATGAACACAGTGTTTGCATAGAGTTCTCTATGCGCGGCACTCGTGATTTCCATAGAAAGAGAGATTTGCATACGCTCCCGCGGTATATGAAAAGGCGCGGCTCGTGCGCACACCTTTCCATAGAGGTAATCCCATTCACTGATCGACACCCGAATTTCACTCTCTAATCCGCGTGAAACGTATGGGAAACGTGAAACGTACATGGAACCGCTCGTTGCGTAAGACAATCCAATTCGAATGCGCGAGAATGAGTGCAGCGAAAGCGAAAGGGCGAGGTCATTCCACTCGTGCATTCCGGAAGACAGAAAGAACCTCGATTCGAAACACACAGCCGAGATTGCTTGCACTCACTTCGCAAAACAGCAGCAGAGGTGAAAATCAATTCTGTGTGTTCACGGGAAGAAGATACAATGTGCGCAGAGAAACGCGAGACACTGGGTGATTAGAGAGAGCGCAGAGTGAGGAAGCTCAAACAAACAGTAACCGTGGGGCTAGTCAGGAAGATGTGTGTGGGTGGCGGTGAGACATTGCCTAAAGTGAGAGTGCGGTACCGCCCAGATTACGGTAACCAATTGAGGACACATATCCTTATAATGAGACAAGACACTGTCAAGAGTAAAGGGGGAGCGGGTGCGGCGCGATCAAAGGCGTGTCAGCTACCGCGGCGGTCGCTTTGCGCGGGATTGTGAGCCTAATTGGCATATAGTGCGCGAGCGGTGCGATTTACGACCACAGCGCACTGTTACTGCACGATGAGAGAGTGATATCTCACCATGTTGTTGTCTCTCTCTCCCCCTCTCTTTCGCGGATACATGGTTGAGTGGGCAGATGTTTGTGATTATCGGGGTGATAGCGGGGTGGTGAGTGATCTACCGCTATGATCTACCGGTAAGAGAGACGGCATAAGGTCAGACAAGTGAGAGAACAACTACTACTATATATGCAAATGATCGTGACATTGATAGAGATGACAGTCGAAAGGATGAAAATACAGGATCGCGAAGTGGATATAGGATATCTCCTGTTCTCTTGCCCCGAGGGCAGATCCCGATTGTTTCAGCCGTAGGAAACACTGTGTTTGCACTGTGAGTCGAGTGGTCAATGAGGATATGCGCATCCATTTCACAAGACAAGACAAACACCACAGAAATTTGCATCATATCGGGGACTGTGTTACTGTACTCAAACTCGAATGCTGAGCAGTGTTTTGGCGATTTTTGTGATACTAATAACTAATATGGCAGGTATGAATAAAGTAAAAACCTGTAAACAGAAGAGGGATTATGAACCTAGAACAATCGAACGAGTATACTGGTAGCGATAGAGAGAGTAATGCTAGAGGGGGGGGGGCAGGGTGTCGAAATACTGAAGGGTTGAAAAGAGCATCCACTGAAGAGGGCAGTGTTAGTTTACCCTTCTTCACAAAACAGCGACGTAAATCGATTGAAGAAAGACATGCATGTTGTAGAGAAGAAGAATGTGTCTGATTATCATTCAATTCAACTTGAGAATGGCGAGAGAGAGAGAGAGAGAGAGAGAGAGAGAGAGAGAAAGAAAGAGAGAGAAGGGCGGGGACTGTAGACATTCTACAGTCCTTGCCAGACATCACATAGGGAGTAAGTGATCGTGAGAGAGTCAGACGCCTTCAAATCATTTTATCACCTCTCTCTCTCTTTTTGCGCAGTAAAATACACATGTTGTTCGGAATAAGATGGGAAAGCGACTGTTTCGGATTTCGGGAAACAACAGTTGCACAGACTTCTCGCAATCAATCCACCTGGTGATTCGGAAATCGGTCAGGGTGATAGTGCGAGAGCGCAGAGAGAGAGAGAGTGGAGAGAGAGAGAAAGATCCTAATCTTACCTAGCTCGAAATCGCGCATTCGAGCCCCTCTACCCATTCATTCTCACAGTTCCAGCTGATACCATCAAAACTCACACACTGGGCCAGTGGTTTCCGGCGGAGTGATGCATTGTACTGACCCACTAATGCTATTCCAACATACTTATCACCAGTCGGAATCTCGAGAAATCCCAGCGATGTTTAATGGCACATCTGAATCATACAGTCATCACAGACAGTCTCCTTTCTCTTCCGAGAGACGCGCAATCACAACATTGTACAATAAGCAATGAACTTTGACATTTTCGATATTGTTTCGCGCACCACGCAGAGACGAAGGACGAACAATGATAATATTGTGATTTGATTAGATGAATCTCTCCCACGCAAGAATGTGTGTGGCTGTAGTAAATCAGCGAATTAGTAGCGCGGGGCAATAATGAAGTGGAGTTGACATTGAAATCGAATGCGGGAATAGACACATCAGTTCACTCCATTCATAAGTAAGCCAAGGACACTGATACTGCCAAGAACGGAAAGGTGTGCGAAATACCGAGTGTTTCCTAATATGGCCACCTGGCCACGTTCCAAATCGCCCCAGGCACTTAATCAGTTCATCACTGTATCACCCAGCACCTCATTCGATTGATCGATGGCTCATTTATCAAGGCTACTGTAAGACTGTTCTAATTGGACACTCGACAAGAGACAATGAAGTGATGAGAGAGCACAGGCTGTACATACAACATAAAAACGCACTTTTGAAAACTGAAATTCTCACCCAGCGACGATTTCTGAGATCCTGTTTTCCAGAAAAGCTGGAAGGAACGCAACTGTGTGAATGGTTGTGAAACTGTGGACTGACTGATCGATGAAATCGAGATCATATCCCTATATCAGTATCCCTATTCGAGAGAGAAAGAGAGAGAGAGAGAGAGAGAGAGAGAGAGAGAGATTCGAAGGAGAGAGTGATTTACGCGTGTTATGAGTCGTAAATCGGATCTGCCTATAACCGATCAGTCGCCTATCCAAGCGGAATGATACGTTGATAAGGGATATTTCGACCATTTCCGAAATGCGTGGCGATTTCAGATGGATACATGACTAATCACCCGGGGGATATGCGATCTGGGGGATTACGTGCATATCTTATACTGTGTGCACAAACAGTGAGTCATATCATAACTGAACTGTGTTGAGTTGCCACCGGATGCCAGTCATGTGGCCGCATATTATGGGAACTTCGTTACTGTAATAGATCTCTTGATCAGGAATTAGAAAGAGAGAGAGATAGAGATAGAGAGAGCCTTTTTTCTGTACACTAAAACGTATAATATCTTCATGTACTAGCGATAAATCATATACCGTAACCCGAGCGTGACGTTTTCTCTTTCATCCATCATTGTGCCGCCGTTATAAAACGGCTGTCGCGCAGCGGCAAAGGCGAGAGTGGAGCGAGAGAGTGGAGCGAAACGAGAGGAGCAGAGACGGCGATATACTATGCGAGAAGGAGAGGCGCAGAGGAAACTGTGAAAAGTAGGTTAGTGAGGTATCAATCAAAATCGCCCCATCGTCTCGGGTGCGAAATGAATGACCATGATAGGGGAGTGGAGTAGAATGATAGAGAGAGAGAAAGAGAGAGAGAGAGAGCGAGAGAGAGAGGGGGGGAGAGAGAGCTGATTTAGTAGACTGATGTGGCAATCAATTATCACACGGTTCATCAAGGTGACGCAAAAACAACTGTGGTTTGCGACGCAGACTAATTGCCGAAATCTGAACGAGACAAATCGGATTCATTGGATTTTCAATTCTAAATCTGGTAGTATAAAATGATTGTGGTTTTTCATTGTAAATCCAGTGTATACACTACGACACATTAGAAACAAAGTTACTCTTACTTTGAAATGTTCGTAGGTTTTTGCTTCTATCGGAAAGCTTACGAGTTTCACGTCTTGCATATATTGTTCGCGTCTTGCATGTTTCAATATTCATAATATTCATGGTTCAATAGTTCAAGTCTCTACACATGAACACAAATAAAATAAAAAATACATAGTATACAATGCACTTACACAATCAGTTCGTTTTCACTTTAGCGCTTCGACACACGAATGAGCAAGCGAATCGGAGAATCTTATACGATGAGAACACACAGATGAGGACTATGGATGCGAATAGGACATAGACGTCCCATAGATGGTACTGGAAGTACCACAGCCTCTTTCCATCCACTGGATCCATCATATCCAGATCACCGAAGGTCGCCGCGAACTCCACGTTCCGAATCAACATCTGAAATGATATTATTTTTATTCTAAAAATCATTTCACATTATAAATTCGGTCGGAAACGAAACAAGAACTAACAGAGAATTAATTAAAACGTATACATATGCCGATCAGTTTAACGTCTTTCTGAAACGTACATCTCTCGCTGTGAACGGGCGATTCGCAAGCATCGAGGCAACGTGCGCGGCTTTCGAGTGATATCTGCAAGATTCAGAAGAGTGAATGACAGAGGAGGAAACTCACTGTTCTTCCTCCAGCATCATTCTGATAGTATCCTCTATCTTGTCGGCAGATGATAGGTCAGTCTTCGGAAAGAGCACTCCGCTGCCCGCGCGAGCCATCATTCTGCAACATTTATCTTTATACATACATAGTTATGGTAGCGATACAATATGGTGAGATGCGCGGTACAGAACTGAGAGGAGTTTCGACAGGGTTCAGAGGCTACTCGATCCTTGCCCAGACGATGCGCAGACAGACCAAGGGATTTCCTGCCCCCAGACACTGTTGACTAGAGCAGCGTATGCGGGGGTAGGAAACAATAGAGTGAAGGTAGCCCCCGATTCGAGAAAATACTTTGCGGAGGGGATCGAAGACAGACTATGGAACTACTCCACAGTAGCCCTATAAGAGTATAGATTGCGTGCTTGCGTCACAGAGATTATTTCTTCCGGAGATTTCGAATTATGTAACTACATATCTCTTGCTTTCCGTTCTATTACCGAGAGCTGACTCTTTTTCCTCTGAACTAGCCCACAACACACTTATTGCGAGAACTTCACTAGAGAGAATTCATTTTCAATTTTATGGAAAAAGTATTGTAAACCACTCTTCACTGCGATAGATACACGGCTCATGAAACGAAAGCGATCTGGCAACCAACTGTTCATTGTAGTCGTGCATGAAAGCCTATCACTTATGGAAGCAGGATTGATGTACATCAATTACAATAATACTAGGTTACTAGGATGTTGAAATGAAACATACGCTTGCAAAAGAGACACAAGTTTGAAAACAAAACTACGCAGGATTTTTTTTAGTTTTTTTTTTTGAAAAGTGCTATTGTTCTCGCTTTCTTCACTACTTACTCTCAATGAAAATACGAGAGAAAGAGAGAGAGAGAGAGGGAGAGAGAGAGAGGAAGAGAGAGGGAGAGAGAGAGAGGAATATACTCACTTTCCGTTTCTGTACTGATCGGCGAACATCGGAACGACCATCTGCGGAACGCCCCTGTGCACGGCTTCCTGAAATATAAGAGCTGTTGACGGCAAGAGTCGAGGCTCTACTCAACTTTTGCTCGCAGAAATCTCAAAACTTTCATAAAGATAAAGCTCAGAAAGTGTTTTGGCAAGAGCATTTTCGATTCGTAAAAGTTAAGCTTTCCTCTCCCCGCCTATACTAGAGTCACTCGCCTGAGTCGATCCCATGCCGCCGTGCGTGATGAAGAGAGAGACGCGCGGGTCGGCTGGAACAGGATCTCTCCCCCCCCCTCTCTCTCCCTTCCTCCCTCTCTCTCTCACCCTCTCTCTCTCTCTCTCTCCTCTCTCTCTCTCTTTCTTTCTCTATCTATCTCTTTCTCCCTCTCCCCCGTCTCCCTCTCTTTCTCTTTCTCTCTCCCCTCCCCCTCTCTCCCTTCCACTCACCCAGCAGCTCGCTCTGTGGCATCCACTCGTTCACCACCACGTTCACTCTTCCCTCTGCCGGCTGGTCCTCCGGTCGCTCGTACTTCCAGATGAAGGTCGTATTCGGGAAGCGGCTGAAGGGAGGGAGAAAGGTAGAGAGAGGGAGAGAGAGATAGAGAGAGAGAGAGAGGGAGAGAGGGGGGAGGGAGAGAGAGAGACTCACTCTATGGCCTGCAGCAACGCCTTCTTGTATTCCGCCGGCATGAGTCGGGAGAGGGAGATGGTGCCGAACGAGACCAACACGTTGCGCGGACGGAGGGAGAGCGTGCGGTTCCAGAACTGAAGGATGCATTACTCTCTCTCTCTTTTTCTCTCTCTCTCTTCCCCCTTCTCTCGCTCTCTCCTCTCTCTCTCTCTTACCTCATTCAACCCTTCCTTCTTCACCACAGATATCCCTCCGATCGGGACAATCTTGGCCAGAGTGGGCCTCGGAAAGTCGAGCAGGGGATCGTCGTTGGTGAAGACGAGCGACGAGCGAGCGACCAGCTCCTAAGTTGAGATACGTTTCACCTTTTATATATTTGCTGCCACTGTATTTGAAAGCAATTACACTGCCTTTTGAAGAAGAAAAAACGTACTCTGGATGGAGGAATCTCAGGATTGTGTTCGTTGAAGATAGCATCGTAGACGTGTTCACCATACCTGAAGCAGTGACTTTGTTGTTTATTTTATTGTTTAAGTGTTTGTTACTTTTGTTGTTCACATTGTTTACGCATTTGTTTACATTCTTGCCTTCACTCACGTGTATAGGAGACCATGCGACCACTTGGCTAGCACATTCTCCATCCTATTCCACAGTGACATCTCGTTGCCAACTGACGCGAACACCGCTGAAAATGATTGTCATGATGTCCTGATTAAAAGTTCTCGGCAGCTGCCGTAAGCTGTTTCCTCGAATAATCCGTGCACTTTTTGGCATCATAGAAAAGTCACAAAAATCACATAAACGACGAAGGCTAACTACATTCGTGATCATTCTGGGTAAGGACTTAAATAATAAAATAGACAGAGACAGAGAGAGACAAAGGGAGAGAGAAAAGAAGATGGAGAGAGAGAGAGAGAGAGAGAAAGAGAGAGAGAGAGAGGGACCATTCCCACCTGGCACGTAGCTGAGTGCATTGGGCACTCCCACCATGTCCCCCACGAACTCCATCATTCCAGTAGTCGAAGCGACCGCGTAGCGATCGATACCCGCCTCGTGGAAGATGCCTTGAACAATTTGTGCATAAGTCGATACTATTGATTGGTGCTATATATTTAGAATTTAGTATATATCCTTCTTCTGTATCTAAGTACTTTGAAAAGCCCTACTTTGTTTGAATCTGCTAGTGATGTTTCATTGTCACTCATTCCTATCGCACACTATGTATTGGTTTCAATTTGGTTTGCTTCGGTTGTGTTATCACGTGTTTTTTATCATTCATTTGTGTGGATTGTAAGCAGTTCCCTTTTTGTGTTTGGCCCCGCGCCGACTCTGAGCTCTGACCACGTGACGCTCTTTCTTATCTAGAACTCTCTTCGCGGATTGTAGATAAGCAAAAGGGTATCATAGTATTTTTCTACTCCAGCATACTCACCAAATCCGCAAAACTCGAATGTCTCGGACAGAGCAAAGTCGAACTTCTCAGCTCTCAACCGGTCCAGCAGACCGGGGTAGGAGAGAGTGTCTGAAAGAGGTTTATATTAATGTATTCATGTGTTATTGCAGATTTTTTTCACACAAACAACGTAAAAGTCACACTGGAGGATTCACGTAGACTAACTATCATGTAAATGTACGAGCGAGAGCGAGAGAGAGAGAGAGAGAGAGAGAGAAAGAGAGAGAGAAAGAGAGAGAGAGGGAGAGAGAGGAAGAGAGAAAGAGAGAGAGAGAGAGAGAGAGAGAGAGAGAGAGAGACCCACACTTGCACTGTGCCGCGTTGACGTCTATGAGAGCTCTCCACTAAAAGAGTAATAATAGAAGGAATGTGTTACTTGTTCTGTTGCTGTATCTATACTATGTACATACATGTTGTCATCTCGCATTGGTTGACAGAATACACTGATCACTCACTCCCAGACTCTCGAAGGGAGTGTATCCACGATTCCACGAGACCGTGGCTAGCTGGAAAATACATTGATTTGAGAGAGAGAAATTAAGAGAGAGATAGAGAGAGAGAGGAAGAGATAGTTAGAGAGAGAGAGAGAGAGAGAGAGAGAGAGTCTCACCTCTTCCAGGAATTCATCGAACTGCATGGGTTTGGTTTCGTAGAGTGGCGGCGGGGGCACAACTATAGCCGTTGAATACTGTGATTTAGGCGGATCGACGAGTGGCGAACAGGAGGGTTGCAGTTGCACCTGGTAAGGCAAAAAATTTATTTGTACTTGATTTATTTGTAATAAGAGACATATCAAGTTGGATTGGGTGGTACGTTTCAGTAAATGTGTAAAAATGTGCATTATCATGTGAGTAATTTAATTTATTGTCGATAAGCACTTGACTTAGTTACCCGTACTCCACATCCATGGTTTTTTTTCACAGATGGTGCACAATCACATATTAAATGATATATGAAAATGATGAGTAGGCAGGAGAGAGCTAATAGGACTCTGTACGCTCTGTACCATTCGAAGTTCCTTTGCACTCCCTTACCCCTCTACCGTACCCCTCTACCGTACCCCTCTACCGTACCCCTCTACCGTACCCACCCCTCTACCGTACCCACCCCTCTATCGTACCCCCCACTCACCACATCGTGCCCGGCTTCTGCCAGTACCTCTGCTATCTGATTGAGTGTCTTGACGTGAGACATGGCGAACAGCGGGTTGTAGACGAGGATCTTGTGGGAGAGACAGTGCGGGAGGAGAAGGAGGAGGAGGAGGAGAGAGAGGAGTAGGTGCCTCATCCTGGAATAATCAGGTGAATCCTCGTCAGTTCTTTAGGAAAGTGTATATGGCGCAGTGTTACTGTGAGCCAACGCAAATCTGAATCAAAACGGAGCATCGAAGACAGTGCCACTGTAAAGATCGAAGAATGCCAAATAATGAAATTGCAATATCAGACGACTCTCAATCTGTTCGCTGTTTCGTTTTCACGTGGGAAGCAATAGACAGTTGTATGTGAGCAGAAGTCTTGGTCACAATTCACAGATCAATGTTTTGTGATTTTTGTGTGAGTGGTGTGTGCAACAAGTACAAGAAACAAGAAACAGCATAAATGATGTGATTATCAGTGCATCGCGTTGTTATGCTGTTATGAAATTCGGGTTATAGGAAATGATAGTCACTAGTGAGTGTCGAAAGTTGCCTTCACGATTTACTGTTGTGATTTTTGAACATTCACTATAATGCGATAAGAGTAATAAGAATCATAGATAATGAAGAGTAATAGGATAGGATATAATGAAGCGACAAAAAATCAAAAGCTAACGATACAGATATGTGGAAAAAATATAGATTAGAATGTTGTAACTCATGTTCTCATTCTCATGGCACGACATATAAGGAACAACGAACACTGTTGTTAACTTGTACATCTTCCTTTTCCTTCCTTTTCCTGAGATCACATACGAAACAGACTCAGAAAGTGTAGTAAAAATTTCACATACCGTCAATATGTCGAGACATGTGCAAGTATAAAAAGAAGCTCTAAAGCTAAAAAGAGATACATGACGATGTTTTCACTTCTTTTTTCAAACAGGAAACGTTAAAAGGAATTCGTGACTTTAAAAAAAGACATATATAATATAGCTAAGATAGAAAAAAAGTGAATAAAAAATGTAATCATCATCACGATGTATCAAGAATAAACCTAGCATTTAGCATCTCAAAAGTACGATACATGCATACAAAGATAAGGAATCATTTCACCATTCAAGGCAAGGATTTGCGATTAACGCATAAAAGTGATGGAACTAAATATAATAGCATTCCATTTTAATCGTAAGTTTTTTCTAGTGAAGACCATATACCGTTCAATATCCAGTGCTCGGAATTAAGGCACCTATTAACGGCAAAATATTCGAATTCACGCGCGAAAATACTGTGGGGAGAGAAGAGACGCAGACGGTTAGCGCGCCCGCTCTCATTTTCCCGTTACCTCTCGCGATTCGAACGAATAAAATAGTCTGTCCGGCGACTGTAGTATCTGCGCGAGAGAGATAGTTTTCGAGCTACCTCGCTGGCAGATGAAGTGCGGTGTTACACCTCTAGACATGTGAGCTACCCCACAGCTATGACAAAAATGAAAACACACCACACATGAAACAACAACGGGGTGCTTTGGAGACGTAACGTGTGCGGGGTTGTTATCATTTTTATCACTCATTAGAACGAGATAAAATGATAAGAACAGGTACTCATTCACAGGCATGCTTGCTTTTTATCAGAAGAGATCCAGAGGGATCGAGAAACTCTGACTGTGCGTGTCTAGTCTAGTAACGAGAACATGATAAAGTAACGCGACAAAGACATTTTATTGACATAAGAACAACAACAACACATTTTCAACTTGAGGTAAATAATAACAAATCCGCAAAGCAACACTTCTACAGAAACAGAAAACAAAAACGGTGAACAATATCTAACTCAAGACAAAAGTAAGTACTGGGCATAGTCGGAATGGTAAGTGAAGAGCCTTGGAAGCTTGTTCTCGCTGATCAGGGTGTGTTCGCCTTGGCATCGTCGGCCATGAACTTGAGCAACAGCCGGGAGGTGTCTCCGTGAATGCACTCCCAACCCGGCAGGTCCATCATCTCCACCACGATCGCGCGCGTCACCTGCCTAACCAGGTGCTCCTGAAAGGCTATCACGAAATACACAAATAATAATGGTGAGACGGAGAGAGAGAGAGAGAATCGCACCTGCACTCCGGCCAGCTTGAATACGACGGCGGTGTCGAGTCTCTGCATGAGTCTCTCCGTGGTCAGGCCGGTTTCCTTGCGGAGAAGCAGCTCACAGTGGTACGCCACGCCCGACAGCTAGTAAGGTGGTCTCTCTCTTTCTCTCTCTCTCTCTCTCTCACCAAGTACTTATCGGCGAGTTCGAGCAGTGTGTCGATCTCCTTCTCGTGACTCTGGATCACGTCGAGCGTGTGGCCTGCAACGAACAAAAAAATAGAATATAGAGAGAAGAGCACAGTCCGGATAGTTGCATAGAGAGCAGGCAGCCCCGCGCGTAAAATAAAAGGTTTAATTACCCAAGTTTGAGGATGATGCCGTGTTCGCGCTGCGTGACCTGTACGTGCCCTCCTCCGATGTCGTTCCACTTGCCCCCGCCCAAGCCCGTCCCTATGCCCATGCCGCCGCCGCGCCCACTGATGTCCCTGCAGTTGGACGAGCCGTACGACGGACCCTCATCGCCCAACTCTCAGGTGATTGTTTTCCAACTTGAAACCAAGCATACCCATTGTGTCGTGCTGTCCGGGGTTCCGGAAGCCCCGGGAGACGTACCGCCCTATGCCCGGTCGCAGTACGACCGCTCCACTGTCGAATGGCTGTTCAACACCATTGGTGCTGAGGGCACGGTGGTGGATGTGTACCGGCTGGGCGGTGCGCTCCACAGCAGACACAATCCTCGCAACCTCAAACTCGTATTCACCAACTCCCACACCCCGAAGTATTTTGTCGCCGCGCTTTCCCGTTATGTCGTTCGTTTCCCTCGCTCTGAGATTGCCCTCGCCAAGGCGCATGCGCGTATCTCGTATGACGGTGCGGGTCTCGCTGCTCACAATGAGCGGCTCCGCTCCCGCAATGCGAATTCGCGTGCCTTCCATCCCGCACCCAACGTGGAGCGGATGGTGTCCACCAATGGTCAGGCTGCGGCGACCTCATCGGGGGACGCCTTCCCGCCCCTCTGTTCATCGACTCCTGCGGCCAACACCCAACATGGCGATAAGCCTATGGTAGTCGGTACCACAGTCGAGTCTGATGCGATGGAGGTGGTGGAGGAGGAGACGGGGGAGAGCGAGGAGGTGGAGTTCTCGGGGAGTGTGGGAGCCCTCCTCGATCAGCTTGCCACGCCCGTTAAGGCAGGCAAGAAGAGAGGAAGGAGGGCCACCCAGCCTACAGCTGCTTCCCCCATGAACAAAATTCGCATTATGAGTAAGGATGGACGCTGCGTCACTCTTTCCAGATCGACCTCCGTTCCCCGTGCCGCAGCCCCGGTGTCGCCCGCTCGCCCGTGCCCTCGCTCGTCGCCTGCTGCGGATGGATCCCACGTTCCTGCCTCGGTGTCTTCGTCTGGGCCCGACCATGCTGAACCGGCTTCTCATGCCGTCCCCCCTCTCTCGCCCTTCCCTCTGGGAAAGACATAAGATTCTATTTTTGCAATGCGCGCTCTCTTAAGAAAAACCTAGATTCTTTTCATGATCTGATATACTCTAATAATGTTGATGTGATTTGTGTAGCTGAAACTTGGCTAACATCTTCCTTCTCTGACTCTCTTCTTGATCCGCGCTCTCTTTTCCGTATCTACCGCTGTGACCGATTCGGTGATGACGATGCCAACGCGACGTGCGGTGGCGGAGTCGCTATACTTATTTCTACATTGTACCCTTCTCTATTAGTTAGTAGTTCTAATATCTATGAGACTATCGTTGTAGACATTTGCCTCGATTCCCCGTTGCGTGTTGTGGTGGCTTACCGTGTACCTAGCCTATCTGCCTCATCCTCCTCTCTATTTTATAGTAATCTAATAACCTCTGTATCTTCACCATCTAGTACTCTTATTCTCGGTGACTTCAACGAACGCGTCTTCCCCAACCAGGAGCTCCCACCAGGTGAATTGCGTAAGTTAACTAACACTCTAGGCATGTTCAACCGGGTCAGCTCGCCGACCCGGGGGGATCGAATCCTCGATCTCCTTCTTTCCACTAACCCAATTTGCACTTCTGTTACCAAGCCCCTTGGTACCAGTGATCACAACTCATTTACGTTTTCATATCGCACGTCCTCATCCTCCCCCACTCATACCCCGCACTCTCATACAGTAACCCACGCCTTCACCAAGGCGGATTATAACACAATTAATTCATTTTTAGCCAATTATCGATGGAGGTTTCATTCCAGCAATATTGACCTGACTTACAGTAGTATTTTAGAAGCTATTCGTGAATCGATTGATTTGTTTGTACCAGTTATTGCTCCAGACTCTCGTTCAGACCATGCCCCACCACACGTGCAGCGTGCGCGGCGCCGAGTGGACGCGGCTTGGGAGAGACGGGGTGAGTCGGAGGACGCCTTCGCTCACTTCGTCTCTGCCCAGCGCGACTACAACAAGGCCTGTCGCAGCTATGCACGCTGGACTGAGAGGAAAGTTGCAACTTCTGGTTCTCCTAAGCGTTTCTTTTCTTACTTTGGGAAGCGTCTGAAGGGGAAGCCTAGGGATATTTCCACAATAGCATGCGATGATGGTACTATTTCGACAGACCCTCAAATCATTTCCAACACTATGGCCAACTATTTCGCAAGAGTTTATACACCCCCTACCCAATCAATCAATCCACCATTCGCCCCGCGCACTCCCTCCACCCTACCACCATTTTTATTCACTCTCATTGATGTTCTTGCTGCGTTCAAAAAACTAAAATCATCACTAGCTGCTACCCCCGAAGACATTCCATCGTATTTTATTAAACGCATTGAGTCCTCAATTGCCCCTGTTTTAGTTAAGCTATTCAATATGTCTCTTTTGACATGTTCCGTTCCTAGTGCCTGGAGAACAGCCGTGGTGACCCCTCTTCTCAAGAAAGGAGACCCTACTCTACCCACCAACTACCGCCCCATCTCCCTCGTATCCGCCTTCTCCAAGATCATGGAGTACTGTGTGCGAGATAAGTTAATTTCGTTCTTTTTGACTAACTCTCTTTTTAACAGTAGACAGTTTGGTTTTCTCCCTAAGCATTCCACTACTTCACAATTATCCCTCTGTCTCTCTCTTTGGTGTGATGCTATATCCCGTGGTGATCAAGTAGATGTTGTTTATATCGATTTTGCCAAAGCTTTCGATACCGTATCTCATCAATTTTTGCTCCACAAATTAAAGGCATACGGTATAAACGACTCTCTTGTATCCTGGCTTTCCTCATATCTTGAGTCTCGGACGTTTGTAGTTAAGAATGGTACTGCTCTCTCCTCCCCTCTCTCATGTCCCTCAGGTGTACCTCAAGGTAGTGTTCTTGGTCCTTTGTTGTTCCTCATCTTCATAAATGACATCTCTGATTCCATTGAGTCGGAGGTGTTCATCTATGCGGATGATCTTAAGATTAGCCGGTCTATAGTTGAGCCGATGATCGATTTTCTCGTGTTGGCTCGCGACCTTGAAAGGATAGATGCCTGGGCTCGCCTATGGCAAATGATAGTATCCACGAGTAAGAGTCGACACTTGCAAATTGGCCTGAAGCACGACTGTCCTTTCCTCTTGTCTGGTTTGGAGTTGCAAAAAGTAGTGGATTCGGTTAGTGATCTTGGTGTAGAAGTATCTCCTGATCTATCTCCTAGGGCACATATCTCTAAAATAGTAAAGAAGGCCAATCGCGTCTCATATCTAATCACCGCCGCCTCTGTCTCTCCATGTCTCTCTACATTTGTCACTCTCTTTAACACCTACTGCCGGCCCATTCTCGAGAATGCATCGGTGGTTTGGTCCCCTAACCTCAGGTGCGACATCGACGACGTCGAGGAGGTACAGCGTAGGTTTTCCCGTTTTGCCCTTTATAAACTTGGTTACCCGTCATTTGATATGTCGTACGAAGAGAGGCTTTCAATCCTCGGATTGAAGTCACTCGAGTATCGACGACTTGAGCTTGATCTCATCTTTTGCTTCAGGGTGCTAGCTGGTTTGGAGAGTGCCGAGCTGAGCGGCATGTTCGAGGTTCTTCCCGCCCGCCGCCAGTCGCGTCGCCCCAATACCAGACAGCTTGCGAGATCCGCAATAAAAACACCGGTGGTTTACAATAGTTTTTCTAAGCGTGTAGTCCGTGTTTGGAATGACCTCCCTGATTCGATAGTCAACACCTCAAGCCTCATATCTTTCAAGGAGGCACTCAGTAAGTTTGACCTGCACACCATTCACCCCTTTCCATCACATGCATGATACCCCCCCCCCCCCACTCCCACACACTCACCCTTACACCCACTCTCACGCATGCAAACTCTCACGCATGCGAACTCATTCACACTTCCACCTCTTTTTTTCTCTATTTTCCTTTTTTTTATCGTCTCTTACTGGCTTATTTCACGGTGGGTCACTCGCGCGTCTCGGTGTCTCATGGCTTGTGTTCTCATATCGTTTGTTTCTATTGTTTTTGTTCATTTATTGTTCTCGTTATCACACACATTATTGCACGCGATAAATGTCTATCATTCAAATGAGCGCGCAGCGGTTTCAGCTCGAAAATTATCGCGCTCCAACTCTAACTGGGAAACTCGCAGAAGAGCACGCGTCGCGGTCGTGCGAACTGGTCTCGACAATGCATCCATCCGGGCAGCGTGGGAGAGAACATGTGTAAAGTGTAGAGGGAGACACTGACCGGTGAGTCCAGCGTAGACGGCCTTGAGCAGCAGGTCCGTGTTCGACTTCGTCTCATTGAACTGCACCTTCTTCTTGCCGTTCTCCGCATACGAACCGAAGAAGAGCTGGTCGAAGAAGGGCGACGCCACAGAGAGAAGCTGCAATAGAAACGATACCGAAATGTCTCTCAGCAAAACACGAGCAATATCTATCACATAGTCATTCTAGAAAACACATGTTTCTTATTCGTCGGATGCAGACAGGTTTTCTCTATAAAATCTTCCATTTCTCCATTCAAAAAAGGAATAGTAAAAACGCGTACCTGTCGGCTCACCCAGAACTCGGTCTGTTCAGCAACGAGGCACACATCAGCAAGGGGGTGAACGTGCGAGAAGGAGATCTCATCGCGCTCCCTACAAGTAACAGTCGTTGGGGGGGGGGGGGGGGGGGGGGGTGAGGGAGGGAAAGAGAGAGGCAGAGAGATGAGAGGGTACAATACAATACAATACAAGAAAGAGAGAGAGAGAGAGAGAGAGAGAGAGAGAGAGAGAGAGGAAACTCACTTGACGGCATTATGATGGAAGACGTCAATGTGAATGTCAATCGACGCCGCATTGCAGATCTCGGCTTGTGTGAACGTCTGGCTGCACGCTGCATTGCCGCGTTTGAACACGAAATCCTTAAAAGGACATGATTGAAAAAAATAAAAGGACAGAAAGAAAACGCTGAGTACAATCTGTGAACATAACAATAGTCAGAAATCTATAGTCAGAACTTATGGTCAGAAATCTAAAAAGTTCGATCTTCGCCACTCGCCAAGCTTCAGTCGCTCGCAGACATTGAGCATGTTTTTTTGTTTTTGTTTTTGTGCGAAAAGAACAGTACAATTTTGCTTTTTAATGCGACCTTACCTTGTGCGTCGCCTTGTCCACTTCAGTCTTCGGAGCGTAACATATGCGGAACTGGAGGGTGCACCTGAAGTTGTTGACAGCATTGTACGATCAAGATGTGGTCAGTCGCCTCGGCAATAATTTTCAAAGCAGTTCGAAGTTATGGGCAATCGCAAGTAGGTTGAACTGGTTTGGGACTATTCGGAAGTAGTTGGAAGTAGTTGAAAGCCAAGTTGGGAGACGAGGTTGTGAGAATGCTTACTTGGCCTCGAAGCAGCTCGCTCCGATGCCACGCTTCGCCTTCACGAAATAAGGGCCAATGTCGATACGCACATCGCGACGACGATTGATCAGATAGCAGCTCGTCTGCCTGTTGCGAGTTCACACACAATTCATCAAAGCTTTTGAAGTGACAAGTGACTCACCAAGTAAAAGGATCGTTATCTCGGATCCACCAAGGTGACGTGTACGGAGTGGTAGTGCTCACATCGGCGGAAGAGTATTCGCCAAAAGCTGCCTAACATTGCGGTCAGTCATTTCAAACTAACTATAACTTCAAGTGCTCACACACAACCCCCAGAATATATTTCACTATGCAGTCTACACGTTCATCTTTCGCTTGTTCATATATCTCACGCCAGATCGATAGTTATTTGATCCACCTTCTTCTTTACAGCTCGAACACGGTGCTCTAACCGTCTTATTCTCTAGCTTTGAATGCTATCCTGAGGTGACTCTCAGTCTTCTTCTGATCCGATCTACCCTACCTCACAGCGCGAGAAACTTATTGCGAGAAATATTCAATGTCCATCACTGATTGTGACTGTGACGTGAACTTACCCGAGTCAGCTTGAGACGGCATGTGAAAACGGCGCCTTGCGGGGCGCGCGTCAGCATTCCATCACGCGGCACGTGAACCGCCACTTGCTGAATTGAGAGTGTTGTTCACGGAGAAAAGAATAGACGCAATCACACAGATGCTGCTACGGACGGTCTTTCTGGCGTAAACCCTACAGTGACAGTCACATCTTGGGCCGCCTTCACCTCTCGAATACAACAACGACCCACCTTCTTCTGAATCTTGGCCACCGTGCAGTTGCGCGCGTCGAGATCAGTGCCCACCGAGATCGACCTAAAATAAATGTAGGTAATTCTTCATGTATCGAAATGAAAACGAATCTCTCACCTCACAGCCGGTGGATCAGTCGAAGTCGCGGTCGATCTGAAACACATTACGAAAGATGAAAAGGCAAAGATTCCACTCACTTGACTTGCTTGTCGTCCGTGTTCACAGCTGCACACCGCACCTCGGGAGGCTCCGTTCCCACAGCGGTCGACCTGCGCAAATCGATAAACGCACGATCAATATGACTCGCCTCATCTCGGCCTTGTTGTATCCGGTGCGCATGAAGGCAGCAGTGGCCAGAGCAGCCGCCACGCCCTCCCAGTATCCACCCAGTGAGAGAAGAAGGCAGAGCAGGAGGACAGAACAGTCGGCGAGGCGAGAGCGGTGGCGGAGCAGGTAAAAGCGAAGCGAGGGGCTGAAAGGTGACGAAGTAGTGCCAACGTCACTAGCTGTCAAAAGACTCTTAAGTTGCAGTCAGCCTCTGCAAAACACTCCAATCGAGCGCGATTTGTTATTGTTTAAATATAATAAAGCAAAAAGCTTATTTTTATCTCATAATCGAGGCTTCGTCTTATGCGACACTCACGTGATTCCATGTGGCATTCCGATGAGGTGACGCAGACGGTGAGTGAGAGACAGCGGAGCGTCCGCCATCTGAAAAAAACATTAACAAAATGTATATGAGAAAAGAACAGCGAAGGCAATGGAAAACAACACTGATGAATAGACAGCAGAGACGATTGCGAAATGCCGATATCGATTGGTGAAATATTCGCCGATAGGAGTATCCGTTCTATTTTAACTGAATGCGGTATAACTACCAATTGAAAATGACACGATTTTCATAACAATTGTTCACGAAACATTTATTTACATAACTCTTCAAAACTATACATCTATGTACAATGAGAGAAATCGGAGACAGAAAGTCGTTACACAATATTCATATGAGCAAACACGGAATGAGAAGGCAGCAAGAAAATTGTAGATCAACTCAAGGACATTACGAATAGAAATGAAGAACAACGAGTGAGAAGGCAAGTAAATCAATAAGAGACAGTCAAAGGTCAAAGCAGACAGAAGGGCTGAATAAATCAGATGAAATCGACGCAGTGCTTGAGGAGAAGGCGGGAGGAGTCGCCGTGGATGGCCGGCCAGCCGGGCAGGGACATCATCTCCTTCACGTGTTTCGCCGTCGTCTGCGAGAGCAGGTGCTCCTGGAAATAGGGATGAGATAGGACAGACAGTGACAGTGAGAGACAGACAGACAGTGTCGCACCTGCACCCCGGCGAGCTTGCAGGTGACAGCCAGGTCGAATCTGTGCATCAGTCCGGCCGCGTCCAGTCCCGTCTCCGTGCGCAGCAGCAGCTCGCAGTGGTACGCCAGGCCCGGCAGCTGGAGTCGATCGAATTATTCTCCTACCGTAATTCTAACGGAACGAAGCAGGTCAAACTATTCTCCTACCATAATTCTAAGGGAATGAAGCAGATCAAATTATTCTCCTACCGTAATTCTAAGGGAACGGAGCAGGTCAAATTATTCTTCTACCGTAATTCTAAGGGAAAAGAAGCTCGTCAAATTATTTTCGTACCGTAATTCTAAGGGAACGAAGCACGTCAAATTATTCTCCTACCGTAATTCTAAGGGAAGAAAGCAAGTCAAATTATTCTCGTACCGTAATTCTAAGGGAACAAAGCAGCTCAAATTATTCTTCTACCGTAATTATAAGGGAAAGAAGCTCGTCAAATTATTCTCGTACCGTAATTCTAAGGGAACGAAGCACGTCAAATTATTCTCCTACCGTAATTCTAAGGGAAGAAAGCAAGTCAAATTATTCTCCTACCGTGATTCTAAGGGAACGAAACACGTCAAATTATTCTCCTACCGTAATTCTAAGGGAATGAAGCAGCTCAAAGATTTCTCCTACCGTAATCATAAGAGAATGAAGCAGCTCAAAGATTACTCCTTCCGCTACCGTAATCATAAGGAAAAGAAGCAGGTTAAATTATTCTCTTCCCTTAATCATAAGGGATCGAATCATGTCTAAATATTCTCTTACCGTTATCCGTAGGAATCGGATCGAAATATTCCCACTCACCATGTACTTGTCGGAGAGCTTGAGCAGCGTCTCCAGATTCCTCTCGTTCTCCTTGATGACGTCGATAGTGTGGCCTGAATAAAAATCGATAATCAATCAATCAATGCAATCAATCCCACCAGTGAGCGCGGCATAGACTGCGCGCAGCAGAAGGTCAATGTCGGAAGGGGTCTCGCCAGACAGAGTCACCTGCAACATGGAAGAAATGAGTGTCTACTGTCTACATAAAAATAAAAGTAAGAATCACCTTCTCCTGCTTCTTCTCTGCGAAATTGGCAAAGAACAGGCGGTCAAAGTAGGAGGAGGAGAGAGCGAGCAGCTGGAAAATAGAGTATGCGAACGAATAGAAGAATCTCCACACTCACCCCCTTGTTCACCCAGAACTCGCTGTCGCCGCACACAATGCAGCCGTCTGCGAGCGCGTGCGGCCGCTCGAAAGAGATGCGGTCACGCTGCCTGCAATCGATCGATAAATTAATAATAAACCAAGCCGCCGACTTGTTCATGTTGTGATGGAGGACGGTGACGCGGCATTGGATGCGCGTCGAGCCGGCGAGCTGCTGGGCGGAAATGACGCGGCACAGGGTGGGACGCTCCCGAGACAGGATCACCGTCTGACACAGAGATTGGTGAACGAACCAAGGAAATAGTGCTTCGTCGCGTTACGGCGAGCAGTTTCGATGAGACGCGACCTTTGAATCTTGCGACTCACCACTTCTTTCTCCTCGCGCACCGCAACCTGCTTGCTGCTGCTGCTGTCCCTCTCCTCGTCGCTCATCTCAACCACAGGCGTGTCCACGTCGAAGTCAAAGTGACACCTCAACAAGAAACCACCAAATCTGTATGATCGGAATCTGAATGTTGGCAGTCGTCGAGCCGCGCGCTAACTCATTTTATGACTAGTAACGCATTTCAAGTTCCCGCATATTCTTCAATTCAGTTCGCTCCGCATTAGTCGCGCCATGTTCTCCCATTGCCGATCTTTTGTAAGCAGCGCAACTTGGATGGAAGGGGAGAATTAGAGAGTACAACCATACGTTGCCTCGAGGCACATGGCTCCGATGCCGCCGTCGCCCCGCTTGCAGTCCGGACCCATCTCCACCCGCACAGAGCGGCGAGCGTCGTGGATGAACGCGCGAATACGCCTGGAAAATTGTACTAGTAATCAATGCGATGTAATATGAATCGTCGATTCCGCTAGGTTGCGAAACGAATGCTCCGCGATCGATAGTTCACTCACCATCCGAAAGGAATTCCGGGAATCGAGCTGTGCTCGTTGAGGAAGGGCTCGTCGCTCATCGAATAGAGATGAATAGATTTCTGTGAAAATGCACAACGTGATCTGGGACAACGCATGCGTACCGTGGGGACTGTGTAGAGCATGGTGGTGGACTTGTCGTCACTTCGGAGAAGCTCCTCGCGCGGCGCGTACGGACGGGACAGGGCCAGCGCCTATGAAGACAGGCAACACACGATGAACAAAGCTCTTGTTAACCCACCCGGCAGTCTGCCTCGCCCCGGCTCTCTCCGATGGGCACAAGAGCATCGCTGGTCGGAGTGGGAGAGGGAGCAGGACTGGGATGGAATGGGTGATCAATCCAAAAGATAAATTTCTCGCTTAGATTGTATTGGTTCTTGTCTGTTCATTATTGTTTTTTTTTCACGTGATAATAATCAACCGTATAAATTATTAAAAGATAAATTAAAAAATCCACACACCTCGCCTCGACGAGGATCGCGTGGCACGCGGTCACCCAGAGGAGAACCAAGGTGAGCTGGAAGTGCCGATCAATAAATAACCGATCGATACTCCTCACCTCGTAGTATCCATTCGTGATGAGTGCGAGGAGGAGACAGACGACTGCGGCGGAGGCGAGGTGAGACGAGTGCTTGTGGAAGAGGGGAGCCAGAGGCGGCATGCCGGGACGCTTGAACAGGGGCATCGCTAAAAATAGACAATATTTGTACATAATGGAATCCCACAGGTGAAAACAAAATAAGAAACAATAGTAAAAAAGTGATGACTCACAACTGACTCATTGTTATTGACAGCGAGGGAATATCGACTGATGCGCTTCCCGCGCGATGTTCGGCATTGGGAAGTGTAGTTGTTATTTGTTTATTGTCGTAACTGGCAGATATCTACAAGATGAACTCACGAGAAATTTTAAAGCCACTGTTTATCACACACATTACACAATGAGTAGATCACAATTCACAATCGATTGATGCAGTCGTCCTGTCTTCCCTCTGTGAACACGAAATAGTACATGATGAGAAAGAGTAGGAAGGAGAGCGGGTAGAAGACGCGACAGAAGTTGTCCAGGTATCTGAAATGCGTCCGTTTTCATAATTGTGTCATACATACTGTTTCTATACACACCTTCCGGTCTTATGGTAGCGGTTGGCTTTCTCCAGAATCGCTGCGCGCGTCTCTTCCGTCGCCTCAGTTTTCTTCTTAGACGCCCACTTTCTCTGAAATCGATTTCATTTAAAATCCACAGTTCTTACCACCTACCAGTTGCGCTGCTCTCTTGTCGAATCCAATCACAAACAGTGTCTGAAGGAGAGTGAAGAACACGAAACCGGTGATGAATCCGAACCAGAGGTCAATAGCCTGGAATGGTGGAATCTCTCTCTCTCTCTCTCTCTCTCTCTCTCATCTCTCCCTCTCTCTCTCTCTCTCTCTCTCTCTCCTTCTACCTTGAGATAGCTGACACTTGGCAGGTGCTCTCTCGCACCCGCACTCTCAGTGGACAGAGTGAGTAGCACAGTGATGGCCACTCCGATTCGACCCTCCATGAACTCTTCCGGAAGCCACACGCCAACCTGAAAAATATCGATTAGACGTCTGCATTCACATAAACGAATTGACTTAACTATAACTTGACTGTTTTACATCCAATCTCTGAAACGTATGTCGTTTAGCGATAACGCTATAAGCATTAGTAGTGATAGAAACATGAAACGTACCCATGAGAACATGAGTGCTAGGGAAGTGGGAATGTAGGTCTGGGCGATGTGGAATCCGACGTCGCGCTTCAGTCGGAACACCGCGCGCAGACACGAGAACGAACCTGCGATGGTTCTATAGTCCACTTTTCTATTTGATTGTGCGGTAACGATGAGGTCTGGCTCAATTCAGTTTCTAATTATTTTTTATTGAGTTACCGTCATGAAAAGTCGGGCTAGGCCTGAACAAACTGGCAATAATGTAAATGTAAGCGACCTACCGGACTTCCTCGTTTTGTTGCACGTTGTCGGCTCGTAGCGATCGATGTACAGCTCGGGCAGTTTCACGTCCGGGTTCTGATATGTTTCATGTTTCAAACACGTAACGTTCGAAGTATTACGGTCACATGGTGACCACATTTATCACCACATCCTGAAACGTAGTATCATTTCACCTTGTCAATAGCATCCTCCCTCCTAGTGAACCACTCGAAACGGACAGTTTCCAGGGGGTACGCGACTGAAACATAGTATCTCTTTGCGTTTCTTATGCTGATTTCCAACCACTACAAATTCAACATTTTCGAAAGAAGTCGTGAAATCGCTCGTTTTTTTTAATGATCGTGGTCTTTTTAGTTTACAAACTTTTTTTTGTCATTAATGCTATGTAAACTGTTACTTACAGCTTTTGATGAGCAGGTCGCAGACTTGTTTGTCGTGCGGGTACTTGCAGAGCACGAGAGAGCAGGAGGGGGTGAGCTTGATTCTAAAAAAACAAATACATTGACTGAACCTCATCAAAAAGTGATGTTATAAACATAATTCGATAGGACACTGAATATTCGGGATGTCGACATTCAGAAAAAGTAATAAAAGCAAATTGATTTTATCCCGCAAACCTCGTCTCGTACAGCACGACTCCATCTGGGAAGATTCGCATGAGGAAGTTGAGGAAGGTCACCTGTGACGTTTAATACTTATTAGTAAGTACGCAGAAGCGATATTGTCTAATCACATCGCGATCTGATTTATTAGAATCGGGAAACGTGCCTCGTGAAACTCTGCTTCCTTTGCGTTTGCGAAGAACGGATCAGGACGCCAGATCTTTTCCAGGATCTCTTCTTCCTGTGACGTTTGTATTACGCCCAATTCTCTCTCTCTCTCTCTCTCTCTCTCTCTCTCTCTCTCCTTCTCACCTTCACCAATATAGGCTTCTCATATGGGTTCACAAGTCTTGCATCTCGCCATGACATCATCAAGTAGATGTCCATGTCGTAGTCCTGAAAAGGTGTGATATTACATTGTTGAGTTTTCTTGAATCCTTGAATATGTAAACAAACCATAGTACTCGTCTGGAAGTTCGACATGGACTCGATGTAAATCCCGAAACGAACCACTACGGCACTGCCCTGGAAGAAAGTGAGTGAAGACAACAAGAGAGAGAGAGAGAGGGCAGAGAGAGAGAGAGAGAGAGAAAGAGAGTGAGAGAGAGGGAGAGAGAGAGAAAGAGAGAGAGAGAGAGAGAGAGAGAGAGAGAGAGAGATAGCCTGGAATACACCTGGAACTCACCTGGAATACAATGGGAGCGGAGAAAGGATCGTACTGATTCTTGTTGAGCACAGGCAGAATGTAACTGCCGCCGAGGGTTCTGCAAGATGTTTGGCGTAAGTACACGATCGTATTATTAATATAAAAACTGTCCCGCGTCTTATGCCAAAGAAGTTAGCATCCGGAACTGGTCACTTCGCGATGTTGATGAACTTCACGCCCATCTACCATGAACAGTCAGGACTCGCGCCGCACTGTTCCAGCCAAGGAGCTTCAATACCCCCATTGTCTTCCAGATAAGCCATCATGCTACCATTGTAGGTACATGTCGGAATCAGGCTGATAAACAACAACAACCAAAGAAGTGAAATGGAAAACGACACATTCTCTCTCTTTATGTTCCCACCACACAGCAAGTACCAGTCGTGTGTTATAACCCAGCCGATTGTACTCGTTTTATGAAGCGTTGAGAGAGAGAGAGATAGAGATAGAGATAGAGATAGAGAGAGATAAGGGGAGAGAGAGAGAGAGAGGAAAAACGAAGGGTGATATGGATGAACAAAAATAGGGAATGCAACCCATGACTATCTCACCTGGTCGTCTGATTGGTCCTTCCGAGCACGTCGTCCACTTCCGTGTCGTTCCTCAGCTTCTCGGCGAGAGCCGTGAGATTGACACCCGCCGCCTCCAGAGCGGAGATGTTCACACCGATCGGACCCTCGATCTCCACGCCTGCAAGAAGGAGGCACGTCTTGAGCACCGAAACGCCTTCGCAGTGCGACCATTCACTGTGTGATGACCCTCTTTCGAAGTGACTGACACCTTTACCTCTCATAATTCATAATCCATTTGATATAGAGTGAAGATAGATTAGTAGAGATAGAGGAAGAAGAGATCGAGAGACGGATAGTGAGATTTCCTGACCGGCAAAGTTGCTGCTGTCGAACTCGTCGATAGCCTTGGGCACGTAGTCTGCGCAGATTCCCGGCAGGTAGAGGTTCACCTGTTATAGAAGATTGGATATATTAACTGTATGATCGATGTCGCTACGCCTATTGCAGTGATGCACCGTTCTCTTTTTCATAGCAACTGTGAAACGTGGTTCATTAAAAAAAAGTTCCCGTTACGTATCTAACTCACCGTGTTAAAACATAGATCATTGAAATACATACTCACCGTCTGGAACCGTTTGAATACACTGTCGGGTATGTCTAGTTTGAGCGCCCGGGCTGCCTCGAGGGTGGAGATGATGAGGACCGGGCTGAGAATATGGTAGAGAGAGAGAGAGAGAGGGAGAGGGAGAGAGAGAATGAGAGAGAGGTGAAGAGAGAAAGAGGGAGAGGAAGAGGAAGGAAGAGAAAGAGGGAAAGAGAGAGAAAGGGAGAGAGAGAGAACGAGAGAGAGAAAGAGAGAGAAAGAGGGACTAACTTTTCCTCCTCACTAGCGTCTATCTCCACCCAGACTGGCTCGAGTGCCTCTTCTGCTGCCGTGTCTGCCGCGGAAAGAACGGAGGAGAGAAGGGCAGCCTGAGTCTCGCTCTCTCTCTCTCTCTCCTCTCTCTCTCTCTCTCTCTCTATCTCTTCTCACCTCATCCTCCTCCTTTCCTTCCTCCTTCTTCTCTTCCCTCTCCTCCTCCTCTTCCTCACTCGACGTCGTCTTTCTCTTGTAGCGCAGACGCACTGATCGGGCAGGTCTCTTCGGTAGGTAGTCGGCGGTTCTGAAAGGGTTTTGGCAATTTACAGCGTCTAGTCAATTTGGAAAATAATACATTTGGAAACCACACATACACATGTAACTGACGGACCATTATTGTAACTCACTTATCCTCCACATCGTAGTACTCGTATTCTTCGCTGGGCTTGGTCACTGCAGGGTACGCCTGAAAATGTGACATTATAGAAAGTCGATAAGTTCTTCATTTGATTGAATTGATATCGAAAACAGTTGCTAATAAAACATTAAAAGATGTCAAAATCGAAACCACGCACCGGCACACCGGCTCGATTGACGTGCGTGTGAGTGGGCGGACGAAATGAGAGCACCTAGAAAATGATAGTGACCATACTTGAAAGTCGAATTCAGTCTCATCGTACTCCTATCCCAACTTTCTGCGAACCATCGCAATGCGACTGAACAATGTGTTTCGAAGGCGTTTCGAATATGATGACCACACCTTTACTTTTACTTATGATTATCAGTAACACTAGTGATACTGATAAAATCAATCACCTGATCCTGTCCCTCGTTATGGACGCTCACGCGAGGCGGCTCCATGTCCAGAGAATCCACCTAATAAATAATAAATGATCACAGCACTTATAGTCGCCGCCTGGTGGATAGTTTCTGATATTGCCAGCCGGGGTCAGTTGGCGAAACTCAGTTTCGAGCGAGAGACGCCAGACAGCGCGGGCTAATGGTCGATTATCGCGCGGCCTCTCTGATTCGCATGACGGCTTCTTTGATCTTATTATCGTTTGAAAGCGCGCGCTTAGGTCTCCTCACGACTAGAAGGTAGATAGAATGCGACTAGAGGGTAGATCGATTTTCTACCGTAATCTGGCGAACTATCTCCCAGAAAAATTTTATATCATCAACGCATTGATTTGAATAGCAAACACATTAGTATTACATGAGACTGAGAAACGTATGTTGTGTTTATCGCATCACTTGTATATAATCGCTTATATCAAATGTGGTCAAATCTTCGATAAAGCTGTTCTGTGATATGTGTTGTTATGCAGACCGATCAATACTACCTATAGGTATATCAACCGCGTATACGCGTATACCTATCTAGCGCCGCCGTAGCTAAGATTCCTCCATTCCCCGATTATGTGTGTTACCATATTACGCGTAATGTATATAGTATATGATAACATATGAACATGATATACTGGTATACAAACACTCTCTCACCAGCAAGTCGATAGTAGGGTCGTTCATTTCCACCGCATTGTCCGTTCCGTTTGTAGACTCTGTCATATTCGACGAAGGATCGAGTGGAAAGATGCCGAGTGTGTGGTTGGTGATCATCTCAACGTTGTTTGTTTATTTGTTTACTTCCGTTGCTTACCTGATTGAGCAGCAGCGCGAGCTTGGTGAGCTCCGTCTTATCGGGGTTGAGCTCTTCCTGAAGGTGTTACGTTTCACAGTGAGTAGTTATGTTGGTGCTTGATTTCGAGGGCAATCGACACTTAAAGGATGTATCCGGGCAACATTTGTTTATGCCATAGTTTTTGCTTGAAAAGATGACTTTCATTATGGCTAGAAACACCTACTAGATGAAAGTTCTGAAAATTTGTTTGAAATGAATTAGCGCCGAAAATACAGGTTTAGTCCATATTGGAGTTAGGCTATAACTAGCTGAAAAATGATGTTTTCAAAAATCGGTCAACGCAGTTCCGGGGAACTCTCAAAAGCATTACAATGACCCATTGAACACATTTTGATATCTTTTGAAATAACAGAGATATTGCGACTTGAAAGACGTCCCAGGGACTTCGTGGCGGGACCAATTTTTATTGCCCGTAGTCATCCTTTAAAGGGAGTGTACACTCTGAATTTCGAAGTTGAGTTAGCACCGGGATGTGAAAATATGATGAAAATGATGCTGTTTTGACGATACAATCATATGCTGAAAATGGCTGCAAATCGAATAAAATTTAGAGCGAAATGTGTCAAAATACAGAAATTGGTGCCAATTGGTGCCAATTTTCAATGTTTAACGGATATTCTCATCGACTTATAGGTATCTCCGACACATACTTGTATTGAGAAAAGTGCTTCTTTTTCATCATATTTTCACATCCCGGTGCTAACTCAATTATCTTTCAAAAGTACTTCCAAGTAAAAGTAGTTGGTTTGTACTGTTGTCTCAGTTGAGCAAAAGGACTGACATGTTTTCAATGGAGACATGTGCCAACAGGCTCTCTCTCTCTCATACCAGTGCAAAGCGGCCATATTATAATGAACGCGTTTACAAAGTTATGCAGTTATTATCTAAAAACACAACTTCTGTTGTAACATAACACGTCGAATAATGCTGAGAGCCTGTTTGCACATGTCTCCATTGAAAACATGTCAGTCCTTTTGCTCAACTGAGACAACAGTACAAACCAACTACTTTTACTTGGAAGTACTTTTGAAAGATAATATCTGTCCTTTTCTTAAGTTTTGTTTCACAAAATTATATTTTCATACACGTTCGCGATTCGCTGCGAGGATACCGACGCGCACCCGCTATTCGCCTCTCTCTCTCACTCACACACAGAGGGGGCGGGGCGAAAGCGATTGTCCGACGCCCGCCCGCCCGCCCGCCCGACACCAATCTCAATCCGCACTCGAATGCGGACTCTCCGTATCTCGCTTCAAATTCAATCAAACTCAATACAACTTTCTATAACTCTATCGAATAGAGATGTGAATGCAATGTAACAGTGGAAATCACTTCAAAATGAGGAAAAGTGCTTCATCCGGGAAAAGTCGTTTTTGAGCATTCTAGCGCGCGGGGACATCCAGTACAAACGAGAGGGCGCTGGCGCGCCCTCTCTAACTTCGCAATTCAGAATGTACAGTCCCTTTAATATTTGCTCATGTATGATGTATGAAACACCTTGAAAGGGCCGCATATCAGCGACTCTTCGCCAATCTTCAATCGCTTCGCATCTTCGGTGTTCCTGAAACTCTCTTTCTTCTCTCTCTCTCTCTCTCTCTCTCTCTCTCTCTCTCTCTCTCTCTCTCTTTCTTTCTTTCTTTCTTTCTTTCTTTCTTTCTCTCTCTCTCTCTCTCTCTCTCTCTCTCTCTCTTTCTTTCTTTCTTTCTCTCTCTCTCTCTCTCTCTCTCTCTCTACCTGAACCACATCATCCTTGTATGCCCTCCACAGATTTCTTTGTACACAATTCCGACCGCCTGAAATACAATGGTTAGTTTTCTGAAAGAAACACTTTTATAATCATATAAACAGTTACTTAAATACCATTAAATCACAGTTTTCTTCGATCACCTCGTTCAATTCCGTGAATGAAACGTAACAGTCATAATAAATAGTTCAAACAAAACAAGACGGTTGTTGATGAACCGATCGTACCTTGAACGTGTCGAGCAGTTCCTCGCTGAGTCCCATCTTCTTGAGGCGTTTCTTGCTGTCGATGATCTCGAATTCTAGCACGTCAGCAGGCACCTCATCCGACACGGTCGCGTTCGAAGAAGACTCAACCATTTTTTTAAAAGTAAGTTGTTCTGTGCAGTATTTATATTCAGGCACATTTTTAATGAGACACAAATGAGAGGATCATGTACAACACCGACTACTTATATCCTCGGACAAGGTGGCTTACTTTCGGCACACAGAAAGAAAGTGAAAGCTTTGGCAATTTTGGAACCAATCCTCGCGCTAGCGTTGCTGAGCTTAGTTTCTCCATATCTCTTGTCAGCCGTGAGTAAACATTTGATTTGATTTGAATCTGATGGAAAAGAAGCGTTGTAATAATAATCACAATGTACATGAATGCTAAACTATGAGTTATGTCGCATACGTTTCACAACAAAGTGATAGTGCGGCGAAAATGAAAATGTATCAATATCGTGACTATTTTTTTCTTCAAATTAATTCTCACCGATCCATGAATAAAACCTACCTGCTCTTCTTTCTTTTCCTCGTCTTTCTTTTTCTCCTTCTCCTTCTTCGCCTCTCTTCTCAACCGAGATTCCTTTATAGGTTCCACGATCGGTTCAGAAGCTCCGTCCTCAGATGATTCTATCTGAACATTGTCAAGTAATCTCTCTCTCTCTCTCTCTCTCTCTCTCTCTCCCTCTCTCACCTTCTCCTCCTCTATCCCATACACTTTCCTCCACCCGGCACACTCCTCGAGTTTCGATGGTTCGAGCTCGAAATCCTCCGCCTTCCAAACCGCGTCCAACCAGAGGATGGTTCTAGAACATTGTATTTATAATGAACCATAGTTCGACAGACTCGCATTATCGATTATCACACTCGATCAATTTCTGCTTACAATGTAAGTGTGAAACGTATGCACACATGATTTTATTTCCAGATTTCTCTCTTTTCTCCCTCTTTTTCTCCATCTCTCTCCCTTTCTCTCTTTCTCCCTCTCTCTCCCTCTCTCTCTCTCTCTCTCCCTCTCTCTCCCTATTTTCTCTCCACCCACCCATTCCCTTCTTCTCCCGCCCACTCATCCTCAGCTAGCCTCGTCAGATTCTCCACATTATCCACTCCCAGTAGGAGACGAGTGATTTCTGAAAATGGGGTAAGTACAATTTTCGGTTTTCAAAATTCAAAACCGACCAACTGGAGATACAATGACCGTGAGTTCTACACGGACTAATTAATGTAAGATGGTTATCAGTATAAATGTGCTAATAATCACTAACCGTCTACTTCCGGTTCTGGTTCAGCTGTAGTCGTCGGCTCTTCTGTTGTTGTTACCGAAACATCAGTTGACGATGCTGAAATTTGTTTTTTTTGCTCAGAACACAACATTGTTCTTGTACAAGCTGATGAGAGAAGAACAAGTAAGGAAGAAGCAGTAAGAGAGAAACATTTGCATACCAGCAGCATATGTGACTGGCTCCTCGGTGGTTCCCTCGAATCTCTTCTCTTCCTCTTCCGTGATCGACCAATCAACGCCCTGCAACAACAACTTGACAGAAATGTGATCTGCACTCGTGTGTTCAGTACATCACCACGGAATTGGAAGATGTGCAGATTGCAGAAAAAACAAACAAATCACCTTATCATCGTTGTCCTCGAAAATCTTCGCGGAGCCGACTTTGCTTTTTCTTCTAGGTTCTCCCAACGCGAGAGAACATAGCAGCAATATGAATAGTATTCTCATCAAATCGACCAGTATTAGTGAATCAGATGGTCGCAACAGTCACTAGAAGCTGAGTAGGGAAAAAGTAGGTTGCACAGGTGGTTAGGATGTAACCTGTAACCTTGGCAGATCAATAAGGGGCCAGTCGGGTGCTGCTACTGATTGAATGAATGATGGGATGCAAGAATGCGCGCCAATTACAGACTGTGCCGAGAGAGAGAGAGAGAGAGAGAGAGAGAGAGAGAAGGAGAGAAGAAGAGAGAGAGAGAGAGAGAGAGAGAGAGAGAGCGGCATGTTTTGCGCAATTCATCAAAGGAGAAGAGATTGATGAGCGATCAATCAATGTGATCGCAGGATGACACAGCGCGAAACTGTCTAATAATCCATAGATTTCAGTATTACACACAGCAATGTTGACATGAAGGTGTCTACGTTTACGTAGGTGTTTAAAATTAGGTGTTTACAGTAATCATTGCATACGATACGCCATGTTCCTCAGTGAAAATGGTTTTAATCCGATATCTGACTGCCTTTATTAGTACTTTCATAGATGAGGCTTCTCTCTACCTCTTTTCTTTCTCACACTCACGCACTCTCCCTTTTTCTCCGCTCTCTCTCTCTCTCTCTCTCTGCCTGTCTCTCTCTCCTCTCTCTATCTCCACCATCCCCACTTTCTCCAGCTCCGTTGTCTCCGTTGTCTCCACTCGTGCCGAGATTTCACCAAGCCTTCTCTAGGAGGCAAGGAGAAAGCAAAAGGCAAGTGTTCAGAGCTATCATCTATGCAGATGATCATCTAATCCGAGCTAAACATTGCGTGTAAACAGTTATTCTGAAAGAAGTAGAAAGATGTTTACAACGTTTTCCTTCACCTAGTTTAAATCCGTGAATGAAACGTAATGGCCAACATTAAAAAATATTTGCGGCATTATCAATAAATTTTAAAAAGGAAAATCAAGATCAGACGGTAAGAGCACCGTATTTGAGCTTCGAACGAGAGAGATCGGACGACATCGAACACAATGTGATTGCAATCAACGTTTACATTCATTTGTGACAGACAAAAACAGTAGTATGAATTTAATTATCTATCCAGAAAGTGATAAACTACAAATTGCTGCACACACCTCGCCATTGCCTATTGTCTCATGTTGAAACGTATCCCATGCCGGCGGTCTCGCTTCTCCGACCTCTGGCTCGTCTCTCACTGCCACCCGGGACTAGTGGAGAGGGTAGCGCAGTGGTTCCACCATATACTGTAGACGTCGACAAGACGTGCACTCAATGAACAATGATTTTAATACGCTTCAGATTCCGCAGTTACGTTCTGTAATAACTACTCAAAAGATTGTAGATTAGAACACAGTCTCTAATTATCGTCATCATCATCATTATCTTTTTATACCAGGCTCTTTTTAGTTATACCAATAAAGGTCATGTTTTGTGTGTTTCCCATAGACGTTGTGTTCCCAGCTATTGCTTTCGCGGCTTCCTTGAACCCCCATCTACTGTAGCCTGTGGTCCCTCGGTAGGTGTGAGGGATCCTTTTCCCACAGAGGGCTGGGAACCCTGGCCCTTCCCAGGTATATTACAGGTAGATCCACGAACACATGCCCTCGGGTCATATGTGCCCGGAATAGTGAGAACACGATTGGCCTTGTAAACATGACTACAATGCCAGTGGCAGAGATTGCAGGGAAGATGGAAGAGTGAGTGAGTGGGGAGTGGAGGGTGAATATGAAAACGTGTGATAATGTGATAACGAATGCATTTGATACGAATAAACCCACCGAAATGAAAAGATATGATTGAGATGTTTACGACATTAATTCTATGGCATGTATTTATTCATGAATCTGTTGTCTCTGCGATCAGCAGACTTACTATCGCTACCTTTCACAGTCTAATTGTGCCTCAGGGCATGAAACAGACTCCCAGACACGACAGAATCATTATATGTCTCGAACAGATTACAACGCCTGAGAACATTTGTAAGGTTTATAAGGAAAGTCGGACAATGCTGATCACTCTAAATGAATAGTTTCTTCTTTTTATCTCAATTTTTATAATTCGCCAATTTTATGTTCTTGTGTTTTATGCCACTCACTATCACATACAATCTCGAAAAACTGGAATCGTTTCAATAACATTTAAAGTTTGAATAAGTGGTTCACATCTCTCGCGGTATATCGATTTCTCGTACTCAGTGTGATTGACCAGACTACAGACTACACTTTAATCACTCCACACACCCCACCCCATTGCCCTCACTCACACGGCTGATTTCCCGCGCGTCACTCCACTTTTTTGTGCGAATTATTTGTAATTTATAGATTCGCGTTCTTTGTTGTTGCTGTTTTGTTGAAACGTTTTGCAACATTGTCCATTCAAATTTTGCCTGTCTTTTGCCTGCTTCTGACGGGCTTTGTGGAAGCAAGCAAGGCTGTTCCCGTTTAGTGGATTGAACCCGAAACGGGGCACCCTTCTCTTTTCGGTCTCGCATATTCTGTTTTGTTATACGTTATTGCATATTCGGTTTTGTGGTGCGTCTTTATTTACTAATTCCGTGCTCTATTCCTTGTCAGTTCTCTATCTCATTCATCTTGCTAGTTGAAATGTGTTATGCGTTTCATATTATCGGATAGTTGGTTCCCATCTCACGTATACGCATCCTGTGATCTTTCTGTTCTCATGCCTGGGGGCACATACAAAGGGGGCGGGGCGATTGAGAGACGGCAGCCAATAGCCACCGCCACTCATCACAAGTCACCCAATCGGGGATGGTCGCATCCTATCTACTTATTACTATACCGTCGATATTGATCATTTTATAGCTGATTTCTTCAAACTGATTTATTATTTCCAGATCATGTCCGTTTCTGCTTCCCCGTATGAGATTTCTCACGAGAGGGTCCGTCGAGAGAGGTATACTCGGGCAGAGAAGGTGCTAAGGAAGTACCTACTAGCCATCTCTCCTCCTCACAGGTACACATATTTCTCTCTCTCTCTCTATCTGTCTCTCTCTCCATCTCTCTCCCTCTCTTTGTCCAATAATTTATCTTTGCAGGACCAAGCTGGACCAGAACAATGTTCTGGAGCTGACTCTGGATTCCCAAAACGAACTCGAATCTCACATCCGCGCATTGAAGGAGGGAAAGAAAGGTATGTAGGGTCTCTTCATCCAATCTGACTAGCCAAGTATTCATAATGTACTCTTTCAGTGTCGTCTGATGTTTTGACTCGCTGTGAGAAACTCGTGTCTGCCCTCTCTTCTCTCCCTTCTGACAACGACAACGAAGACTCGAAGCAGTTCAAAGCAGCACTCGAAGCACACTTCCGGTAAGAGAGAGCGAGAGGAGTGAGAGAAAGAAAGAGAGAGAGAGAGAGAGAGAGAGGAGAGGAGAGAGAGAGAGGGAAGGAGAGAGAGAGAAAATAGAGAGAATGTAATCCCTTCATTCCAGAAACTCTGCTCCCCGTGTCTCCTTCTCTCCTCTCACTCCCGATTCTTCTCCTGATTTCTCCCCTGCTCGCCTTCCATTCACTACATACAAGGACAACACCCCCACTGGAAAGGTGAGTATACAATTGTACAATCACCTTTCTCCCTCTCCTTCTCTTCTCTCTTTCCCTAACCCTCCTTCCCCCTCTCTCTCCCTCTCTCTCCCTCTCTCTCTCCTCTGCTTATCACTCTTTTACTTCCAGATTCCTTCGAAGACGTTGATTGAGCAGCGTCGTCGCAATCGACTCAAGTTCAGTCTGGACAGACTGAAGGAGAACCTCCTTCGACTCAACCCCCAGATCACGTGAGTCAATCGATAATCAATCAATATCAATCATTATTCATTTGCAGATCGAAGCTGGAGAAGGCCGACATCGCTGAATTGTGTGTGATTTCTCTCCGGGAGCTCACCCTCACTCTCTCCAACCTACTTCCCTCGGATAACAAGGAGAACACCAACATTGTCCAGGAGGCCCCTCTCCCTCTCCTCCTCTCCTCTCCTCTCACTGCTCCTTCTCCTTCCACCCTCCTTTCTTCTCCCCTCCTCCCTATTCCTCTTCTATTCAACTTCCCTCTACCTACTCCTTCTTCTACTGTCACCACTCCCTATGCTAATATTTGGCGTCCGTGGCTCTAATCCATTGTTATTCAAATAACCCAGATTCTATTACCTGTGAATGTACATATAAATTAACTTTGAAGTCACATCTTTAGAGTTCCGTAATCCGTATCACATTGAATCAGGTTCGCAGAAAACAAAAAAAACACTTTTGAATTGTGTAATAGAATAGAATTCGGATTTTTTCCGCAGTCTGGGTTACTGTAGATTGTACCGCACTGTCGAATACTATTAGGTATGCATTTTCACTCACGCTTTTCTGTCGCCGCGGGTTGCGGGGATCCTATTGGTGTCGACGATATGAAAATAGGGTGATTACGCCGATTACGGTTTGGTGGATGAGTTTAGCGGGGACGTTTCGCAGCCAGGAGAGCTTGTCCGGTCAACCACCTTGATTCTGACATTTGCAAATTCGGTTGCCGACAATGAAAAAACGCTCGATAATAGATCGATTATTGTGGATATGGAAAGCCGCTGCCGCTAGTGGCTAGTAGTGGCGATAAGATGTTGACGCAAAAAAGCTACGACCGTCGATCGGTCATGTGCTTCTCTCTGAACTTAAAGTATGTATGTATGAGTCCTTGGGTCCAGTTGGGTTTCCCCACAGGGCATTGCACTCACCAGAGAGGCGGCTGATGGGCAAGCACTGTCTGTCCGGTGTCCGGTCACGTATCTAGTTCTATCACGCAGTCATCACACTCCTATGTCCAATCTAAAACAGCTAAATTGCTCCCGAGACTAGCGGTTCAATGGAGTCTGGACCCTCTCTGTTCCATCTCTAGTCCTTTTCAACTTCACCAATACATATATGGTAGATGATGGTAAAATGGTAAATGGAGTTGATTCTCAAACAGTTTTTTTCCATGTTTTTTGTAATGTAATATCACAACGTTAAAAATATTATTATTGTGATTTGTTTAAAAAAAAAGAGATTTTACATAGTAAATGACAATTACACAACTATAACTTGAAAAAGAAAAATACCTCACACCATCATTGATCGAATTATTATAGTGGACACATTTAGGCCTCACTGAAAACCGCTGACTGAAAAGAAAGTAAGAAATGCATTCCCCATTACTGTACTTTGTTGACATACAAGCTTGGTTCCAAAAGAGTTTGTGTTCCCAGCCGTTAGTTTCGCGGAGTCTTGGATCTCCAGCCTACTGTAGCCTGTGGTCTCTCAGGTAGGTGTGAGGAATCCGTTTCCCACAGAGGCTGGGAACCCTGGCCCTTCCCAGGTATATTACAGGTAGATCCACGAACACATGCCTTCGGGTCATTTATGCCCGGAAGGATAGTGAGAACACGACTGGCCTTGTAAACATGACTACAATGCCAGTGGCAGAGATTGCTGGGAAGATGGAAGAGTGAGTGCGAAAAGTGAGTGCAGATAATGAAAATGTTAGCAGAATGATTACTTTAGTATACCAATTTAAGTGAATGATATTACAGTAAGTGAAATTCGGTCAATCAAATACATTTCCATGTGATTGAGTTGCTTTCTGGGCCACAGACTCAAAAACGGATGAGTAGGGAGTGAGTACAGAAAAACATGAACATTTTGATATTTGAAAGATTGATTATGATTGTATAATCACACTTTGAGTATGCACATATTACAGCGACATTGAAATATGTAAATGTTTCAATCAATGACACATATGTATAATTGTGATGTATTCCGGTCAACAGAGTCGCAGTGAGTCTCACTAACACTCCGCCTGTGGGCATGAAACAGATTCGCATACGAACAGAGTAATTTGATATTAACCAGATTGCAGTGCCTGAGGATATCTAGAGAGGATACAAGAAGGGATGAGTGATCAGTGTTAGTCAGTAATCTTGCTTTCAACTTGTCACTACAACCACCACTAAGTATCTGTATTTTGCGCATAATACATTTTCATGTTCATGTTTACTCACCAGTCATATCTATACTTTCCCATCACTTCGTCTTTTTCTCTCTCATCTTTCTGTTCTCATGCCTGGGGGCACATACAAAGGGGGCGGGGCGATTGAGAGACGGCAGCCAATAGCCACCGCCACTCATCACAAGTCACCCAATCGGGGATGGTCGCATCCTCTCTACTTATTACTACACCGTCGTTATTGATCATTATATAACTGATTGATACTTACTGACTGACTATTTCCAGATCATGTCCGTTTCCGCTTCCCCGTATGAGATTTCTCACGAGAGGGTCCGTCGAGAGAGGTATACTCGGGCAGAGAAGGTGCTAAGGAAGTATCTGCTAGCCATCTCCCCACCTCACAGGTACGAATATCTCTCTCTCTCTCTCCCTCTCTCTCCCTCTCTATATCCAACAATTCATCTTTGCAGGACCAAGCTGGACCAGAACAATGTTCTGGAGCTGACTCTGGATTCCCAAAACGAACTCGAATCTCACATTCGCGCACTGAAGGAGGGAAAGAAAGGTATGTAGGGTCTCTTTGTTCACTCGTACTATTCAAGTCATTGTAATGTACATCAAGTCATTGTAGTGTCTTCTGCTGTTTTGACTCGCTGTGAGAAACTCGTGTCTGCCCTCTCTTCTCTTCCTTTTGACAACGACAACGAAGACTCGAAGCAGTTCAAAGAAGCACTCGAAGCACACTTCAGGTAAGAGAGGGAGAGAGAGAGAGAGAAAATCTAATCCCTCCATTTCAGGAACTCTGCTCCCCGTGTCTCCTTCTCTCCTCTCACTCCCGATTCTTCTCCTGATTTCTCCCCTGCTCGCCTTCCATTCACTACATACAAGGACAACACCCCCACTGGAAAGGTGAACATACAATTACCTCTCTTCTTCTTGCTCTCTCCTTTTTCTCTCTGCTTTTTTCTCTTCCGCCCCTCTCTCTCAGTTTCTCACCCGTTCACTTTTCCAGATTCCTTCGAAGACGTTGATTGAGCAGCGTCGTCGCAATCGACTCAAGTTCAGTCTGGACAGACTGAAGGAGAACCTTCTTCGACTCAACCCCCAAATCACGTGAGTCAATCGATAATCGATCAATATCAATCAATTACTGATTCATTTGTAGATCGAAGCTGGAGAAGGCCGATATCGCTGAATTGTGTGTGATATATCTTCGGGAGCTCACCCTCACTCTCTCCAACCTACTTACCTCGGATGACAAGGAGAACACCAACATTGTCCAGGAGGCCCCTCTCCCTCTCCTCCTCTCCTCCCTTCTCTCTGCTCCTTCTCAGTCCACCCTCCTTTCTTCTCCCCTCCTCCCTATTCCTCTTCTATTCAACTTCCCTCTACCTACTCCTTCTTCTACTGTCACCACTCCCTATGCTAATATTTGGCGTCCGTGGCTCTAATTCATTGTTATTTAAAATAACCCAGATTCTATTACCTGTACATATTAATGTACATATTAATAAACTTTGAAGTCACTGGTTCTGGTAATATAAGTATTCTCAATCAACCTTAAGATCAAAGCACATAACATGATGTATACCATCAATCGTATTTTGAAACTCATCACATTCGATTGATCTAGAATGGAGTGTTCACAGGAGGATACTCGTTTGATATGCAAGAGAGAGGGAGAGGGGAGAGAGAGATAGATAGAGAGAGAGAGAGAGACTGCAGAGTTCTGCGAGTGTGTGTACGATCCGGACCTGCGCACTCTGGTGTGGCGCAAGCACTTGCCGCCAGCCTGGGGAGAAATGTAGAGGGAGAGAGGTAGGGGGAGAGAGGGAGAGGGGGAAAGAGGGTTGAGAGAGAGAGAGACGTTTCAGTCTGTACATGTTTGGGGGGGGGGGGGGTCGGCTACGTGCCGTCTCTGTGCGATGCGCGCTGTCGTTGGATAGGCGGCGGCGATTGGCTTTCGTTCCCACAGAGATGGAACGATATGGTAAATACCGTAGTAGTACTACCGCAATACCGTATACTACCGTAGTCCTAGGTGTGAGTACCTGTTCGGCGGTCGGTCGGGCGAGCGGCGGCTGAACTACCTGTACAGTCCGTGTATGGGCTCGCTGCGATGGATGCGGCTCTGTGAAGAGCCGCATCCATCGGGCAAAGTGCGCCTGTCGGATGAGCGTTCGCGTCCCTTATCATCATGCCGTGGGAGAGAAAGAGAGAAAGAGAGAGAGAGAGAGAGAGAGAGAAAGAGAGAGAGAGAGAGAGAGAGAGAGAGAGGCCGCTTTGCAGGAACCGGCGGAGGCTGAGGTTGTGGGGCGGCGTGAGGGACAGCCCGGATCCCGACAACGCCCGGTCGGTTCTCGGCGACCGGTGGACGTTCACACAGAAGACGTGGACGAGGGATCTGGATGCCTGCGACAGGTGCAAGAGAGAGAGAGAGAGAGAGAGAGAGAGAGAGAGAGAGAGAGAGATTCAGGCGTCAGCACGCGTCCTTGATGGTAGACGGTCTGCACGTGGCACTGGGCGGTATCGGAAAATCGACACAGTTTACTGTACCGCGTCCGCTGGTTTTCTGTATTCTACCGTACGTATTCTATCAATACCGTATTCTACTGTACCCAGTTTGCCACCGTCGAGACTTGCCGCGTGCAGCCCGGCTCTCTTCTCAATCTTGTCTTTCTGGCTCTGCCTATGAACAAAGCGATTGAGTGAGTTGCTTTCTATTGTAATTCTATGATAAATCATACATAAAAATGGAACTTCCATTGGAACTACATATGCATGGCGAGATTCAGATTTGCACTTCAGCGCTCACCTGCCTGTTGACTGGCGTACTCGCTGGCGCGTGAGGAAGGTGCTAGCTGGCGGGAAGCCGGACGCCTCTCTCACCCACCACCTCTCCACCTTTCGCAACCTCCTCTCCGTCTACTGCCTCGACTGAGCAGCTATAGTCACTATTCTCTATAGCTTCTATATATGCCAGTATTTTATGTCACTGTGAAGTCATTTTCCGTTATTTTTGTGTTGCATATTGTGTTTGTGTAAGCGTATGTTCAATTTCGACATTTTTAATGAACACATCGAATGAAACTGATATACGTAGTTTTAAAGTTTATTCATATGTACAATGTACATGTAATAGAATCTGAGTAATTTGAATGAAACGAGTTAGATCCACGGACGCCAAATCTTAGCATCGAGGGAAACAGTGGGGGTAGGTAGTGGGAAGTTGAATAGAAGAGGAATAGGGAGGAGGGGAGTAGAAAGGAGGGTGGACGGAGAAGGAGCAGTGAGAGGAGAGGAGAGGAGGAGAGGGAGAGGGGCCTCCTGGACAATGTTGGTGTTCTCCTTGTCATCTGAGGTAAGTAGGTTGGACAGAGTGAGGGTGAGCTCCCGAAGAGAAACCACACACAATTCAGCGATATCGGCCTTCTCCAGCTTCGATCTACAAATGAATCAGTCATTGATTGATATTGATCGATTATCGAATGACTCACGTGATCTGGGGGTTGAGTCGAAGGAGGTTCTCCTTCAGTCTGTCCAGACTGAACTTGAGTCGATTGCGACGACGCTGCTCAATCAACGTCTTCGAAGGAATCTGGAAGTAAAAGAGTGATAAGCAGAGGAAAGAGAGGGAGGGGAAGAGAGAGAGAGCGAAAGGTAGAGAGAGAGGGGGGGGGAAGGAGGGTTAGGGAAAGAGAGAAGAGAAGGAGAGGTGATTGTATACTTGTGTGCTTACCTTTCCAGTGGGAGTGTTGTCCTTGTATGAAGTGAATGGAAGGCGAGCAGGGGAGAAATCAGGAGAAGAATCGGGAGTGAGAGGAGAGAAGGAGACACGGGGAGCAGAGTTTCTGGAATGAAGGGATCAGTCTCTCTCTCTCCCTTTCTCTCCTCTCTTTCTCTCTCTCACTCTTCTCTCTCTCTCTCCCTCCCTCCCTCCCTCCTTCCCTCCCTCCCCTCTCTCTCTCTCTGTCTCTCTCTCTTACCGAAAGTGTGCTTCGAGAGCTGCTTTGAACTGCTTCGAGTCTTCGTTGTCGTTGTCAGAAGGAAGAGAAGAGAGGGCAGACACGAGTTTCTCACAACGAGTCAAAACAGCAGACGACACTGAAAGAGTACATTACAATGACTTGAATAGTCAGATTGGATGAAGAGACCCTACATACCTTTCTTTCCCTCCTTCAATGCGCGGATGTGAGATTCGAGTTCGTTTTGGAAATTCAGAGTCAGCTCCAGAACGTTGTTCTGGTCCAGCTTGGTCCTGCAAAGGTGAGTTATTGGATAGAGAAAGGGAGAGAGAGAGTGACACAGAGAGAGAGAGAGAGAGAGTGAAAAAGTGAAATATTTGTACTTGTGAGGTGGGGAGATGGCTAGTAGGTACTTCCTTAGCACCTTCTCTGCCCGAGTATACCTCTCTCGACGGACCCTCTCGTGAGAAATCTCATACGGGGAAGCGGAAACGGACATGATCTGGAAATAATCAGTCAGTAAGTATGAATCAGCTATAGAATGAGCACTAGCAACAGTGTAGTAATAAGTAGGGAGGATGCGACCGTCTCCGATTGAGTGGCTTGTGATGAGTGGCGGTGGCTATTGGCTGCCGTCTCTCAATCGCCCCGCCCCCTTTGTATGTGCCCCCAGGCATGAGAACAGAAAGATGAGAGAGAAAAAGAAGAAGAGATGGGAAAGTATAGATACGACTGGTGAGTATACATGAACATGGAAATGTATTATACGCAAAATAGAGATGCTTACAATGTGGTGGTTGTAGTGACAAGTTGAAAACAAGATTACTGACTAACACTGATCACTCATCCCTTCTTGTATCCTCTCTAGATATCCTCAGGCACTGCAATCTGGTTAATATCAAATTACTCTGTTCGTATGCGAATCTGTTTCATGCCCACAGGCGGAGTGTTAGTGAGACTCACTGCGACTCTGTTGACCGGAATACATCACAATTATACATATGTGTCATTGATTGAAACATTTACATATTTCAATGTCGCTGTAATATCCGCATACTCAAAGTGTGATGATACAATCATAATCAATCTTCCAAGTATCAGGCTGTTCATGTTTCTCATTACCCACTCCCAACTCATTCGTTTCATGCCCCCAGGTATAGTGAGGCTCTTTGCGAGTCTGTGGGCCAGAAAACAACTCAATCACATGGAAATGTATTTGATTGACCGAATTTCACTTACTGTAATATCATTCACTTTCATTGGTATACTAAAGTAATCATTCTGCTATCAGTCTCATTATCTGCACTCACTCTTCCATCTTCCCAGCAATCTCTGCCACTGGAACTGTAGTCATGTTTACAAGGCCAATTGTGTTCTCACTATCCTCCCGGGCATATATGACCCGAGGGCATGTTCTCATGGATCTACCTGTAATATACCTGGGAAGGGCCAGGGTTCCCAGCCTCTGTGGGATACGGATCCCTCACACCTACCTGAGAGACCACAGGCTACAGTAGGATGAAGATCCAAGACTCCGCTAAACAAACGGCTGGGAACACAGACTCTTTGAGAACCAAGCTTGTATGTAAACAACGTACAGTAATGGGGACTGCAATTCAGGCTAGCAGTTTTCAGGGGGCCTCAATGTGCACACTATAATAATTCGATCAATGATGGTGTGAAGTATTTTACTTTTTTCAAGTTATAGTTGTGTAAGTTTCATTTACGACTTAATTTTTTTTATTATCACAATAATAGTACTTGAATGTTGTGATAATACATTACAAAAAACACTGTTGTGGAGAAAAAAACGGGTTGAGAAACAACTCCATTCACTAAAATCTATAACCATCACCTTAATAACTTTGTCGTTTACAATAAAAAAAAGTTCTTCTAACATATATACATGTGTGGGAAACTGTGGCAATCGCTGAAAAGCTAAAAGAAAACAGATTGTCAATAATTTATGACAAAGTACCTACCCAGATCAGATTAGCCAAAACCTCTTCGCAGATGCAGGTGAATTGCACTTTTTTGCGAGCCGAGTGAAAGTTGTTACTACTAATTCATGCATACTTTAAGGAGAGAAAGAAACGCATTTTCGATCGAAGGTCGTAGCCAGATTGCGTCTACATCTTGTTGCCACGATCGTTTTTCCTATGTCGGCCATAGAATTCCTTTTGTTAGGACCAAGGTGGTTGGACTCGCTGATCGGACAAGCTCTCCTTGTCAAACTCCTTGTCAAACTCATCCACCAAACTGTAATCACCCTATTTTCATATCGTCGGCACCAATAGGATCTCCCGCAACCGACGGCGCCAGAAAAGCGTGGGTGAAAAAGCATACCTAATAGTATTCGACAGTGCGGTAAAATCTACAGTAACCCAGACTGCGAAAAAGATCCAAATTCTATAGCACAATTTAAAAGTGGCGGCATACGGAATTCAAAAGAGGTGACTTCAAAGTTAATTTATATGTACATTCACAGGTAATAGAATCTGGGTTATTTGAATAAGAATGAATTAGAGCCACGGACGCCAAACATTAGCAAAGGGGGTGGTGACAGTAGGAGTAAGTAGAGGGAAGTTGAATAGAAGAGGAATAGGAAGGAGGGGAGAATGAAGGAGGGTGGATGGAGCAGGAGCAGTGAGAGGGGAGGAGAGGAGGAGAGAGAGGGGGGACTCCTGGACAATGTTGGTATTCTCCTTGTAATCCGAGGTAAGTAGGTTGGAGAGAGTGAAGGTGAGCTCCCGAAGAGAAATCACACACAATTCAGCGATATCGGCCTTCTCCAGCTTCGATCTGCAAATGAATCAGTAATTGATTGAAATTGATCGATTATCGATTGACTCACGTGATCTGGGGGTTGAGTCGAAGGAGGTTCTCCTTCAGTCTGTCCAGACTGAACTTGAGTCGATTGCGACGACGCTGCTCAATCAACGTCTTCGAAGGAATCTGAAAGTAAAAGAGTGATAAGCAGAGAAGAGAGAGGGAAAAGAGAGAGAGAGAAAGATAGAGAGAGAGAGAGAGAGATGATTGTATGCTTACCTTTCCAGTGGGGGTGTTGTCCTTGTATGTAGTGAATGGAAGGCGAGCAGGGGAGAAATCAGGAGAAGAATCGGGAGTGAGAGGAGAGAAGGAGACACGGGGAGCAGAGTTCCTGGAATGAAGGGATCAGTCTCTCTCTCTTTTCTCTCTCTCTCTCTTTCTCTCTATTTCGCGCTCTCTCTTTTTCTATATCTTTCTCTCTCTCTCTCTCTCTCTCTCTCTCTCTCTTACCTGAAGTGTGCTTCGAGTGCTGCTTTGAACTGCTTCGAATCTTCATTGTCGTTGTCAGAAGGGAGAGAAGAGAGGGCAGACACGAGTTTCTCACAACGAGTCAAAACAGCAGACGACACTGAAAGAGTACATTACAATGACTTGAATAGTCAGATTGGATAAAGAGACCCTACATACCTTTCCTTCCCTCCTTCAATGCGCGGATGTGAGATTCGAGTTCGTTTTGGGAATCCAGAGTCAGCTCCAGAACATTGTTCTGGTCCAGCTTGGTCCTGCAAAGATGAATTATTGGATAAAGAGAGGAGAGAGAGAGGGGGGAAGAGAGAGAGAGAGAGAGAGAGGAGGGAGAGAGATATTCTTACCTGTGCGGAGGGGAGATGGCTAGTAGGTACTTCCTTAGCACCTTCTCTGCCCGAGTATACCTCTCTCGACGGACCCTCTCGTGAGAAATCTCATACGGGGAAGCGGAAACGGACATGATCTGGAAATAATCAGTCAGTAAGTATGGCTCGACTATAGAATGAGCACTAGCGACGGTGTAGTAATAAGTGATGCGACCGTCCCCGATTGGGTGGCTTGTGATGAGTGGCGGTGGCTATTGGCTGTCATCTCTCAATCGTCCCGCCCCCTTTGTACGTGCCCTCAGGCATGAGAACAGAAAGATGAGAGAGAAAAAGAAGAAGTGATGGGAAAGATTGGGTACCACTGATGAATATACACTAAAAAAAATCACAAAAAGGTATTATGCGCGAGATGCAAATACATTGTGGTGGTAACTTGATTAATAAAATGCAATTGAATGCCTGATCAACACTGACCACTGACCCTTTTTGTATTCAGTCTTGATATCCTCAGGGCCTCAGGCACTGTAATCGAGTCAATATCAAATTACTGTGTTCGTATGGTAATCTGTTTCATGCCCTCAGGCATAGTGAGACTGTGTTCGAGTCTGTTGGCCGGCAAACTCAGACACATGCACATGCACATTTATTTGATTGATCGGATTTAAACCGCAAAAATAGCACCATCTTCAATATTATAATAATGTTCGTATACTATAATAATTCATCTACTATCAGTCAGCTCATCTTTACTCTTTTCCGATTCATTACTTTCTCATCTATCTAATATTCTCCGCCACTGGCATTGTAGTCATGTTTACAAGGCCAGTCGTGTTCTCACTATCCTTCCGGGCATACTTGACCCGAGGGCATGTGTTCATGGATCTACCTGTAATATACCTGGGAAGGGCTAGGGTTCCCAGCCTCTATGGGAACGGATCCCTCACACCTACCTGAGAGACCACAGGCTACAGTAGATGGGAAATCAAGGAAGCCGCGAAAGCAATTGCTGGGAACACAACGTCTATGGGAACCAAAACAAACACAAAGACTGATCAGTACATATATTTAATAAATAAAATAATGAATAATTTAAAAGAACAAGTTGATTGTGATGACTGCAAGACAAAGAGTGACGATCGGCCAGTGACGGCGCACAGCAATGGAGTCGTGTCTGGAAATTATTAAAAGTGATTTTTTGAAAGTTTATGATTTTCATTGTTGATTGATAAAATACACAAGCTTCCCTTTTAACTTCGGAATCAAATACTACGTTCGTTGAATGATTGAACCACAATAGTTACTATTTCCTTTCTGTTTCATGTCCCATTCCACTTTTTTTGATTCGTTTATTTAAAAAAAAAAAAAACAAGCACTCAATTGTCGAAACCTCACCTGTCGAACCACAACCCAACTGCTTGGATGAGCACGACGACTTGTAGGAGGTGGTTGAGGAAGGTCGGCCAGTCTTGAGTGAGACGAGTCTGAGAGAGAGGGTAGAGAGAGAGAAAGAGAGGGAGGATGGAGAGAGAGGGGTGGAGAGATAGAGAGGAGAGAGAGAGAGTGGAGAGGGAAAGAGAAAGAGAAAGAGAAAGAGAGAGAGTGAGTGAGATAGAGAGAAAACTCACCTTGCCTAACTTGAGCGCCATGATTGTGGATCCCAGCCAGATCGGAGCGATCACGGCCTTTTCCCATGTGGCGAGCGGAGGATTGTGCGGACTGGGGTCGGCTTCGATCTGGAATCGCATGGCTCTCTCTCTCTCACTTTCACCCCCTCCTTCTCTCTCTTTCTCTCTCTCACCCTCTCTCTCTCTCCTTCCATCACTCCCTCCTTCTCTCTCTTCCTCTCTCCTTACCACCTTCTCTCTTCCTCTTTCTCCTCTTTCTCCTCTCTTTCTCTCTCTCTCCTTCCCTCCCTCCTTCTCCCTCCCTCTCTCTTCACTCACTTCCGGAATCCCCTCGCTCGGCTCCTGACAGCACTTCCACAGGAAGAAGTTCTGAACTTGCGCATTTAGTTTAATCTTTAAGTTAATTTAATCTCCACGAGCACAGGTAACTATTTCACCTTAATCTTGGGTCCTGGCCATCCGGGAGGGAAGAACACCGCCTTGAGTTTGTCCGTGAATGTGGGAAAGATCTGAAAAATAAATTGTGTTCGACGGTCCATTCCGGTTCATTCACTGACCTCCTTTCCGTTTTCGTCCCGACTGAGCGGCTTCTTCCATCCAAGTTCCCAGAACATGAAGAACTTAATTTTGAAATACGTTTCATACACAGAATTAGTTCGAAAATCTTGAGCTGCATATAATTCTAGCTCACTGATTAATCGAAACCACAATCTTTCCAGTACGTTCCGCTGATTTGTTTCGGTTACCCGCAAATGCAAAATGGTAGGTAATACCTATCAAATGATTGAAATCAAATCTATTCCAAAAAAGAAAAAAAATACCAAAGCTCACCTGACAGTACAGCTGGTCGAACGTGTTGACGTTGTGGACGAGTCCATAGGCGATCTCCTCGCCCTCCCTCTCTCGCACGTACGTCCCGAACAGGCGATCCCAGATAATCAGAGTTCCTGAAGACGTTCTAAGACATTTGCGGGATTTATTGTTGTTTTTGCAAACAGTTTCATGGGCACATTATTTGAAAATTATCACTTTCTGATTATATGTTCAGAGTGAAACGTATATAATGCATATACGGAATATTTTGCCATTTGATCACCTATATTTGTTTCCCCCTGATAAAACGCTTATGAAATTCGTACCTCCATAGTTCTTATCAATACAGTATGGGTTTCGTCCGTGGTGCACCCTATGCGACGAGGGAGTGTTGAAGAAGTACTCGAGAGGACCCAGGTACGGCACCAGCTGAAACCACGCCCAGTCAAGCCCCGCCCACTGGGACACTCACCTGTGTGTGCAGCCAGAACTGATAGAGAACGTTGAGGTAGCGGTGCGTGGTGAAAATGTTCGGAGGCACGGCGACAGCTTGTAGCAGATCAAAGAAGCACATGCCAATGTCCTGGATAGCGCCTAAACGGGTAGAGTGCACGCAACGCGACCGCGACGCCGCCGCGTTTACATACCTTGCCGCAGTGCTGTCGAGAGGTTGTAGTACTCGGAGGAATGGTGCATTTGATGGAACGACCAGAACACGCCGGCTTCTGCAGCGTCAAAATGTTAATTACGTTAATTATAAACTAGTTACCAGTATACGTTTAAAAAATTGTCTTACCATGAATCGCTCTGTGCCCCAAGTAGTAGGCGAGATCTTGCGCAAAGAAAGCGAGGATCCTAACAAAAATATTATTTGACTATTTTGTTTTGAAATCATACCATGTTGACGCGGCCATAGGGTCCAAGCCGATAATATGGAATCGCTCATAGGCCCACTCGTAGAAATAGGCAGAAAGACTGCGACCGCCGAATCTACAAAAGATATTTTTCTATTAATCACTCACTTCACTTGGAAGCATTACTACAACATTCAAAACAATTCGAATATTGATCACTCACTTGAATAGAATCGATAGAATTCCGGCGTTGATTGAAGTGAGTGTATCATTGAACGCGTATTTTCGGTCGTCAAGGAAGAAATACTCGATGAGAACGAGGATCAGCATCCAAATCGACGCCTGAACAACATTTTCCTAGTAATACAAATGTACATTTCAGAATACTTGTGACTACCTTGTCAGTGTAGTTGGGAACGAGGTCCGGCGATGCGAATGTGGTCTCATTTGGGGTGACCAGATAGAGAAGATAGCGGAGATGCGACGGGTTCAGGTTATCCGCTATGTCCATCGTGCTAAAAGAAATAGACATTTGTAATTCATCGATATTCTATTCAATCAGACAACACATATCACTCCACCATATAGGGAGAACATTATGAACACGACGTTCGCAAAACACTGTTAAAAAGATTCATCTCTGGTCACATTTCAGATTATGGGACATCCACGCACAAGCGTGCAAACGTCAATGTTGATAAGGCGCGTGTGGATCGAAGGGCCGCGCTAGACTATAGTCTCTGTTGCGCGCTGTTCGCTACTGATCTCGGTCAAATTGATTATTTATCTGTCAAGCGCAGACTAGACTATAGTGTTCCTACGAGGTTACTTTTCGAAACAGAAACATCAAACAGTAGTTTGCCAGGCAAGTTGTAAAACACGATTTGACAGGAAGAGAAAGTAAAAGTGGACTCACACACTGTAGGACTCAAGTCTCTCCATTGTCACACAAGTCACTCACAACACAAATGAATGAAACGCGTTTGTACGGGTTTATATTTGGTAGGCTAACTAATATCAAGTATTGCAAAACATCAACTATTGCAAAACCATTGGTATTGACACAATGATATTATTGAGAAACTGATAGAAAGATGAGCAAACAAACAACTGCAAAATGAGATTGACCAGCAGCTGTTACTTAAAGGTACACTGGCGACTTATTTTTGACTCGGAATGTTTAAAAGAATCATATAAACCAAAATCTTAATCGATTTGTGGGAAAAAACAACGATTATCCGTTGCTTTCAAATGTTGCAACTCGCTGTTGCAACATTTTTTTCAAATTCAAAATTGGTCCCATCACGACTTCCATCCTATTGCACTCTTCAATACTGCAGAAATGGCGAGAGAAGACATAATCTCAGATGAAAGTTGCGCATTCAGTTACTATATGGCTCAATGCGTGTGTGCGCTGTAGTGGCACAGACCTCGCCGGTTCGAGTCCTGTCTACGGCAAATGTTTTGCATGAGTGGTAATGCGCGTTCAAGAGAGCTAGTTGCAGAAATAAGTCGCCACTGTTCCTTCAATGTTAGAAATGAATAACTAAATTGCACATTGAGAATAGGAGGCCAATAAACGTCTAATCGGATAAGAGCCAATTGAATCATGTGTGGTGCACGGCACGGGATCAAGAAACCAACATGCAACAACAGTGTTGTTCGCCAATGGTGAGCCGTGAGCGGATTACCGAAAAAAGCAGATGGCAGTGAGAGATAAGATCTCATGCGTTCGATTATCTTTCCCGATTCTATAAATGATAACAGCTGATCGCTCAATCAATACCACCAGTACAGCGTTTTCAAAAAGTATAGCTACACACTGTAGTGTAGTTATAGTTTGTAGAACTTTATTTCAGTCACGACAAAACCAAACAAAACACAGAGGGAGAGAGATAGAGTGAGAAAGGGAGGGAGAGAGAAAGAAAAAGAGGAGAGTGAAGACGCTTTCCCTACTCTCACCTTTCATCTCGATACTATCTTGCTCTGAACGATCTTATCTCTATTTGATTGACCACCGTGTGAACCACAGGCTGTGAGAGAAAGTGCACGCGCTGTCTGCTGGGGGCGGCTAGTGTGCGCAATTCACCACAAACTACATTAAACATTTTATAAAAACACATAAAAAAGAAGTATACTGTTAATATCATTATTTCATTGATACCACAAAGCAGAACTTGACGGGAACCCATCAAGACGTGAAGTCTGATCAATTTGTCGCCTGACTTGTTCACATGCATGTTCGGCGAGTGGTACTGTAATTTTTTCGGGATACTGTAGTTTGTGATGAAATGCGCACACTAGCCGCCCTCGGCAGACAGCGAGTGAAAAGCGCACACTTTTTTTACAGTCCAGGGAATATTAAAGGGAGTGTACACTCTGAATATATGTTAAAAATGATGTACTTTTGTCAATGCAACTATGTATCGGAGACACCTATAAGTCGATGAAAAATTCTGTTGAACATTGAAAATTGGCACCAATTGGCACCAATTTCTGCATTTTGATATATTTTGCGCTCGATTTCCACAAACTTGCAGAAATTTTCAGCAAATAGTTGTATTGACAAAACTGAGTCGTTTTCATCATATTTTCACATCACGGTGCTAACTCAACTTCAAAATTCAGAGTGTACACTCCCTTTAAGTTCCGCCACCACTCCGCTCGGCCGTCACGGCGTCATGCATTTGAAAATTGCGCGCGCGCGAAAGTTTGAATGTGAATTTATTCGCGTGCTCTCGCATGTCTATCGACTTTGCCGCCTCGCAATCTGCGCTCTCTGCGCTCTCTACTGGCGGCTGACTTATTTGCCCACACACAGTAAATGTTTATCTATGTTTACTTCTTTCCTTTTCTTCGCCCACCTCCCCCATCTTCCCCTGTTCCTTCTCTTCCTTTATTCCCCTCTTCATCACCTTTTCTTTTTTATCCTTTCCTCAATTTCTTCATCTCTATATTACTTCTTCCCATCGCCCAGGCGGCTTCACTACAGTTGAATTAACCAAAATTACTACACTAATCAATAATCTAATAAATAATCGCTGAAACTACAAGTTACATACTTACTTATCTATCGTAAACGCGGGGTACGATGATTCAGTAATAAAGTCGAGCCACCTTTACAGTTACACTCAGCCACGTATACTCATCGATATCAAACACCTACATATGTGATAGATTATAGAAACGCAAGTGTAAATAGTAAGTGATCATATTGAATATTTGCAACCCATTCCATCATCTTTCCTTGCCCCCGTCGCACCCGCCAATCCCGGTCTACATGGAGAATTACCGGGTCAACGGTACCTACATGTTCGTTGTTGGCTTTGGAATTTGAGGAATCCTCGGAGAATGGAGTTGAATCATCGCCGAGTACACTTTCTACAATGGCTGTCGCAACGTCAACCCAAGCGTGAGACCAAGCACACCAACTCTTCACGTCGGATACCGACAAGAAGGAACCACCGACAGATACTTCACGCAAACTGAACCCTTTTGTGTTTCATTTCCGTTGTTGAATTCTTGATATCGGCCGTAAATCAATTCAATGCTACCCATTTTCAGGTCTACTATCAGCATCTTTAGTTGCTTTACTGTAAGTAAAGATTTGGCCAACGTGGAGTCACGTCAGTTCTCATGTTATTTATTATTATTATTGAGTATGCCTTGGGGGTGACGCGCTGCGCGCGTCAAAGATCAAGACAAACGGGCGGCGCTGCGCGCCGCCCTCAATGCTTTTGCATCTGCTCTGCAGTATTTTTCACATCGTGTTTTCAGATCTCTAATTGGTATATATCAGAACAAAAGCTGCGGTGGAGCGGTCGTTCTTATCTCGACAGTATAATTAGATAATGCATGGAGTTTTCGTGCTTCCTTCCTATCAGTGACGTGCAAAAAAGGGAAACAAAAAATGGGCGGTTTCGACTCTGATTTCTGAAACTAGAGCTGCAGCGGCCGCGCTTGTTGATAAATTGATACGGCAGAGTCTTATCGAAAATCGACTCCAGTGAGGTACAAAGGTTTGTACATACTATGAACATCTGTACGATATTTCATCATTTCCGCTTGTTATTCGCTCGTTATCTATGTACCGTCTCATTACTCGATAGTTTATCACTGGCTGACCTCGCTTACGAAGTTCGAATTCCCGTATCAGCACTCGTCTGCGAAATTTGCGATTCAATTGATGCTTCATATTAATACTTGTTTATTTCCACTCTTGTCTGTGTATCGTCCAATACATTATGATGAAGAATTGAAATGCTCTGTTATAACCGCGGTTTTATTTAACACATCCGATCTAGAATGGGAGACGGACTGATTTTGTAAAACGTTATTTTCGAATATTTGTTTTTGTATCATGATTGGAAATAATTTAAAAAAAATCGTTCATCGCGAATATGTGTACAACAATATCCAAAATGAAATATATTACTGTTGATACAGATAAGGTGATGATGAGGCCAGATCAGATGACTCATCGGGTACGCCACGACTCTCTTCCGTCGGACACGTCTACCTTCGAAGACGTCGACTTGCGAACGTCGATCTCGACGCCCCGCTTTCCCAGCCACAGATTCACGGAGGATGAGTGAGTACTTTTCTTTTCCTATCCACATTTTCCGAACCACTTTTATGCACTCTCCCAGTAACATCAAATCGCTTTATGTGTTTTTGTCATACACTGCTGCGAGAGACGGCAAGGAGACTCGGATCGATGCTTATCAGAGCACAAACGAGTGACACCAGCGCCCGGATTGCATCGATTGACTTTGACACTTTCAATTGCCAATTCTCGCAATGAGCGTAGCGCCGCAGTCGTCGCCCCAAATTGGGAGACATAAACGCACGTTTTCCTTCCGACCCTTTCAGTGAGTTGGTAATGTAAAATTGAATAACTTTGATAATCACCAATATTTTTGTGAGATTACAACAATTAAATTTGTTGTTTTAGATTCGTGCACATTGATTGGCCGGGCGCGTCTCGGGAAGACGTGTCCAACGGGTCCAGACAGTCTCCGGAAGCAACGGGCTCGGCGAGGCTGTCATTCACCTTTTTCAGTGAGTTTGTTTTTACCGGCATAACAGGATAGAACTAGAATAGATATTATAACATACGCATAATTTGTTACAATTTGGAATACATCCAACAATGAAATAGCCAATCTACATACACCCTTGTGGCGTACCGTATGCACATGTTGTATAGTCAAGATTTAGTTATTCTGGATAAATGATCGATTGATTCAGACCAGCGCATTCGCTGCACTCCACTTCGATTCGGCGTCGCGTTTGGTATTGTCCTAGTAGCGGTTATCATTATTGCAGGTAAGGTCGTAAGTTGAATTGGTTATCTTTTTTTTATTCACCTTTTCTTCTCGATGATTCACGTGTAGGGACCACAATGAGAATTTCAGATGTTTGGATCTTATATAGCAATTGATTTATTAAAGTAGTTAGTTTTAAGCTGATTTCAAAAATATATATTGTTCATAGGGTTCATCGTTCACATTGCGCTCTAATTCCGCGCGGCGCGCGCGCACCTGAGCGCGCGCTCACACAGGGAAAGTGCGACAGAGGGCGGCGAGATCAAAGAACTGATGACGTCATTCATAGTTAAATTATGAATATATTCATTTCTAATAGTACCACTATGCTTCGTTTGATTGTAATCAATCAGTACTTGATGAAATACGTCTCTTATGACATCATTTTTCATTACTCATTTTGGGCAATGGCGGCTAGATCAAAGAAATATGACGTCATCATATCACTCTTTATCGATTTTCACTACTTTACGGGGCACGTTTTCCCATAAATGGAATACCGTTGGAATCAGCGCGGAAGGGCGAATCGTTCTACGCTAATTACAACGAGTAACGCGTCCAGTCAGAAAATGTTACATGATTTCGACACAAACTTTACACCTCACGTTGCGGTCCCTAATTCACGTGTGTGTCAAAGATCCAGCCACTTATGAGAAGGCCAGATTAGCACTGATTAGACCACTTGCTCGAAAAGGGAGGACTAAACTAGACACGTTTTAGGCGGTGTGCTTGCTGGTGTGCTAATTCGAAAACACGCGAACAACTCTATCAACACGTTCAATACGACAACTGTTGCACCACCTGGATCCACTGCAAAGCCAACAGAGTAGGTGGAGAACGATTGAGAGAGAGAGAGAGAAAGAGAGAGAGAGAGAGAGGGGGAGAGAGAGAGAGAGAGGGAGAGAGAGAGAGAGAGAGAGAGAGAGAGAGAGAGAGAGCATCCTTCAGGCCCTACCCGTCGGGTACAGTGACGGGGAGCAGCTTCCGGCTGTTTCGGCTGCCCCCTTCGGTCTCCGTCAACAGCACACTCTCCCTCCACCCAGAGAACTGCGCCGTCGACTCGGCTGACCAGACCTTCCTTCTCTACGATGGCCAACACATCGTGCGCATCCATCTCAATGCCAGTGTCGAGGTACGTTGCACGAATTGTATAAGTTTCATTGACCGCACAATCGATAATTAGGGGTTCTCCTGACGTTGTCAAAGATTTTTTCTGCGATTCTTTTGTCATTTTGACGCCATGTTCAAGGTTCTACCAACGGATCTTCGCCTGGAAGACTGCGCGACCTGCGATGTGTACTGGATTGCATCGCCAGACTCAAGTACGACCGGGGATGATACCATCCATTGTTGTTCGGGATGTGGAGGAGGAGGAGAAGGAGGAGTGCGAGGTAAAGGGGGAGGAGCAGGAGCAGAGTTCTGCTCCGTTCGCGGCACTCGCTACGAAGACATGGCTCGCGTGGCAACATATGGAGTGAGCGGGTGAGTTTCTTGAATTTCATCAGAATTTCGTCTACATTGCAAACGACAGAACAAAAATATCGTTCATGAAACGTATGCGGGACAGGAGTGAACACTATGAACTATAAAAATTTCTTTCAGTAACACTTCGCTCTCTCTGGTGACCAGTGATTCTGTGTCTACGGTCCAGTTCCATCGAGTGACAGTGGGAGAGGGGGTGTTCGAGGGGCCGGCGCATCCCAACCAGATGGAAGATGTCAAGGTGGGTGAACCGTGTATTTTGACAGGAAAGTATATCGCGTATTAACAAGTCGCTGATGTGCTACTAAATTCCTTTAAAAGTAGATGCCGTAGTCAATCCACTGCTGACAAAGTAACCAGAAAAATCACTTCTCATTGACAGGCAGTCAAAAATTATTATGACGAGGCATATTGATGTGTAAGATGATCGAGAGCGTTTCTAAATCAAAAATCGACGCCAGCAAAAAGTCTATCAAAATACTTTTTATAAAAAAAATCACGAGGCATTCAGTACACGTCCGGGGTCGCCGCAGCCAGCGCATCGGAAGTGACTTGGAGGGCGACGCTGTCTCACAACGGAACCCTAATCATATCGAGGATATCCAACAAATCTTTCACTTTCGATGGATTCCCCTCCGATCTCGTTCACTTCGATTCTCACATGTCCACTGATCGTCTATATGTGTCACTCCTCACAGAGTCCTCTTTCTCTATTGTGTCTATACTGGGCGATAAGCTATCAGTAATCAGGGACTATAACTTCATCTATCCGGGCAGAGTGACGTCCAGTTTCTGGATAGACGACCGACTGTTCGTTTGGTTGCTGCAGCCGAGTGAAAACGCTGTGAATTTCGCTGAGTTCAGCATTGCCTGGTGATTTCATTTCTACCTCAAGGTGATATTGTTCGATCTCTATGTGTGCGGGTTCACATCATTCACCTTTTGTATAAAGCGTTTGTTCATCTATTCGTACACTAAAACGACACCTTCCGCTATACGCAACGGTGATTGCCTCGAAAAAAAGAAAAAAAGAATGATTCAGATAGATTGATATATGCAAATGCAAATCCGTTGAAATTATCCAAAGAAATTTTTGAAAATAATATGAAAAATGATTGCCTCGAAAAAAAGAAAAAAAAGAATGATTCAGATAGATTGATATGAATGAATAAGTAATCAAAAGGCATATTAAAACATTTTTAACTTCACTTTTTTTTCCAAAACATTTTTATTTTCTCTGCAATTCTACTGTACGCGGAAAAAAAGTGGTTTCTCTGATCATAACACATAATAGAAAGAGTGGATTAACATTTAAAGTAGGTTTTTCAATGATATCATAAAACAAACGAAATGTAGGAATTCACGAAAATAGGAATTCATTGAATTGCATTAGCACTTGCTAAGCATGGACTCCCAGTGTGCAATGTCTTCGATGGTGTGTCCGGGTCCGTCGGCGAATCCCATCCTTTTCCCGATTTTGCGCAGCTAAACGTTTCATAGTGCTTGAACACTGAAATCGTCACAATACCATTCTGAGATGATTCACAGAGACGGCGTGTGCGAAAACCTCGAAAGGAGAAGAGAGTGCTTTCGCACAGAGGTGACACTCTTTCTGAAACACGCAGTTATTCACAAAAGTTGAATAAACCGGCCTGTACGATGACATCCTTGTACAATATGTCAAATTCTTGCATTCTGAGCGGGCACTCTGCTCTTACAGCCACTCTGAAAACATACTCATTTTCAAAGATCACAATCTACTTGCTTTATTTGAAGTTCCACTGCCTTGGGATTGCGCTCCAGTGCATCGCTGAATCCATAGAGATCTGAAATACTTAAATATACATATCTTTCCACCAAAAAACCCACAATAAAATGATCACGCACATATACACAACAAGGCAATCAATACCGTCTCGAGAGCGTGTAGTTAATGATTCTATCAGTCAGTAAGGTATATAGCATACAGGATAGAGAGTCATCCGTACCTTTTCGATTTTGGTCGTATTTTAATGTACAGTGGCAACTTATTTTCGACTCGTAATATTATTAAATTTCATATTAACTTAACATCTTCGCATTTTGTAAGATAGAACGACGATTCTGCGTTACTGTGCAACTGCCTGAGATGGAGATGATTTTTCGAAACCAGAATGGGTCCCAACACGAAATTCCTATCGTCCAACGATAGGCAATTTCAACTCGCTTTATTGCTTAGTGCATGTGCGCTGCGTTGTGGCACCTTTTCAATATCACAATCAAATATAGGGACCACAACGAGATTTTCTGATGTTCAAATGTGGTGTTAGATTTGAAATAAAAATGTAGATAGTTCCAAGCTGATTTCAAAAATATATAATGTTCATAGGGTTCATTGTTCACGTTGCGCTCTAATTCCGCACGGCGCGCGCACATCCGAGCGCGCGCTCACACAGGGAAAGTGCGACAGAGGGCGGCTAGATCAAAGAACTGATGACGTCATAAACTGTGAAATTATGAATAAAATTGTTACTAACGGTATCAGTAAGCTTTGTTTGATTGTAATCAATTAGTACTTGATAAAACACGTATCTTACAACATAGTTTTTCATTACTTGTTTTGGGCGCTGGCGGCTAGATCAAAGAAATATGACGTCATTATATAACATTTACTCAATTTACACTACTTTACGGGGCACGTTTCCCCATAAATCAAATACCGTTGAAATCAGCGCGGAAGGGCGAATCGTTATACGCTAATTAGAACAAGTAACGTGTCCAGTCAGAAAATGTTACATGATTTCGACAGAAATTCTACGTGTCACGTTGTGGTCCCTAATCAAATATAAAAAACAGCACCTGGGTGGTAGTGCAGGAGTGGTAGTCGGCCGAACTGCGCAATCTGTGCCTCCATAGCTCGATAGTCGACCAATGCGAATGGATCTATAGCTCGATAGTCGGCTAATGCGAATGGATCTCCTTTGACGAATACCGGCTGAGTAGACGTGTTCGCTAGCTCGGCTTTGAGTTCGGCTATCTCGGCCGCTTGCGCACTGATCTTCGCGTCACGCTCACGCAACTCGCGAGCATACTGAAAAATCAGATGGATTCGAATGAACCGAAAAGTTTCACCTTGTACTCGGAATTTTTCAGATTCAGAGTGAGCAGTGTCTTCTCATTCATGCGCTGAAGAAAAAAAACATTTTCAAATTTTCAAAATTTTTTAAAGCGGCGTATTTGCCCTCCGCTGCCACATGCGCCACAGTGTCAAACTGCACGCGTTGAGAAGAGAGCGCCGAGTAGCGGGAATTAGAGAGGGTGCGTCTGCACCTTTTGTTTGTACCGCACTTTTTCTGTGATGCCAACTATTCCATTGCATCAGTTTTTTTGGGGGCACCCTTAAAATTGGTTGAGTTTGAAATGAGATGTCGTAATACCGCATTTGGACGAAAAACTAAAAAAGTTTCACCATGTCCTCGGAAATTCGCATTTGCAGAGTGAGCCGTGTCTTCTCTTTCTTGAGCTGCAAAAAATGTTATTAGTTTCAAAGATACAGGGGCCCCTTCGCTCAACGCTGCCCGCTAATCGGTCCATTGCCGATAGCACATACAAATTATTAAAAATTGTCAAAATTAGGTAATTAGGAATGAAGAATTAGGAAAAAAATCTTCGGAATGACAAATTTGCTGTTATTCTTACTTGATAACAAAATCAAGATGTTTTCAGATTAGGTGTTCAAATGTTTTCTATTCAAAAGAACAGTGGCGACTTAATTCTGCAACTAGCTCTCTTGAACGCGCATTACCACTCATGCAAAACATTTACCGTAGACAGGATTCGAACCAGCGAAGTATGTGCCACTACGGCGCACACACGCATTGAGCCACATAGTAAGTGAACGAGCTTCTTTCGTTTGGGAATATGTGTTCTATCGCCAGTTCTGCAGTATAGAAGAATTCAACGGAATGGAAGTCGTGGCGGGACCAATTTTGAGTTTGAAAATAAATGTTGCAACAGCGAGTTGCAACATTTGAAAGCAACGGATAATCGTTGTTCTTTCTCACAAATTGATTGAGAGTCGGGTTAATATGATTCTTTCGATCATTCCGAGTCAAAAATAAGTCGCCAGTGTACCTTTAAAAGTATAGTGTACCCTCCGAGTTTCAAAATGGAGTTTCGTAAGATGGGCGAATACGCTCTAATTTTTTTTGAATGTGTTTCAAAATATGAATGATTGTACTCTTTCAAGAGAAAAGTGTTCAGGAACATGCAGGATTTTGCACTATGGATAAACACCTATTAAACACTTAATACCTTCACCGATGTAGCGCATGCGTCTACAAGCTCTCGGCTGAGAATCTCCTTTTCTTCATTTATCTAAAAAAAAATACTTTCAGAACTTAAATAAAGTTCTAACCTTTGTGATCTGTGCAGTGAGTTCCTTGACGCGCTTCGGCTCTTCCTTCAGCACTGCCACTAGCTTCTTCAGGTTGTCCACCACATCACTGACGTCCTTCAGCTTGCGATCAAATGACTGCGCCTGAATATATTTCACTGTCGCGTTTTAAACATAATTCGTTTAAGCCTACTTTTTTGAGATGTTTCACCTAATCGGACGGATGTTTCTCTATTGATTCAATCTAAAGTTCCTTTTGCTGAAGTCCACCTCACCTCTTCTTTCGCAGCGCTTGCAGACTCATTCGCTCGCATCACTTCATCTTTCAGTTGTCGAACTTCCAATTCCAGTTCGAACTGCATAATAGTATAGTTAATTATAAATGAATGAATAACAAATAATTATCGTCTCAACCTTGGATGGTCCGTTTTTCTTAATGCAGACAAATGGATTCGCATCGCCGTTCTCTTCTATTAGTTCGTCTGAAAATAATGACATATTGATGACGACGTCTTTCGTTTCCAGTGAAATAGAATTGAACGTACACAACAGTTTCATGTAGTGGGTCTTTCCATTGATGGTGCAGCGAACGATAGTCGAAGAAAAGAGGCGAGAGGTTCGGTAGAGAGTCAGTATATCCTTTTCAGTGTATGCACCGCTAAAGTTTTGTTAAAAAAACATTGAGACTTTTAAAACCTAACCTTTCTTTTCCTTCTTCGTCAATGAAGTAAAACAGTGAAGTAAGCGGTTTCAAAGCGGGAGCGTCGGGTTCCTCTTTTGGAACCGCAGTTTGAGACATTCTGATTCTGAACAAAACAACATGAAAACGTAAAGGTCTATTACAATACTTTTTTTATATAAAAATATTATTTTTAGAAAACAACTATTACACGACACCACACAAATTAAATGTCAAACATCTTCCTTCGACCCCCTCTGCAGATCTCTTGAATCGAAGGGGGGATACCTTTACGTTACATATATACTCATGAGCTTCGATGTGGTTTTTACCGAGTTTTATATCGTCGTTACTCGATAATTAAGAGCCCTGATCTTTGAAAATCAATCTACCAGAAGTATTTAGTTTCTGTAATTAGTTTGCTGAGTCAAGCAGTTATTCAGTTGAAAATATTTGACCAAATTTTTTTGGCGCCAAGTCGGCTCTGGCCAATGACGATCGAGAAGAGCATTCGAGAAAGTCAAATTTTTTGGTCAAAAATTTTAACTGAATAACTGCTTCACTTCTCGTCACTTTTTGTATCAATGGTTAATGTATCAATGATCATACTTGCATCTTGCCTCGTTCAAAATACATCCTACAGCCGAGTCTGTCGTTTACATACATGTTTACTTGTCCCACGAAGAAACTAACGTGTTCACACATATAAGTATCAGATAACGTCTCTTCTCAAACCAAACAACCACGAACCCGAGATGTTTTTCTCCAATCGTGCACTTAAAGTAATCTACCCAACAACAATCACACAAAGTAAACGTTCCTCGCGCCATTCACGCAACAATCAATGTTAATAGAAAAGCGGAAACGCCCGGAGCCAAAGCAACCGATGAATCCCAATAACAAGAAGCGATAGAAAACAGAATTTATTCATTCGCGCAGATGTGAGAGTGATGCCTGTGAGAGTGATAAAATATATTGGGCTTGCAAATGAGTTCCACTCTTTTTGCAAGAGACATTAGGGTGGATAGACAAAGATCAGAACTCTTTAGATGATATGTCCAATTTGACAAAATTTTGCATGGGTACCCAAAATCGAACCCGCGGAAATCGCACCGTGCCATGCAGATCGTACTCGCGAGAAAAGTGGTTGAACATGACGCACCGGCCGCCCTGAAGGATAGATATGTAGACAGAGTTTGCTAACCGTGTTACCACTACGCCAGTGGTCACGTGAAAGCATAAGCGAATTGAGAGATATGAACGCCGAGGAAATATTCAATACATTTTCGTTTTGTATACTGTATGATAACTATTATACAGTTACGATGAGGATTTAGGCTATGGCTATGGAGATTTCTTACATAATTAACTGTAGTAAACAACACAATGAATGGTGACACAGAAACGAGGTGTCGGCACGTTGCGATAGAACAATGGAAAAAAACAGATGCAATGAAAGACTGCAGTCGACTCCTAGCAGTCGCCGGTCATGTTGTGCATCTTGCCTCGCTCGACCCGCTCGAAGTGCGCGTAGCCCGGCCTGGTCTGGAAGTGGCGCACACCCTGAAAAAATTTAAAAAAAGGTGGTTGTTCAAATATACTCGTTCTTGAGAGTGTGAAAGAACGCACCTTGTAGACGCCGTCGTTGTTGTCGTACGGCTGCGGGGCGTCGAGTTCGTAGCCGAGGAGGAGATTGCCTGGAAGAAGAGAGAGTGGGGGGAAAGGGGAGAGAGAGAGGGAGAAAAGGTGAGGAGAGAGGGTGGGTAGAGAGGGTGGGGAAAGAGGGTGGGGAGAGAGGGAGGGAGATAGAAAGAGAGAGAGAGAGAGAGAGAGAGAGAGAGAGAGAGAGAGAGACAGAGAGACCCACCATTCTCCTCGGAGACGAATCGCACCGTGCCATGCAGATCGTACTCGCGAGAAAAGTGGTTGAACATGACGCACCGGTCGCCCTGAAGGATAGATATGTAATGTAGAGATAAAAAAGAGAGAGAGAGGGGGGGAGGGAGGGAGGGAGGAAGAGAGAGAAAGAGAGAGAGAGAGAGAGAGAGAGAGAGAGACTCACAATGGCTGGTTGGCTGGGCTGTCTCTTCTTGAGCTCCTCGTGTAGCTGCTCCATCAGCTCCTCGTTCGCATCCTGTATATCCCTCTCCAACCGCATCTTGTTCTTCTCCAGAGCCATCTTCTCCGCTGTGCGCAGATGCAGTTCGATAGTCTCCTGGAAATGATTTGACATGCCCTTAGGATTACGGTAGGAGAACATTTTGAGCTGCTTCGTTCCTTTAGGATTACGGTAGGAGAATAATTTGACTTGTTTCGTTCCCTTTTAGGATTACGGTAGGGGAATAATTTGAGCTGCTTCGTTCCCTTAGGATTACGGTCGGAGAATAATTTGATCTTCCTCTCTCGCATCGCGCGGTCGGGTCGAAATGATCTTCCCCCAGTACCCTTGAGCAAGGCGGGGAATAGCTCATGAGAACGCTGTCTTCCTAGCCCGCGGAGTTACTATTGTGGATTATAATGGAAGGAAAGGAACACCCGGAGCCCCACTATCGTCTATAATGGTATCTAATTCTAATGGATTATGGAAAGGAAATCGAATGATTATCGACTGAATATCGATCTAATATCTTTCGACCTTCGACCCTACCATCCCCGTTGCTAAACTGTGTTTCTCCCAGCGCTTAGCCCTTGTGGTGTACCGTATGCACTTGTTGTATAGTCAGGATATAGCGATTCTGGATAAATGATTGATTGATTGATTGAATAATTTGATCTGCTTCGTTTGCTTAGAATTACGGTAAGCGAATAATTTGATTTGCTTCGTTCTCTTAGAATTACGGTAGGCGAATAATTTGATTTGCTTCGTTGCCTTAACTTACGGTAGGCGAATAATTTGATCTGCTTCGTTCTCTTAAAATAACGGTAGGAGAATAATTCGGTATGCTGCGTACTTCGTTCCCTTGAAATTGCGATAAGAGAATACTTCGATCTACTCACTTTGATCTGCTCGATCTCGTGCTCCCGTCTGTGCCTCTCCTCGTGGATGCCCCGACCGCACGTGATCATCGCCTTCTAAAATTAAAACGTACAGAAATGTGTGTTGAAAACAACTGAAAGCCTAACCTCTTCAAAACGCCATAGAAAACAAGCTGCTTTGACGCTATTCGAAGTTCAAAGAGACTATAGCCTGCGCCAGAGCGATAGTCTTCCTCTGATCTACCCCACCGCGCGTAACTTATTGCGAGAATAAAACAATAACTGGGTGCTTGATACACCACGGCTCGTCAGAGCAATGCAACTCGCGCACCGGCCCGTGCCGTCCGAAGTCCATTCTTTCTAATATGCATTATTGGCACCTCCTGCACATCATACGCTAATTATTCATGAATATTGATATATAATTATATTTTTGCTCAGCTATTAAGACAGTTGAATTCAGAAAATTAATTATCGTGCTATGAAACAAAAGTAATATCAAATCACTGCTTCCGCGCAATCGAAGAAGGTCATTTGGCGAGGTGACAATTAAGCCCCGCCCACTTGATCAAGCATGCTTTTTCAACAGAGCGAGTGCGCGAGTGACGAGCCGTGACACTAAATCCTTGATGGTTACCTTGACTTCGTCCCTCCACTCTGGCGCGGCATTCTCGAGCTCCTCCAGTCTGTCGGCGAGGGTGAAGTAGTCGTCGTCGAGTTGATTGAGGCGGTCCTATAGTCAGAAAAGTCCCCACATGCCACTCATCGTGTTTCGTCGTGCAGGAAAAGTTCCATTTCACCAAAAATTGTGCAAAAAAAATGCAATATGTGTGATATCACAACGAAAATGGGTACGGTAGCTTATAGCTGTGAACCATGCCAGGACCAGCTGACGGGAACAGCTGATTTTGTTTTATTTTCGTTTAGTTTTGTGTATGTTGCATTTATATTGTTTTTTAATACCAAATGATTCTGCGTTCGTGACGTGCCGCGTTTCATGAGTGTAGGCTTCGTTGTTTGTCTAAATTGCAATGAAATTGTCGCAATCTAATTTCGAAAACGAAACACTCTGGCAATGTCGCGCCTCGTATTTTGTATTTACTCGTGATCTTGTGACAGGCAAGTAATAACAGTTTCTTTATGTTTATAGTGATGACACTTCGGTTCGGTCCGTTGCAGTCCCACGGCGTCGCCAAGTTCGCGCGGCAGCCAGTTCAAGTAGGTTTCCAAATTGTTTCGTTGTTTGTTTCGTTTTAATAATGTAAATCCCAATTACTAATGCATGTTATTGAGTTTCTTAACAATGACCTTCTTCCAGGATGCATGTTGGTCGGTGCGCAACGAGTTCGTGTGCGCTATCGACGCCAGTTCGGCCCAACTGGTTGAGCGCGGACAGAAGTTCCGTCCGAGTGGCGACAGCTTTATGATCAGGTAAGGAGACTGTTAATAGAATTATCGAATCGTTAAAAATTTGTATGTATGTTATGTATGTCGGTTGCAGAAGTCATCATGTCATCACATCATGCAGTATTACGGTAGCTGCCTATTTTAAAACCTATTCGTTGCAGGTGCTGTCAGATGTACGCGCTTTTCGGCCTGCCAGATGCTCCAGCGACTTGGACACAAGTACCGCGACTTCGATCAACATTGTTTGTCCTTCAACATGTTTGTTGTATATATATATATATATATTCGTTTCAATTGCAATTAATAAACGCTCGTTTTTGCCCGAGGGAGTGTGTATTGTCATGCATTGTAGGTTATGTTATAGTATTTTGAATTCTTTGTTAGGTTTTTCTGAGTGTACTACCAAACTAAAGTATCGATCCAACTGCGTTTGCATTTTCTATATCGCCATCTTCTCACCGATTTCACGTGTGCGCGGTATTCAAGAAATATATATTTGGTGCATTCGCAGAGAGTGCAACCGGCTGCGTAGTGCAGTGGCAACGCAGTTGTCTCTGAATACTGCGTCCACTCATGCTCCCGCGGGTTCGAGTCCCGTGGTGGGAAGAGATTTTGCTCACCGTAAAATGTCATGAGATTTGTAAAGAAAAATCCGCAAGCAAGTGGGTGATGACAGTAAGCCCCGCCCATTGCCTGCGAATCATACATTTCGCCGTCGGCGGATTGGCATGTGGGATCCAAGTCGACTATATATTCACGTCTCTCTCTCCCCTCTTCTCTCCCCCCCCCCCCCTCTCTCTCACCTTGTGATTTGCCTCGGCAATGTCGCTGAGCGTGGTCCTCTCCTTGATGTCCTTCTTCACCTTCTCCACTTCCTTCTTCAGCTTGTCCTGTTCCTTCTTCCACTGCTCCTGCTCCTTCTTTAGTCGCTGCACCTGATTCTCCAGCTGCTCCTTCTCCTTCTTCTGCTCCTCCTGCTCCTTTTTAATTTCTTTCTTCTCGCTCTTCGTCGGCTTCTGCTCCTGCTCCTTCCTCCACTGCTCCTGCTCCTTCTTGAACTGCTCCTGCTCCTTTTTCAACCGCGCCTGCTCCTTCTCCAGCTTCTTTTGAGCATTCTCCCACTTTTTGACGTGTTCTTCGAGTACAGACTTGCTCACGCACTATAACTATAGTAAAAGAGAATAATAATAATAAAATAATCTAATAACTGATAGCACTCACATCCGTGTGCACATCAGGCGAATGGATAAGCGGATTCGCCGGACCATTGCGCGCCACCAGATCGGCTGAAAACAATAAGACATCAGAAATGTACAAAATCAATTCTATTCGATTTCTATTCAACATTCAGCCGCTATCGCATTATGTGATCATAACTCAAAACCCCAATTATTCACAGAGTAGCCCTTGGATCATGATGACTCCAGAATCACACAGAAATCGAAGTCGTTTACATATTGAATCATGGATACGTTGGAGGAGAACTACTCACCGAGAGTCTCCGCGTACATCACATCTCCATCTTTGTGCGCGCGGATGGTGAGGTGAGAGGGAAGGAAAGAGTGGCGGTACCACGACAGCACCTGTACCTCCGAGAACGGACCGCTGCAATTTCACCGTGCGATATGAGCTTCGAGCATCCCATTGTAGCGGTTGTGGGTTTGTGATTGCGAAGTTTCGTTATAGTGTTCCGCAATAAATGCCTATCGCGCACTTGAGAGAGTGTTCGCTACTCGCCTCGCCGTAATTCATTCTGTTCACGGATAGCTTTTGTCAAATCGCCTACCAAACTGAACTCACTGCTCGGTGCCGTTTGATGTTGTGTAGTAGAAATCCATACGCGAGAGAGGAAAGTGAACAGTAAATGTGAAACAGTAGTCGGCGGGCAGTGTTATTGCAGAGTAGGGTGGGTGTTGTGTATTCGCATTTGCCAATCGATACGGCGCGTGACTATGCCTATAGCATAGTAACAGTGAGAGTGAAAAGATGTACACCGCGAAAAAAAAGGCAAAATGAAACGAAATTTTATTCGTAAGTGTTAAAATGTAAGCAAAACAATAGTTACAGTCTGAATTTCTCTTTGTTTTAATGCGGTAGTAATCTTGTCAATCCTCCGACTTTTCCTTGGTCTGATGGCGCCAACTCTCCTCCAGCATCTCATCCTGAACACCAGTGATCGGAACAAAAAGGAGAAGGAGCGGGAGAGGGAGAAAGGGAGAGAGGGAGAGAGGGAGAGAAGGAAAGAGGGAGAGAAAGAGAGAAAGAGAAAGAGAGAAAAGAGAGAAAAAAGAGAGAGAGAAAGAGAGAGAGAGAGAGAGAGAGAGAGAGAGAGAGAATGAGGAGGGAGAGAGAAAGGGCGTACCATAATGTTGAGTTCGCTCTGATGGAACCCTTTGGTCAGCTTCGGTTTCGGCTTCGGCTTCTCGTTCTCGTCTTGGGTGGACTCGATTTGAATCTAATCAATAAAATGAAGTGATAGTTTTTGTTGTTGATAGTCACCTTTGCACAGTCCGAACCCAGAGCGCGCTTCTTCTTTTTCTGATTCGAGAGACGCACCTCCTTGTCGAGACTGCGTAGCGCTCTCTCGGTCGTGTCCTGCAAATCTCTCTCTCTCTCCCTTTCTCTCCCTTTCTCTCTCTTCCTCTCTCTTTTTCTCTCTTTCTCTCTCTCTCTCTTTCTCTCTCTCTCTCTCTTTCTTTCTTTCTTTCTCTCCCCCTCTACCTGTGTCTTTGCGAGGATCGATGATGAGGTGAGGAACGGCTCCTTCTTCTTCTCCTTGCCTTTCTTCGAGCCCTTCTTGTCTTTGCGACTGCCCTTCTTCGGCAGACGATCGTCCATGTTCTTCTCCTCCTGCTCCCTCTGCGTCGGCGCCTCCTAGATGAGAGAGTGGGGGAGAAGATGGTGACAGAGAGAGAGAGAGAGAGAGAGAGAGAGAGAGAGGGAGAGAGAGAGAGGGAGAGAGAGAGAGATACCTGTGCGAGGAGTGGATCGAGCTTCTCCTTGGTGGCGGGCGACATGCATTCGGGTGTGGGATTGCGCGTTGTCTTCTCCTCCTGCAGGTCTGCCGGTTCTTTCAGTGAATGCATCGAGTCTGCCGCCTCCAACCGGCGCGCCTCCGCCGTCGCCTGCCACGAACACACCTAGGTAACGATTGATTATCGATTGATTATCGATCGATACCGCGTAGAATCCGAGAACAACGGCGCAGATAGTGGCGACCACGAGTTCGCAGATGCACAGAATCATTGTGAGCTGTTCATCTGAAGAGTTTTGATGTGAGAGAGAGAGAGAGAGAGAGAGAGAGAGAGAGAGATAGAGAGAGAGTCTCACTTGAATCGACATCGGCTTGGGTGATCTGTGACTGGGAGAGACACTGAAAAGCGAAATGATAAAGTATCAAGAAATAAGTGCTTACTGGTACAACGAGGAGTAAGAATATGAACACAGCCAGTCGACTGTCCCTCGACATGAAGAAACAAGAAATGACATCGTTATGTTCTTTGATGTTTTGCCACTTTTTTCCTTTTTTTCCTTAATTTCCATATATAACTTCCATCCATCAAAAAAAAAACCCAGAAGAATGGCAAGTGTGCACCATGTGCGCGATTCAATATTTGTGGGCGGAGCCTATAACGTGTGACGTGTTCTATGGTCTCACTGCTCCGCCGCTCGTGTTTCTTTCTTTTTTGTTGTATTTCGTGTTTATTATTGTAATATTTGTTGTTTATGTCTTCTATTATTTGTTCAAGTCGTCGTGCTTACGTGTTATAGATGGCGGATAGCCTCCGTCAGTGCTTGCTGGAGCTCGCGCGAGCCGACACCACCGGCGACTATGACTCGGCCCTCAAGACCGCCAACAAGAGTGCGTTTCTAGTTTTTGTAGAAATTGTTTTGTATGCGAAATATAAACACAAAGTTTACATTCACAATAACAATCTATTTCAGTTCTGCGCAAGTTCCCCAAGGAGACTGTCGCGTTCAAGTGCAAGGTCGTCGCGTTCATCCAGGTATATTGATTATTTTATATTCTATTTGATATGTATTATTTATCGCTCAGCTCGGCATGTACGACGACGCGGCGGCGCTGATCAAGAAGACGCCGTCGCACCAGATGGGCGACGTGTCTTTCGAGCGCGCCTACCTCAGCTACCGCCGCAACGAGAACGAGCAGGTGCGTGTTTACATATATTTAAATGGCATGCAGTTTATAATTCTGTTCAAATAAGTAGTAAAAAAATGGAATCAATTGTAGGCTCTTTCCGAGCTGGAGTCGTGCGACGCGAAGGACGTGCGCGCCATCGAGCTCAAGGCGCAGCTTTTCTACAGGATGGAGAGGTTCCAGGTTGGTTGAACTTACTCTTAAACTACACGATCATTTGGCACATAATACATTTCCAGGAGGCGTACGACCTGCTCGTCTACCTTCTGAAGAACCACTCGGACGACTACGACGGGGAGCGGAAGGCGAACTTGCTGGCGGCACAGGCGCAGCTCGAGTCGATGGGAGTGCGCGTCTCCCACGCCGACGAGTGCGACTCGTTCGAGCAGCTGTTTAACGCCGCCTGCGCGGACATCGAGGCCGGAGACTACAAGAAGGCGCTCCAGAAGCTCGACCAGGCACAAGGTAAGTGCTCTAAACCTCTATTCAATCAATCGTTTTTCCGGAAGCTTTATATCTGCGCCTCTAATATAAACCTCTAATATCTATTCCATTTTATAGTATGGAATTATTTATACTAATCTCATATAGTTTACAATGTAATTCTCATCTATTCTATTTCTCAGACGAATGCCGGGAGACGTTGACGGAGGAGGGTCTGGAGGCGGTTGAGATCGAAGACGAGCTGGCGGGTATCCGCGTTCAGCGCGCCTTCTGCCTCCACAAGCTCGGCGACAAGGCCGAGGCACTCAAGCTGTACACCGCCATTCACAGCAGGAAGTGGGTGACTGAGCGTTGTTGTCTCTATAGGCATACAGTTTATTATTTTGTAATGAGTTGTGGGTAACATGGGGCTAACGATTAACGCACTTTTTTGTTCTTGCAGTTTGTGTTCAATGAGAAGCATAGTAAGACTTTTTCAGCATATTCATTAGTATTTAACTTCATGCCATGGACATGATTCCACCGCGGATCATACTTTTCATGGTGCATCCTGCCACTTTCAGCCCGACTGACGTGTCTGTGCTGGCCACTGTGGCGAACAACATCCCGGCCGCGAGCGCCGAGCCCAACCTGCCCGATGCCAGGTTAGTGTCTTATACGTTTCATGAAATGTACGTTTCTTGGAGGATATATGGGAATGGGAGGATGATGTCGCTAGGAGAGCTACGCGTTTTGCTAGTAGATATATGTTTATTTGTGAATATTGTTCAAGGATTGTTAAGGTTATGTAATTACTCTTTCTCCTTGCTTGCAGTGAATACAATAAGCGAATCGGTTAAATTTGTTTATCATTCCCATTAAATGTACGTTTCTTAGAGGATATTGTCCAAAAATAGTTGTGTAATTACTTGATATGATATGATAGAGAGATAAATCAAATTAAATGCTCGGATTGCAGGAAGCGTCTGCGGCAGGCGCTGGCCGTCGACCAGAACAAGCTCACCAACCGCCAGAAGAGGACGCTCATGATCAACAATGTGGGTGGTCTCGGTAGATTTTGGGCAAAAAATACTTTTTTATGTAGCATATTTTCTAACTCCACTGGTTCAGGCCCTCGTTCTGCTGCTCTCGAACCAGCAGCAGCCGTGCCGCCGCGCACTCGACGAGCTCAAGGTGGGTAGGTTTGAACATTGAATCTTGAATATCAAACATGTTATACTGACTAGTATCTGTGACTCTGCTCTTCATGTTAGCATGTTGCAGGCCAAGTACGGTGAGGTGGAGGAGGCGCTGCCGTTGGAAGCCGCCCTTATGGTCAAGGCGGGTGAGGTGGACGAGGCGGTCAAGGTGCGTGGCGGGCAGGGGAGGGGACACATGGGTCATACCGCGCACGCACCACTTACGAGAGCATATGCGCGAATGCGCGTTGGAGGCATGATTTCGTGATAATTCATTCCAACATTTATCCGCTATCGCATTATGTGATCGTGACGTTTGTGGTAATGTGAATATTACGTTCCACTTGCGTTGGATACCGGCAATGTTGTAAATTGGATAGTTCGAACCCTTTCGTGTTGCGCATCTAACAAGAAAAGTATGTTTGCTCGCTGGAAATCGGAAGTGTTGTTAATCTGACAACACCTTGTTCCTTTGAACTGTATGTTATTTTCAACCACATTCTACCATCGTTCTCTTGCAGACGCTGTCGGGCAAGGACGCGGAGTGGTCGCTGACCCGCCTGCACTACCTGGTGAACGCGGGCCGCGCCGAGGCTGCCGTGGCTGCGGCGCGCGCCCTCCCCGGCGAGCTCGCCTCCGCCCCCGCCACAGTGTCCCTCGTCGTCGCCCTGCTTCAGTCGCAGGGCAAGCACAAGGACGCCCTGGCCGCCCTGTCCACGGCCGTCGCCTCGTCGTCCGGAGCCGCCAAGGCAGTGTTCCTCGACAAGGCTGCTGCCTTGGCGGCCGACGCTGGCGACCACCAGGCTGCGGCTAAGCTGCTCGAGCAGCTCGCGGGGTGGGTGAGAGAGAGAGAGAGAGAGAGAGAGAGAGAGAGAGAAGGGAAAATGGGAGAGTGGAGAAAGGTACTTGCCTCTTTCAGTCTGCAGCCCGGCGATATGGCGGTGCAGTGTCGTCTCATGTCTGCCTACTCGCACTTTGACACGGCCAAGGCTGAGAAGCTCAGCGCCAAGGCCAGTTTTTCTTCTTTTTGGAAATTGAAACCGTCATTTGTATGTTTCTAGATGACTTTATATCTATTATATGTGCTTATGGTGCAATTATCCAATCAATTTCTATTTTTGAAGAGCAGTGAAAGTAAAAAAAAAGATAAGGGGAAGGTAAATCAGTGTGTGTTTGGCTTGCAGGTGTTCCCGTCGTCGTCGGTGGAGTCTGTGGACACGGACGAGCTGGAGGAGAGCGACTGGATCCTGTACGGAGACAAGTACAAGCAGAAGAAGGAGGCCAAGACGGAGATGATGGACACGGTGGGTGGGAGAGACAGAGGGGATTGGGGGATATTTTTGTGTAGAATATGTTTCACGTAGTTTTGATCTGTACGATGCTATTGATTAGGCAATAACGTGTTTGAATCTGGTTTTGAATCTTTAATACTGATATATCGTGTGTGTTGATAGTTTTGTTTGCAGGAGATTGTGACGGGCAAGTTGCGCAACCGCAGGAAGAAGAGAAAGGTGATGCTGCCCAAGGTGAGTCGGGATGGATATGTTTGACTGTTACTCGGTAATTGCATTGTTACTGCGTACTGTCCATACGGATCACATTGCGTCTACCGTCTTTCTACCTCGGTATACCTTGCAGAACTACGACCCGTCGGTGGCACCGGACCCGGAGCGCTGGCTGCCGAAGAGCGAGCGCGCGGCGTACAAGAAGAAGATCAGGAAGAGGGACTACGTTGTCGGAAGGGGCACCCAGGGATCCGCCAGCGGAGCCCCTGTGTGAGTGGCTGATGAGAGTTGGGAGAGATATGTTTCGCATAATCTTTGAAACGGAAATTCACAATTTGGGTGCAATCAGATCTTATTTATCGGATGTTAATTGGCAATGTTACTTCTTTCCCGGTCGTGTTAGGAGATATACGTTTTGAGAAATTGTAATAAGTCAACTTTTTGGGTGAATCCTAATATGAATCGAGATTATGTTACAAGAGCAAATGGGGAATTATCCACCAACCTTTTCAGCACGTACCAGGTGCACGCGTCTCCGAAGCCGACTCCTATCGCGGAGGAGGGCCCGCGAGTGCAGAGGGGAGCACAGAAGAACAAGAAGAAGGGAAAGAAGTAGACTACACAGCCTCCATCCATGTTTGTATCACCGAATTTGTAGAATTCATCCTACTTTTTACGCGCTGTGTTACTCACGCTTGTGATTGTGTAGATTGTAATAAAGCATTGTTGTTAAATTAATTGTCTCTGAATGGCGAGGATGTGGTGGGTTGTGGTGCCCTTGAGATATCTGAGATTCTGAGAAGAAAGAACAAGAAGGGTGTAGTAAGCTGGCATTTGAGGAGCTTGTGTGAAGCTCCCGTCGAATGCGCCTCACTCCCCTTTTGCGAGTGCTGATTCGCGGACCGGACGGAAAGGCCAACTGGCGAGAGGTACGGTAGGGATACGGTAGAGAGGATGTTGCCCTATGAACACGGTGCTATCTCGTCGAGGGATTGCAGGTTAGCCAGCTGCATCTTCCCAAGGAGGGCAAGACACTCAGCTTCAAGACAGTGAGTTTCCTTGTTATTCGATAATTTGTAGTGTTGCAATTGGTACGTCTGTCTTTCGTACACACTTTCGTGTGTTTTGTCATAATCACCAACCGCAGGGTTCGCTGTACGTGTTTGCTGGTGTGCTGGGACTGTTCGTCTACTCCCAGTTCCAGAACGACATCAACCCCGACAGCAAGTGGGCAGGTGAGCGGGGGTTACGGTACTTGTAAATTGTGATGTTGCTGTACTCTGTACTGCTAAATCGGTTTATTATGTGTTATTATGGCGCTGTGAAAATACTATCGAGCCGGTTTGTTGTTGTGTGTTGTTGTGTGAGCGTCGCGTGATAGTGTGTGCCTGCGCCCTGTCTGCATTAATCGATATGTGTTGTGGCACTTGTCTGGCCAATGAGAGGAGCGGAACGCTCTCGAATGTTTTCGCGTTTTCGGACAGATGCAGAGATCAAGTGTGTTATATGTTTGCGTTTCGTTCACTCACGGTTCAGTTCTTTGCATCTGTTCGATTTCGCTGCGTTTATCACTTGCCAACTATTGATTACATGCCTCTCAGCTATTGGACTTTTCATGGCAACACATCGATATTCGTTTTCTCTAACAAAAACAACAACAAAAAAAAAAACATATTTTATAGTCACTCATCCATTCATGCCTACAGACTAATTTTTTGAATTGCATTTTGATTGAATCGCTGATTGCAGTGATCGTACATCGTTTATGACGTATGACATATGGCGTATGACGTATGACGTATGACGCATACCATTTTGCAGTGACGTACCGCGCGATCACCGAGGACACAGCGGCATGGCTGGGAGCGGACAAGACGGGGCAGGCGCCGGTGGACCCATCGGGGCACACGAGGTACGGAGAGAGAGAGAGAGAGAGAGAGAGAGAGAGAGAAGTGTGTGGAGAAGTATGGAGATGGAGACGATACCATAATTTCCTGTGTGAAAACTCATTCCATTATCAAGCTTATTGCTTCCGCGTTGCCTCCATTGAAGAAAACGTATTCCGGGTGGTTTGTATGATATTCAATCATGTTTCAGCTGGCGGAGCTCATAGGTGAGCCGGCGCCAGAGACGCAGGGCTTCTACTTCCAGCAGACGATGATGAGGATCAAGGTAGGAGGGAGAGGGAGGGAGAGAGAGAGGGGGGAGGTAGTAGAAACAGAAAGGGGAGAGAGAGAGAGAGGGGGAGATGTGTTGAGGACCCGCGCAAGTCTCTCCCGTTCTACACGAAGGTGCTGGGCATGCGTCTCCTCAAGCAGTTCGACTTCCCCGCCGGCCGCTTCAGCCTGTTCTTCATGGGATACAAGGACAAGGTGGGCGAGTCCGCGAGTCTCGGACTGTGTGTGGTGCACAGGCACGTTGCAGGCGAGATTGAACGTTCTCCCACATACCTTGTGAATTGTGCACATTACTCGACATTATCACTTCATTTCTCTGATAAACACATAAAAACCTTACAGTCTGAGATTCCGGAGGGTGAGAGCGAGCAGGCGCGTTTCGCAATGTCCACCCTGGCGACGGTGGAGTTGACACAGTGAGTAGGGGACGGAGAGAGAGAGGAAGAGAGAGAGGGAGAGGGAGAGAGAGAGAGAGAGAGAGGGAGAGAGATGCCTGTTCCACTCGCAGCAACTGGGGCACGGAGTCGGACGAGGACTTTGCCTACCACAACGGCAACAAGGAGCCGCGCGGATTCGGTGCGTGCACGTTGTGTCTATTTATTTAAATATTTGTTACGGTGTTGTGCAACCAGTTAGAAAGCCGTTACGATCGCGAAGTAACGATCAGTCTCTGTGATCAAATGCATTTTTGAGGACCTGTTTTGAATATACTGCTCACCCTTATCCTCTTACTCATTTTCATGATAAGCAGGACCTTTTTCGTTTTATGGAGTTGTTACTTATTACTCTTCCGGTGTTGTAGGACCCCCCTCTCTCCCCCCCCCCTCCCTCTCATTCTCATTCCCCCTCCCTTCTCCCTCTCTCTCTCACTCCCTTTTTCTCTCTTTCTCTCACCCTTTTTAATACAATGTTCGAGTCTTGCAGGCCACATTGGCATCGTGGTTCCGGATGTGTACGCGGCGTGCGAGCGATTCGAGCAGATGGGCGTGCCGTTCATCAAGAAGCCCGACGGCGGCACCATGAAGGTAAGGGAGAGGAGAAAGGGAGAGGGGGAAAGAGAGTCGAGATTATGCTGTAGCAAATCAGGCTTATATGCGCAATGAGTATATGCGAATGAGAGGTGAAGGATGTTTCAAATATTGTAAGTTAAAAAAATATAATTTTCAAGAACGTAGTCGTGCGAGTGAATGGAGGGGGGATGCGGGACTTGAATGATGATTTGTACCCAGGGTCTGGCGTTCATCCAGGACCCGGATGGCTACTGGATCGAGATCTTCAACCCCGCCAACGTCTGCAAGTGAAAGAGAGAGAGAGAGAGAGTGTGTATGTGTTTGTGCTTTATTCCCCGGTTACTGTAGCAGATCTTTGTGTTCGTTCTGTATCTTCGTGTGTTTGTTAGAAGAGGTAAATGTTATATTCTCTATATTGTATTTTGCGTGGATGAGATGATGATCATTGTATGCACAGCACATGTCCGGACAACCGGAATTGTGACAGGGCAACCGCGCAAGTCTGTTGGTCTGTCTGTTATCTATTACTAATACCGTGAGTCATATCGATGCGACAAACATTCTTATCATTATCGTGGAAATTGGCCGCGCGATAAGTGCGATAAGAAATGCCATATAAATCAGTGAAATCCCGTCTTCATTACTCTTCAGAGGACAAGACCTGTCAATTTTGCAATCCTCTCATTACAGAAGAAGCTTGTACCTCCTATTTTGCAATAGATTAACGCCCAGACAAAAAAGTGTTTGCGATATGACAGACAGACTTCTTTTCCTTCAGTTAGTTCTGCTTGTACGCAGTTTTTCTTCGATCATTTTTTTAATCATCATTTGTTCTCCATACGCTTTTTAAGCAGAGCATTTGTCATTTCTATTTTTAGAAGTCGAAATGGAGGAGGAGGAAATGGAAATGGGTGGGTGAAACCACGTTTCGTTACCTATCACACGCGTTCAGTAAGCACCCACAAATTGATCGATTTTTTTGATTATTTAGACGGACCAGTGAGACAGGAACCCGTTGCTCGCTCGCTTCCGTCCAGCCGTGTAAGCTGAATCTCTCTCTCTCTCTCTCTCTCTCTCTTTCTCTCCTGCATAACAATTCCATATCCTTTACACTGTGCCACACACAAAAAATATTATGGCAAAAATATCACTCAATGCGACAAGTATCACTCACATGTCAGTAAAACCAGCGGTAATAACGAAATGAGCTTTGAGAACGATCAACTGGTGCCGAGTGCTTCGATCCATAGCGATGGTCTTCCGATGTCCATCAGTCCACCGACGTCGTTCGGCAGCGGCAACCAGACCTACCAGCGCATCAACATGGATCCCACCATGACTACGGTGAGTGTTTTATGATTACTGCATTATTTGTGTTCAAAACGCGACCGCCTCTATAGCACTTGCCCCAAGACCTGTGATGCAAAAAAGAGATTTTCTTGGTTATCAGTCATCAAGATTTTGGGGGTTCACGCAGATCAGTCAGCTGTAAACTCTTTCGAAGCATAGTGGTGAGCGTCGAGGTGTGGAGAGAGAGAGAGAGAGAGAGAGAGAGAGAGAGAGAGAGAGAGACTGACCGGCTGCTTCAGTGCCTCACCATTATCGACAAGGTGTTGGCGGGAGTGTTGCCGCCTGTCGAAGCGGCTCGACAGTGGACCGACCTGCCCCTCCACGTTCGACCTGACCTCGTTCAAAACATGCCAGGTGAGCGAGAGCGAGGAAGAAAGAGAGAGAGAGAGAGAGAGAGAGAGAAAGAGAGAGAGAGAGAGAGAGAGAGAGAGAGAGAGACGATGCGCCGATATTGCGCTTTTTTAGTGCTCTTTTCGCGCGTATGGCTATGGGACCACCGGCCCACTTTTTGGTCCTATGGATTGTCCAAAACAGTTGTCGATCTCTATGTTTTCAGATCATATCATCAAACTGCTGGCGAAAGAGAGACGCGAAGTTGTGAGGGCAGTTGCGGACTTTGTCTGGGAGGTGGTGAGTTGAGAAAGAGGGAGGAAAGGAGGGCTGAAAATGTGATGTGTTTAGTGCGTGCGGGAGTGGTCACGCGGTGCGGTATCACCTTTCCGAAGAGCCTTTATCAGTGACTTTGTGAAGAAATTACAAGCATTGCTGGAGAGAAATGACACAGATATGGGACGACTCAACAGGTCAGTGACTTACTCAGTGATACGTCAGTAGGAACTTCGAAAATTGCATGTTTAGCGTGATGACTCAGCTGCTTTGCAAGTCGGCGGGCTGTCGTTCGCTGGTATCAGCGCAGACCGTCTATCTCTACGCCCACCTATTGGCTGACAAGGCACTGGGACAGGAGATCACCCTCGATCCCCAGGTATGTAAGCCACTGTATTGTTTACCATGAACGCATGCTGATTAGACGAACAGGTAACCTATTACTATTTCCTCGTCTCTCGCCTCGCGCAGTCGGGTCGAAATGCCTAGTACCCATGATCGGCGAGGGAATGCCACTGATAACGCTGTCTTCCTAGCCCGCGGAGTAACCATTTTTTATATTAAAATGAAGGGAACACCCATAGCTTCACTGACGTCTTTAATGATTGATTACAATTGGTTTTTTTCTTTTAAAAAACTGCATAAAACGTTACAAATACGAACACAAACCTGTTAAATTTCATAGATTTTTTTCATTAAACCCTGAAGAATGATTCATTTCTCACTGATCTCTCTCTCTCTCTCTCTCTCTCTCTCTCTCTCTCTCTCTCTCTCTCTCGTTCTCTTCTTTTCGAAATCGCGCCCACTGCGCTCCTCCTCCCGATAGGTGTGCCAAAACAATGCAAACCCGTCGCGAATTAGGCGCTGGGGGCGGCAAGGCTGGCTACACGCTGAGTTCTAAATGGGTGCACGTTGAAAAAACAGTCGGCTGTCAGCGTGACGGGGACACGCTAACCTTCGCATAGAGCGCGCGTGGGAGCGCTCGACCAGTCTGGCCTACGCAACGGTGCCAATCTTACTGACATGAATTGAATGACTTCACATTGTTGCTAACATGACCCTTAGATATCGCTTTTTTGTAAATTATGGAGCGAGCCCTATTCTAAGCGAAAAGAGATGGCGCTGCAGGCTCTCTCTCTAATGGAAAGCGAATCGAACGACTATCGTCTATGGACATATAGATGTAGATTGTAGACCCATATGATACGTCTCCGTTACTCTTTAGATAGCTGGGTTTGGTAACTTGGCTCTATCTCGCCTTTCTCTCTGCACCTCTCTGGTAAGTGGTATGAAGGAGTTCGATTCCCTCGCATATGTTGCTCTAAACAGCAAAATCTGATGAGAGAAAACGACTTCACGATCAGCTTGATCTGTTTTCACATCACAGGGTCCATTCGAAACCCCTCGATTTCTTGTGCATTGTGTTTCGATCATATTGTACCGTATTATCATAATTATTTATGAATAAATATAGTATTATTATTACATAATATTGAACTTTCGACCTTCAACCCTCCCATCCCCGATGCTAAGCAGCTAAGCAGTGTATACACTTGTTTATAGTCAGGTTTCTGGATAAATGATTGATTGATTTACATGCAAATTGAGTTCTCTTAAAGTATCACGCAGTACGAAACACAGTGTTCAGTGAACTGTTTACTCCACCGTTGAGACGTCTATAGTCAGAATCAGCAAGTTAGCCGTTGGCTATGCGCCCAGCAGCCGCCGCACGCACGCGTGGGCACGCGCCGCGAACATGACTCTCCTCTTCCACACACTCTCTCCGCGTCTCCAACCGCTTATACTTATGTTTCCTATTCTATAGTCATAATCACATGCCAGCTTATGTGAGGGTGGCGCGATTCCAGCATCAGCTAGATGGGCTGCGTGGTCGTGTGGGAGAAGTGACCGATGATGACCAAGATCTTGTGCGCTCACTTAGCTTAGCAGCCGCTGGACGGGGATGTGGAAAATCCGATGCGGCTCTTGCAAATATCACTCTCCGCTGACCGTGGAGGAGAGAGAGAGAGAGAAAGAGAGAGAGAGAGCGGCGAGAGAGTGACTGACTTTCTGATAGTGGTTGCGCGATTTCAGTCTTCGGAGCTTCTCTCTGTCCTGCTCCATGCTCTCTCCTCGATTCGGGTCGCCAACTCGTCCATGTCTGTCTTCACCCTCACACTCACTGACGGAGACCCCGCGAGCAGCAGGGTCGTGCGCCTTCTGCCGGAAGCGTGTCGGTACGTATATCCTAACCACAGCTGCCGAACATATTTCAGGAAAATGAGGGACTATTACGTTTGAACATTCCGTCTTTTGCAGACAGCGCTTGATTTCGCCGCGCGACGCGGCGTCGCTCTTCTCGGTCGCTTCCCTTGACGTTCTTCCACTCGTGTCTGTCTCCTTCCACCCACCACCCGCCAGTGCAGAGGCCCTGCACCAGTGCGCGCGTGCGGGAAAAGTCCGGTTCCAGTTCCATCCCAGTTCCAACTCCGAATGACTATGAGATAATGAGATTCGAATTGACCAAATTTTAAGTACATATCTATAGACGCCGCCCCCTCCCCCGTGTATAAAAGGCTGAATTTGAATTCGCTGAATATGTTTTCACGTTTAATGCTGACAGTTATATTTATACCTATGTATACTTTTTTATGCATTTATTGATAGCTGTGAACACTGTTGTAGAGTTTCGTATGAAGAATGTAAAAGTATGATGTGCCATTTTCTGTATTTCTCACTCAAACTTTTGATGAAGTCATTAAGGGCCCTTTTATACTCCGCCGCCGCCGCACCGCTCGCCGCTCGCCGCCGAGACGAGTATTCTCACCGCTCGCCGCTGGGAGTAGTCAACGGGCGGCGGGCGGCGTACAAAAATATTAGTGTGCTCATACCTCATAATTCGTGTTTCTTTCGATTACTTAGATTACTAACTAAAACTTATGTTAAATCAATCAAAATTTTGTCTACTTAAAGGTAGTGTACCCTCTGAATCAAATATAAAAATATCACGAATGTATTATCAATGTCTTTAAGAGGTATTTTTATGTCGTTTATAGTTGTTTGTGATAAAAAAAAATAATAAAATTAAAAATTATCAAACTTTTATTTTAATCCAACATGTTACGCATATTTGCGCAACGTTGTGAGTTATGATTTTTAACACCATTCAACATATCTTACTGCGTTTAGCATATAATTTCCCATCAGCTATTTTCGCCAGTTCAGTAAAAGAAACACATAGTAGAAATGTTATATTAAATAAGAATGACAGAAGAAACAATATACAGTCCAGGAAATATTTAGTTCCGCCATCACTCCGCTCGGCCGTCCCGCATTTGAAAAGTGCGCGCGCGCGAAAGTTTGAATGTGAATTTATCTGCGTGCTCTCGCATGTCTATCGATTTTCGCCGCCTCGCACTCTGTTCACTCTGCGCTCTCTACTGGCGGCAACTGATTTGCCCACTCACTGTATAAACGCATGCAAATAAATTGTCTTGAATAAAACAGCCGTTAGTGTGGTGAAATTGTGTAACTTCGTGCAGTTGTGCACACACCCCCGAGCTGATTATAAGTTATTAGTTTCTTCGATTTCTCACTCCAATATTCGAATAATTTTTTAAAACTAAATTGTCTCAGAATATATGTTTGCATCATCATAATATACTCATTGAGTCGTAAACAATGACATGTTTTATCTACACATGCACCCAGATTCAGAGGGTACACTACCTTTAACAAATACATGATTACTGTACTCTCTAGTACACAATTTCATAATTCGTGTTTCTTTCGATTACTAACTGAAACTTATGTTAAATCAATCAAAATTTTGTCTACTCAACAAATACATGATTACTGTACTCTCTAGTACACAATGTTACTGTCTAAATCTCAGCACAGGAAGCTCAAATTGTACTGAAACTAGTACATTCTGAATAAGAATTGTGTCTTGTTCCATAGTACAACAAAATTCATAAAACAAAATCATCATATTTGAAAACATTCAAGCACATTATCCCTCGCCGCAGCGGCGAAAATACTCGCGAGCATTATCGCCGCTGGAGACCGCTAGCGGTGGCGGCCGCCGCCAGCGGTGTTCGAGTATAAAGGAGTGCGCGAGCGGCCAGCGGCCGGCGGTGTCAATCGATATTTGTATCTTTTGCACTACGCCGCTAGCGGTGGCTGTGGAGTGTAAAAGGGCCCTTACTCACATTCAATATCCAGTGTTCGCGATATTGGAATGCTTCAAACCATACTATTTTTAAAGTACATCAATTGTTGTTTATCAGCCTGATTCCGACATGTTCATACAAAATACAATGGTAGCATGATGGGTTATCTGGAAGCACACACAATCCTACAGTAGGGTATTGGGGCTCCTTGGCTGGAACAGTGCGGCGCGACTCCTGACTGTTCATGGTAGATGGGCGTGAACTCGCGAAGTGACCAGTTCCGGATGCGAGTCTCTCAGAGGGTGAGAGTGGGTTCACGCGCCCCACCGTAGTAGAATTCGGCAAAACAATTGCCCGCGAGGGGAGTCGAACCAGCGACCGATAACTTAGCAAGCTGTGACGCTATCCACTTGGCCAACCCGGCTGGCCAAGTACATCAATTATCTTTTGTATCTATTTCAAGATTTCGTTATTCAGGATGAATGATGAATTGATTCACACCAGCGCATTCGCTGCACTCCACTTCGGCTCGGCGTCGTTGTTCCACTGTCATCTACACACCTGCGTTCGACGAGAGAGGTATCAGGTATCACCGCTCATGCGCACTCAAGCGGAGCACGATACATATCGAGACAGAAGCTGCCAGACCGTCTGAAATAAATTATGATTTACAGTTAAATTATGATATACAGTGGACAAATCAGTTGCCGCAAGTAGAGAGCGTAAGAGTGAAGAGAGAGTGCGAGGCGGCTAGAAATCGATAGACATAAGAGATTACGCGATCAAATGCAAATTCGCAGTTTCGCGCGCGCAGTGGTGACGGAACTAGATTTTCCGTGGACTGTTTATCCCATGTTAAGAAACGATGGTTCAGTTTCCTATTCCTCTCATAAAACCTCTGTCGTGAATGAGACAAGTTCATCATTAATCTGGGCTCAATAAACACGAACACAACACAACACATGCATAATTTCATAATATATATGCTCTCTAGTTGTATTATCAAACCCAGGCGTCTTCAATCTCCACATTCCGGTAAAGTCCTGTGATTATACCAAACCAGATACGGTACGAGAAGAAGAGATTGAAAGGAAACCGGGATGTGAAAATATGTTGAAAACGACGCAGTTTTGTCAATACAACTATTTTCTTAAAATGTCTGCAAGTTGAAAATTGAGCGCAAAATGTATCAAAATGCAAAAATTGGTGTCAATTGGTGCCAATTTTCCATGTTCAACAGAATTTTTTATCGACTCATAGGTTTCTCCGACACATAGTTGCATTGACAAAAGTACATCATTTTCGACGTATAGGGCGCGCAGCGCCCTCTCTTTTGGCTTAGGATAGGGCTCGCGCCAGAATTTTCAAGAAGCGATATCCAAAAATCATGTTAGCAGGAATGTGAACTCATCCAACTCATGTTAGTTAGATTCGCACGGTTCCGTAGGCCAGATCACTAATTGATGGCATCTTTGTATCTTTTCTCCGAAAGAAGTTATAAGCGATCTCGCGCACCCATGAGTCGGCAGGCCAGCGTGTGGGTGGGTGTGTGGGTGGGTGGTTCTCGTCACTTTGGCCAGCTTTCTCTCCCGGCAGGCGGGCAGGGCGCGCAGAGAAATCGCGAGAGAGCACGCTGTCGGCAGAGAGCGCAGACATGCACTTACCCCACGGCGACCGAAATTCAGAGAAGTGTCGATTAAAATTGTTTCTATACAAAACCAAGAAAAATATAGTTACATATACACGCAACATTGTGCGTCACATCATAAAATGTGTCACATAATAGTTCTGTGCGTACTAATTAACGACAGAGCTTGGGAATCAGTAAGAGAAGAAATTTCTATGAAATTCAACAAAAGCACATGTATTACCTGTTAAAAGTACTTGCGTAAAGATATTAAGTCTGTCTTGGCCCAATTCAACAAAAGCGCATGCATAAAACGTTTACAAATACTAACACAAACCTGCGCATAACGGACAGTGGACACTAACAGATGAAATATAACAATACAAATGAATAACGTCATACGTCCATATTATAGAGAGAGAGAGAGAGAGAGAGAGAGGGGGGGGGAGAGAGGCGCAAGTTTTTGTTGAATCGAGTCAAGACAAACTTAATATCTTTACGCAAGTACTTTTAACAGGTAATTTTCACATCCCGGTGCTAACTCTACTTCGAAATTCAGAGTGTACACTTCCTTTAAAGGAACAGTGGCACCTTTGTTTTGCCACAATCTGCCACAACTCCGCGAACGGGAATCGAACCAGCGAGCTCGGTGCCACAACGCAGCGCACATGCACTGAGTCATGAAGCAAGTGAAAGACCTTCGATCATTTGCGCATATGTCTCCGAACCCAATTTTTGCAATATTGAAGCTTTGAGCGATAGGCTAATCGTTATGGGACCAATTTTGAACTCAATTTTTAGCTGCATTCTTGCCAATGCAGACTCGAAAGTAACGCAGAATCGTCGTTCTTTAGCAAAAAAATACAATTGTGTTAGTATAATATGAATTTTAATAATACTCAAACTCAAAAACAAGTTGCCACTGTTCCTTAAAGACATGCTAAACCCCTACTGATAAGGGATTCTCGAAACATTCAAGCAAATACAAATTATTTCGCAAACGTTTCTATGCAATGGAATCTAATCCGATTTATATACTGCTCCGGGAATGTGATATGTGATCTTATCAGCTGACAACTCACCCGGCTCGAGTGGATCACTCTATATGAGGAAATGCATGTGGAAATCACATTTCTCAATACATGTGTCAATCGTTTCTAAAGATATTTCTCTAACGCACCAAACTCTTGTCTCACAGTTCTTTCTCAATGCGTCAGGGATCGTTTGGTCCCGCTTCCATCAAAGCACAATTACAATATGAAATAAACAATAAATGTTCCATGAGTTTTTAATCACGTTGCAGTTGTCCAACAGCAAATGAACTTATTTATCGCGATAATGGACTTGTATTGATAATACTTATGCAATGATAGGATAGTAGAGTTCTCCTTCGATTCCGCAGTAGTTGATGCCGCGCGGCATGAACGTGTAGCCACGATCGGCCCAATGGACGCCCCAGCTGATGAGAGAACAGTTCTTTAACAAGCATAACGCCTCAATGACAACCTGTTACGGATGATCCAATAGTCTCCCCACTCCTCGTTGCTACCGTACCCCACAATCACTACTTCGTGATTGTAATCGTACGTGGTGAACTGATTCTGATCACAAACAACATCCGTGAACAGACCTGCAAAAATTAGTAATCGATTTAAGCAAAGGCAACTGTGCTTACCTTCGGAAGCGAATAAAAACGCATTAGTAGCCGTCATTGATGCAGAAATAGGTCCGATTCGAGCAACAGCGTGCTGCAAAGTATAGTTGGGATTGTAAACCTGTGAGGTACACGCATACTCGAAGAGCCTCCTCGTTGTAGTCTGGAAGTCGGACAAAGTCCACAATTTGCGCGGTCGGCTTGCGGTGCTGACACGCCTGGTTCTTAAATATTCGCGAGGTTTTATTGAGCAAGGTATGGCGGAGTTGCGAGGTGTGATGAGTAGCGAAATACATTACATCAAGATCATCAAGAATGGCGAGATATTATAAAACAAGGTAGAGTGAATACCTGCGCCAAGTAGGGATAGTCGTCTTCGGTGGCGACTCCGGCACAGTCCTTGATCGCCGATCGATACGCGTTCCATGTCGATCCGCCCCCGCACATGCGAGAGTTGATGGAGCAGTCGAGAAAGTTCTGCTCCGAGAAATCCACCGACTCATTCTGCAACCACCAACTGTGTATGGTCAACAAGAATCTCGAATGCGCTGTACCACTCATGTCAAACCTTTCCCGCTCAAATTGAACTGCGCGCACGCAGTCATTTATCGATCGCTCCCACTCTCTTCACTCTCGCATTGTGATTGCCGCGCGCAGTCTCTGAATGCGTGTGCCTCTGTCTGCGCCGTACCTTCTTGATCGCCCACTGTCCTTCGAGTGCGGCGGCGGCGGCGAAGGCCCAGCAGCTGCCGCAGTAGCCCTGCTGCTTCACAGGCCGCAGCACACCCGCGTGTTCCCTCCAGTCCCATGACTCGGGGATCGCGCGCGAATCGACCGTGTCCCTCTCCACATACAGTCGATAGAACTCGTCGTACACGCGGTCTCCACTCGCCCGTTTGTCGCGTCCGGCCGCCTCCGATTCCTTCTCCGCCACGTGGCCCCACATACTCTTCAGCTCCTCGAGCAGCTGAATGGTTCACATTACACATGCTACCGTATGTGGGCGTGAAATGGGATTCTCGAATAGTGATTTGAAGGCAGTGTGCACCCACCGCGTCAGCGTACTCGTTGACGGCGAGTTTGGTGGGTGTGAGGCCGTCCTCGTAGGCGAGGTTGTTCTCGGCAACCAGCAGCGACGTCTCCACGAATCGCGCCAAACGCGCCTCGTCGTCCTTGCCAGAGTGCCTCTTGTCTAGAAAACCACAGTACTCTTGTTGGTGTGAACTGTGATGGAGAGGTGAACACCTACTATGACTCTTCTTGAAGGGTCCCCATTGCTTGACAGCCTCCTCTCTCACACGTGTACGATTGGCGTGACGACGCGGCTGGTTGCGGCGCTCCCTGTAGAGAGGCCAGATGGAGAGAGAAGAGAGAGAAGAGAGATAAAGAGAGAGAGAGAGAGAGAGAGAGAGAGAGAGAGAGAGAGAGAGAGAGAGGGACATTGCTCACTTCCACTTGCCCTCCTTTCTCCTATGCGAGAAGGCGACTTGGACAGCTATCGCCAGAGCGAGTAGACACACCAGTTGATAGCGCATCTCGAATGTCGATGATGTTCACACCCCCCACCTCCCCCTCCTTATGTACTCGATCACTCCATCAAAACAGCGGTCTTTTTCCGTCTGATTCTCTCAATATCACACGCTATTATCATATTTTTTTCAAAATCCATTCGCCACTTGAGTCATTTCTGATTTTCAATGTGTTTTATGGCATTCGTCCGAGCTCCCGCGGCAGGGGCAACTCTATTGTGTCAAAACTGTGTTTATAGCTTTCCAATATCTCAATGTGCTTGATGGGAACTCACGATAAACAATGTTTCAAAGTACTGTTGATATTGATTTGAAACTATTGTTTTATTGATTTTTAAGAAATACTAGCAGGAAAAAAATACTTATAATGCATGAAACATGAACATCTTGATGAAAAATTATTGGAATTTTTATTGCAGGATCTGGCCGATTTTATCAATCATCGAGATTAGTAGTGTATGTGTTGTGTCCGCACGGGTGAAATAGACGCGAGTAGAAGAGGCGTTTATTGAAGTAGCTAATAGAACAATATTGGAGAACAACTGATTTGTACTGAACCGTACAATGAGTGAGCGCCCGAGTTGTATAGAGGGATCATGGAAGGTTCTGGAATGGAATGATCGGGTGAGGGCGCGCTCAGTGTAGAGTGGGTTGAGTATATTGGATAGGGAAGTGAGGGATAAGTGAGGAACGTTCTAGAAGCATGATCATGTGAAGTGATTATGATCGGGGCAATTGAGGAATGATCTAGAAATATGTAGCAGCATAGGATAATATCCCAACACCTCCCTCTAAGATTGACGGTAGGACAGGAAAGAGGGTCAATCTGAGAGAATGGGGACACGACGCGAGGGATGACGAGGTTCTGTCGGTGTGTCCGGCGGAGCGGCAGCAGAGAGGGCGGCAGGCGGGCAGCGCGTGGTCGGCAGAGTCGTCGGAGACGAGCTGGCTGCGCACGTTAGTGAGAGTGGAGTCCTGGTGGTCGAAGCAGGAACGTTGATCGGTGAACGTGAAAGTGTCCTCATCCGTGGAAGTTAACGGAGTGACGTCATCTTCCATTCCATCAGGAAGAGAATCAAGCTCGTAGTCTGACGCGACGGCCGCGGGGTAGATCGGTAGACCAGAGTGGTTCGCGAGCAGCTGGCGCGTCGGCGAATCGGTGTCCGATGCGAGCATTCCGTCGTTGAGAGCGGGAGCGATGTCGCAGTCGGGGTTCCACATCTTCTTCTGCACGAGCATGGCGTCTAGCTGTCGACTTGGCTGGCGCTGTTCGTTGTAGAGGCGTCCGTGGTAGTTAAATCCATCGAAGTTCCGGTGAGCAGCGCTCTTCGGCGGTGGCATCTCAGGGTCGATCGGAGGGGGATCGAGGTGGCGTCCAAAGAGAATCGCGTCGCCGAGAGAGTGTGTCTGCTGGACGGAAATGCAGGGCGGGTGGACGGCGAAGCCATGTGAGTGGATCCGATGAGAGGCTTCGGATGGGGCGCTGAGCTCTTGAGAAAGGCGGCGAGCGACGTTGGAGTCGGCAGGAGAGGCAGCAACGCGAGAGAGTCCAGAGATCGACTTGATGATCTGCTGGGAGATGCCAGTGTGCCCGGAGGAGTCGTGGAGATCCTCGGAAGAGTCGCCGGCATTCTGGAGAAGATCGTCAGAGATGACGCGTCCGCTCCAACCACTGAGGAACGAAGATGCGTACGTGCTATCGTAAGCATCAGCTATCTAAACTGGCTAGTTCATCAGCATCCCGACCTCGAGATAATGCAAGCTGCTAACAATAGAGATTTCTTGGTGAGAGAGTGAGAAAGAGGGAGAGACCGGTTTAATTACCCAAGTTTGAGGTGTGTTCTGTCCATCCCTGATGAAGGCTTAGTGCCGAAACGTTGGATAAAAAGGTGATACTTTTTCGTGGTTTCCGGCTGTGATATCAAATCTCATTTGAATATTTCATCAACCACGCACATGGAGTCCGTACAACCATCGATCGCACATTTCAGCTAAGAAACCCTTCGACCCGGTACGGCGTGCACGTCGATCGATTTGGATGATTGGATGAGACTGTTTGCAGATGAGCATTTCCGTTCTTTTTGCAATTTGCATACTTGCCACTGCTGCTCAGCTTCGTTGCTCCGTTCATCTTCATTCCACTTCAACCGCTTGTGGCTCCTTTGCTCCTTCTCTCACTTACTCTCTCTCTCTCCTTATCTCTCTCTTTCCTTCTGTCTATCTCTCACTCACACACACTCCATCCCACCCTCGATCCTATCGTTGTGTTCTCGACTTTCATTGTATGGTTCAGATCTTATTTTCAGTAATCATGTGTTACGTGAAGCTGTTTCGTCACATCAGGACAAATAAAAGCGAAATGGTTGCTTCTGTTCGCAGGCAGTAAACATGATAATATCATTGATACTTTATTATATCACTTTCATCACTTATTTTCACTGTTTAGCCAGAAATGTGCAACGGACTATTGGTGAAATTGAAAAAAAACTGCTGATTCATAACTGTTTGCTGATTCGGTTCAGAGATTTTGTAATCTTGAATTTGGTAATCCTGGTAATCCAGTCACTGCGTATATTACATGTTACATGTTTCAAAATTTACTTTGCTTATTTAGATCAGTTGAAGGGAATAAAAGTTAAAAAAAAATCAATAAATCTTTCTCTATCTGATTTGCCTTTAAAACCAAAAATCTATCGCAAGCTGATGAATAGGAAAGCTAACAGCGACTGTTTCTCAAAAGAACCGCAACATTTCTTTGTTGATCCACCACCAAAGTGAATAGAGTCGGCACTTTATTGCGATATCGCGGTGGCTCGGGGGCGAGGCAAGGCGAATGGATTCAATTCACAGGCGACCGTTCATAAGCTGTAGTCAGAACGGAGACAGGCAGTTGGCCTGGATCGAACGATGTGGACTTGCTGGCTGCTGGGAGCTGTGCTCGCGTCGGCGGGAGCTGTGCAGTACATCCACAGGGTGGCACACCACGAGCCATACCCATGCGCCGCCGAACAAACGTCTACCGTCAAAACATCTACCGTCAAAACATCTACCGTCAAAACGTGATGCCCAACATGTTGACTCGGCGCAATCGGCGAGTTTCAGATCGACCCCTACTACTACTCCGACGACAACTCCAAGCATGACCACGTCACTATGGCCTGAGTATATCGGACAAGGTATGATAGCGATAGTTTTATTAACGGGTGTCATGCGGTTGAATAAATTGAGCAGACATTAGAGGTGATTATACATACAAATGCCCGGATTCATTCTCGTGAAATTCAGTATGCTTGTGTCAAAACCATATTTCTAATTGATAATTCAAATTCATTTTTGATTACGTTTAGGATGCAACTACACTAGCAATGGCGTCAACTATTTCACTCCTTGGGGTACGAAATATACACAGACTGTAAAAATAACCTACAATGGTGTCAACTACGAGACGTCGGATATTCTGAACGAATGGGATTGCTTTGTGGAAAAAACCGCCACTGGTCATTCTTTCGGCAACCGCATTTCCGGTGAGATCACATCACGCTCAGATCAGGTGATCTTCAAACCGTTTCAGGGTGTATAAAATTCGGTGATCGTGTCGAGTCTGGAAGTACGTTCACGTGGAACGACGTCAACGCTGAAATGGTGTGCCAGGGAGAATCGGGATGGAAGTGGAGACGTTCTATCAGATTACAATAATACTTACATTGTAATCATAATCACTGTATTTTGATAAAGCAATTATGACGCAAACAAGCGACCAGCGAAAGTGAGGGTGAGAGGTAGAAAGAGAGTAGGAGAGAGAGAGAAAGAGAGAGAAAGAGAGAGAAAGAGAAGGAGAAAAATATGGATAGGTTTTAGTCGGAATCTCTCGTTCTTCTCTTGCTTTATCACTTTTTCTTTTTTGGTACTGACACTACGTAGTATAGTGGGCCCGCAAATGAGTTCCACTCTTTTCATGAGAGACATCGGAGTGGTTAGACAACGATCTGAACCCATTGGACGGTGTTTCAAGTTTGACAAAACATTGCGGAGGTACCCAAGTTCGAACCTACGAGCAGTTGATTGGTAAGCGAGAGCGTTTCCACTACGCCACCTGGTCATACGAGACAGTCCGCGAATTAGAGATATGAACGCCAAAGACATTCTGCATTCTGCTTCAACCATGTACTACGGTGCCAACTAGAGCACGTTTTTTTTGTTCGGAAAATGCTGACAAGGAGTGTCGTTTAGGTCACAGAAGCCGATGGTGACCAAACTGATATCAGAGGTACCCTAGGAGGTCACTAGTCGAAAACCGTTTTCAAATCCACATGACCGGCCATACGTTTCGAGATATTTACGTTTCAAATTTTGGAGCTAAACCGTGTGGATTGCTTTTGCGGTCTGTCACTCTATTCGCGCGAGCTGTGAAACAGTGGCGGTGGCCTAGTGGTTAGAGCGGCCGTCTGTCAAGCGGCAGGATGTGGGTTCGCTCTCCGGATATGCTTTTCGTTTTGCAGACACTTTCCGGACTTGTACTTTTTGATGACAATTGGGCAGTTGGTAGAAAACTCCTATCCTCTTATTTTTTTCAAATCGAACGGTCATATGTCTTGTTGAGAGCTCATTACAAAACGTTTGCGCAAAAGCATTCCACACGGTTTAGCTCCAAAACTTGAAACGTAAATATCTCGAAACGTATGGCCGGTCATGTGGATTTGAAAACGGTTTTCGACTAGTGACCTCCTAGGGTATCTCTGATATCAGTTTGGTCATCATAGGCTTCTGTGAACTAAACGACACTCCTTGTGAGCTAGTTGCGCGCTTAGTATAGGGATGTAAATTTACAAGTGAGCAAAAGTAATACGATAACATTTTGCTTTTGTCTTTTTTGTCATGATGTTTTTTGTCATGATGCTGTTTCAGCATTTCGTGAAGTGAGTGAGATAGAGAGAGAGAGAGAGAGAGAGAGAGAGAGAGAGAGAGAGAGAGAGAGAGCGGCGGACATTTGAGACAGACAGATGTAGGATACTGTAGCCGGACTGGACATTGGAGCTATCCTAACATCGGCTTGTAAATTGTAAATACAATTGAATTTACAAGAATTTTTGTATTTACAACTGTTTTTACAAGATTCGTTGTATTTACGATTGTTTTTACAATATTTGTTGTATTCACAACTGTTTTCACAACGATGTGTTCAATGTTTTCTGTGAATGCAACTTGTCTTTTGTAAATGGCTCCAGACAAACTTTTTTTTCATCCAACTTTCAACGTTTACCAACTACAAATTTCACAACTCGACATTTAGCACAATTTAACATTAGAGCGCTCCAATAACAAACAATGTATGCGCTCCACCTAGATTAGTCGATAATCAGCTTTTTTTTAAACTTTAAACCTGTTTTCTTTAGTTATATGTCGCCTGATTTTCTATATCTCTTATCAGAACATAACAAAAATACATATCACTTTTATTCGCGAAGAATCATGATTTGCATTTCATCATTCATTCGTCATTTCGTAACTTCCATCCATCCATTTGATATTGTCGTTTTCCGCGCGAGAGAGAAAAGTAAAGAAAAGTGATAAAGCAAGAGAGCAACGAGTACGAGAGATTCCGACTAAAACCCATCCATATTTTTCTCCTTCTCTTTCTCTCTCTTTCTCTCTCTTTCTCTCTCTCTCCTACTCTCTTTCTACCTCTCACCCTCACTTTCGCTGGTCGCTTGTTTGCGTCATTATTGCTTTATCAAAATACAGTGATTGTGATTAAGTATTATTGTAATCTGATAGAACGTCTCCACTTCCATCCCGATTCTCCCTGGCACACCATTTCAGCGTTGACGTCGTTCCACGTGAACATACTTCCAGACTCGACACGATCACCGAATTTTATACACCCTGAAACGGGTTGAAGATCACCTGATCTGAGCGTGATGTGATCTCACCGAAAATGCGGTTGCCGAAAGAATGACCAGTGGCGGTTTTTTCCACAAAGCAATCCCATTCGTTCAGAATATCCGACGTCTCGTAGTTGACACCATTGTAGGTTATTTTTACAGTCTGTGTATATTTCGTACCCCAAGGAGTGAAATAGTTGACGCCATTGCTAGTGTAGTTGCATCCTAAACGTAATCAAAAATGAATTTGAATTATCAATTAGAAATATGATTTTGACACAAGCATACTGAATTTCACGAGAATGAATCCGGGCATTTGTATGTATAATCACCTCTAATGTCTGCTCAATTTATTCAACCGCATGACACCCGTTAATAAAACTATGGCTATCATACCTTGTCCGATATACTCAGGCCATAGTGACGTGGTCATGCTTGGAGTTGTCGTCGGAGTAGTAGTAGGGGTCGATCTGAAACTCGCCGATTGCGCCGAGTCAACCTGTTGGCCATCACGTTTTGACGGTAGATGTTTTGACGGTAGATGTTTTGACGGTAGACGTTTGTTCGGCGGCGCATGGGTATGGCTCGTGGTGTGCCACCCTGTGGACGTACTGCACAGCTCCCGCCGACGCGAGCACAGCTCCCAGCAGCCAGCAAGTCCACATCGTTCGATCCAACTGCCTGTCTCCGTTCTGACTACAGCTTATGAACGGTCGCCCGTGAATGGAATCCATTCGCCTTGCCTCGCCCCCGAGCCACCGCGATATCGCAATAAAGTGCCGACTCTATTCACTTTGGTGGTGGATCAACAAAGAAATGTTGCGGTTCTTTTGAGAAACAGTCGCTGTTAGCTTTCCTATTCATCAGCTTGCGATAGATTTTTGGTTTCAAAGGCAAATCAGATAGAGATAGATTTTTTTAAACTTTTATTCCCTTCAACTGATCTAAATAAGCAAAGTAAATTGTGAAACATGTAACATGTAATATACACAGTGACTGTTTTATAAGGATTACCAAATTCAAGATTACCAATTACCAAATCTCTGAACCGAATCAGCAAACAGTTATGAAGCAGCAGTTTTTTTCTAAATTCCACCAATAGTCCGTTGCACTTTTCATTTCTGGCTGAACAGTGTAAATAAAAAGGGATATATATATATATATATATATATATATATATATATATATATATATATATATATATATATCAATGATATTATCATGTTTAATACCTGCGAACAGAAGCAACCATTCCGCTTTTATTATTTTTTGTCCTGATGTGACGAAACTGCTTCACGTTTCACGTAACACATTATTACTGAAAATAAGATCTGAACCAGTAAGTGAGAGAAGGGGCAAAGGAGCCACAAGCGGTTGGAGTGGAATGAAGATGAACGGAGCAACGAAGCAGAGCAGCAGTGGCAAGTATGCAAATTGCAAATAGAACGGAAATGCTCTTCTGCAAACAGTTTCATCCAATCATACAAATCGATCGACGTGCACGCCGTACCGGGAAGGGCTTCTTAAAGGTACACTGGCGACTTATTTTTGACTCGGAATGTTTAAAAAAATCATATAAACCAAAATCTTAATTGATTTGTGAGAAAGAACAACGATTATCCGTTGCTTTCAAATGTTGCAACTCGCTGTTGCAACATTTTATTTCAAACAATCAAAATTGGTCCCACCACGACTTCCATTCCGTTGAACTCTTCAATACTGCAGAAATAGCGAGAGAACACATAATCCCAGACGAAAGAAGCGCGTTTACTCACTATGTGGCTCAATGCGTGTGTGCGCTGCAGTGGCACATACCTCGCCGGTTCGAGTCCTGTCTACGGCAAATGTTTTGCATGAGTGGTAATGCGCGTTTAAGAGAGCTAGTTGCAGAATTAAGTCGCCACTGTTCCTTTAAGCAGAAATGTGCGAAATGGTCTCTTCCTCTCTTTCACTATCTCACCGAATACATAATCTCCATTTTTTTGTTAGCAGCTTGCATTATCTCGAGGTCGGGATGCTGATGAACTAGCCAGTTTAGATAGCTGATGCTTACGATAGCACGTACGCATCCTCGTTCCTCAGTGGTTGGGGCGGACGCGTCATCTCTGACGATCTTCTCGAGAATGCCGGCGACTTTTTCGAGGATCTCCACGACTCCTCCGGGCACACTGGCATCTCCCAGCAGATCATCAAGTCGATCTCTGAACTCTCTCGCGTTGCTGCCTCTCCTGCCGACTTCAACGTCGCTGGCCGCCTTTCTCAAGAGCTCAACGCCCCTTCGGAAGCCTCTCATCGGATCCACTCACATGGCTTCGCCGTCCACCCGCCCTGCATTTCCGTCCAGCAGACACACTCTCTCGGCGACGCGATTCTCTTTGGACGCCACCTCGATCCCCCTCCGATCGACCCTGAGATGCCACCGCCGAAGAGCGCTGCTCACCGGAACTTCGATGGATTTAACTACCACGGACGCCTCTACAACGAACAGCGCCAGCCCAGTCGACAGCTAGACGCCATGCTCGTGCAAAAGAAGATGTGGAACCCCGACTGCGACATGGCTCCCGCTCTCAACGACGGAATGCTCGCATCGGACACCGATTCGCCGACGCACCCGCTACTCGCGAACCACTCTGGTCTACCGATCTACACCGCGGCCGTCGCGTCAGACTACAGGCTTGATTTTCTTCCGGATGGAATGGAAGATGACGTCACTCCGTTAACTTCCACGGATGAGGACACTTTTACAAATCAACGTTCCTGCTACGACCACCAGGACTCCACTCTCACAACGTGCGCAGCCAGCTCGTCTCCGACGACTCTGCCGACCACGCGCTGCCCGCCTGCCGCCCTCTCTGCTGCCGCTCCGCCGGACACACCGACAGAACCTCGTCATCCCTCGCGTCGTGTCCCCATTCTCTCAGATTGACCCTCTTTCCTGTCCTACCGTCAATCTTAGAGGGAGGTGTTGGGATATTATCCTATGCTGCTACATATTTCTAGATCATTCCTCAATTGCCCCGATCATAATCACTTCACATGATCATGCTTCTAGAACGTTCCTCACTTATCCCTCACTTCCCTATCCAATATACTCAACCCACTCTACACTGAGCGCGCCCTCACCCGATCATTCCATTCCAGAACCTTCCATGATCCCTCTATACAACTCGGGCGCTCACTCATTGTACGGTTCAGTACAAATCAGTTGTTCTCCAATATTGTTCTATTAGCTACTTCAATAAACGCCTCTTCTACTCGCGTCTATTTCACCCGTGCGGACACAACACATTCACTACTAATGTCGATGATTGATAAAATCTGTTTTCGGCCAGATCCTGCATTAAAAATTCAATAATTTTTCATCAAGATGTTCATGTTTCATGCATTATAAGTATTTTTTCCTGCTAGTATGTCTTAAAAATCAATAAAACAATAGTTTCAAATCAATATCAAAGGCACAGGGGCGTTTAGCGTTACTAAGGTTCATCGAAATTCACTTATGAGAACTTGGCAAAACTGTTTGCACGTGGCGGGAATCAAACAGGCATAGTATGGTTCACAAACCGTGAGCGATACCACAACACTATAACGACTTGTTCTGACGACCTCATATCGACGAGATGCGCACAGAGCACAATTTTACGATAAGCATTTTGGCGCGAAGTTCGAATTCGTCTTACCAAGCTTCGCACGTGCACATTTTGGTAAGCGTGTAGGTAACGAGGAAACGCCGTTCTTTCGCGTTTTCTTTGATTATTTCGTTTTTCTATGGGTCAAGCCATAAACCAAAGTCAAAAACTAAGCGCCTCTGTTGCTTCAACAGTACTTTGAAACATTGTTTATCGTTTCAAATCAAGCAGATTGAGATATTGGAAAGCTATAAACACAGTTTTGACACAATAGAGTTGCCCCTGCCGCGGGAGCTCGGTGCTCGGACGAATGCCATAAAACACATTGAAAATCAGAAATGACTCAAGTGGCAAATGGATTTTGAAAAAAAATATGATAATAGCGTGTGATATTGAGAGAATCAGACGGATAAAGACCGGTGTTTGATGGAGTGATCGGGTACATAAGGAGGGGAAGGTGGAAGTGTGAGCATCATCGACATTCGAGATGCGCTATCAACTGGTGTGTCTACTCGCTCTGGCGGTAGCTGTCCAAGTCGCCTTCTCGCATAGGAGAAAGGAGGGCAAGTGGAAGTGAGCGATGTCCCTTTCCCCCCCCCCCTCTCTCTTTCTCTCTCTCTTTCTCTCTCTCTCTCTTCTCTCTCCATCTGGCCTCTCTACAGGGAGCGCCGCAACCAGCCGCGTCGTCACGCCAATCGTACACGTGTGAGAGATGAGGCTGTCAAGCAATGGGGACCCTTCAAGAAGAGTCATAGTAGGTGTTCACCTGTCCATCACAGTTCACACCAACAATATTACTGTGGTTTTCTAGACAAGAGGCACTCTGGCAAGGACGACGAGGCGCGTTTCGCGCGATTCGTGGAGACGTCGCTGCTGGTTGCCGAGAACAACCTCGCCTACGAGGACGGCCTCACACCCACCAAACTCGCCGTCAACGAGTACGCCGACGCGGTGGGTGCACACTGCCTTCAAATCACTATTCGAGATTCCCATTTCACGCCCATATACGGTAGCATGTATAATGTGAATCGTTCAGCTGCCCGAGGAGCTGAAGAGTATGTGGGGCCACGTGGCGGAGAAGGAATCGGAGGCCGCCGGACGCGACAAGCGGGCGAGTGGAGACCGCGTGTACGACGAGTTCTATCGACTGTATGTGGAGAGGGACACGGTCGATTCGCGCGCGATCCCCGAGTCGTGGGACTGGAGGGAACACGCGGGTGTGCTGCGGCCGGTGAAGCAGCAGGGCTACTGCGGCAGCTGCTGGGCCTTCGCCGCCGCCGCCGCACTCGAGGGACAGTGGGCGATCAAGAAGGTACGGCGCAGACAGAGGGACACGCATTCAGTGACTGCGCGCGGCAATCACCCTAGCGCATGCGAGAGTGAAGAGAGTGGAAGCGATCGATACACGACTGCATGCGCGCAGTTCAATTTGAGCGGGAAAAGTTTGAAATGAGTGGTACAGCGTATTCGAGATTCTTGTTGACCATACACAGTTGGTGGTTGCAGAATGAGTCGGTGGATTTCTCGGAGCAGAACTTCCTCGACTGCTCCATAAACTCTCGCATGTGCGGGGGCGGATCGACATGGAACGCGTATCGATCGGCGATCAAGGACTGTGCCGGAGTCGCCACCGAAGACGACTATCCCTACTTGGCGCAGGTATTCACTCTACCTTGTTTTATAATATCTCGCCATTCTTGATGTAATGTATTTCGCTACTCATCACACCTCGCAACTCCGCCATACCTTGCTCAATAAAACCTCGCGAATATTTAAGAACCAGGCGTGTCAGCACCGCAAGCCGACCGCGCAAATTGTGGACTTTGTCCGACTTCCGGACTACAACGAGGAGGCTCTTCGAGTATGCGTGTACCTCACAGGTTTACAATCCCAACTATACTTTGCAGCACGCTGTTGCTCGAATCGGACCTATTTCTGCATCAATGACGGCTACTAATGCGTTTTTATTTGCTTCCGAAGGTACTTAAGCACAGTTCCCTTTGCTTAAATCGATTACTAATTTTTGCAGGTCTGTTCACGGATGTTGTTTGTGATCAGAATCAGTTCACCACGTACGATTACAATCACGAAGTAGTGATTGTGGGGTACGGTAGCAACGAGGAGTGGGGAGACTATTGGATCATCCGTAACAGGTTGTCATTGGGGCGTTATGCTTGTTAAACAACTGTTCTCTCATCAGCTGGGGCGTCCATTGGGCCGATCGTGGCTACACGTTCATGCCGCGCGGCATCAACTACTGCGGAATCGAAGGAGAACTCTACTATCCTATCATTGCATAAGTATTATCAATACAAGTCCATTATCGCGATAAACAAGTTCATTTGTTGTTGGACAACTGGAACGTGATTAAAAAGTCATGGAGCATTTATTGTTTATTTCATATTGTAATTGTGCTTGGATGGAAGCGGGGCCAAACGATCCCTGACGCATTGAGAAATAACTGTGAGTGTGAGACATGAGTTCGGTGCGTTAGAGAAATATCTTGAGAAACGATTGATACATGTATTGAGAAATGTGATCATGCATTTCCTCTTATAGAGTGATCCACTCGAGCCGGGTGAGTTGTCAGCTGATAAGATCACATATCACATTCCCGGAGCCGTATATAAATCGGATTAGATTCCAATGCATAGAAATAGAAACGTTTACGAAATAATTTGTATTTGCTTGAATGTTTCGAGAATCCCTTATCAGTAGGGATTTAGCATGTCTTAAAGGAACAGTGGCGACTTATTTTTGACTTTGAGTAATATTAAAATTCATATTATACTAACACAATTGTATTTGTTTGCGAAAGAACGACGATTCTGCGTTACTTTCGAGTCTGCATTGGCAAGAATGCAGCTGAAAAATTGAGTTCAAAATTGGTCCCATCCGTGGGGAACGAAATATTCGGTCACAATGAAGATGTTATCAAATGGTGTCAACTACGAGACGTCAGACAATATGAACGCAATGGATTGCTATATGGAAAATAACAGCATGTCGTTCGGGAAGCGTTTTGACGGTGGGTCGTGGAAAACTTCGCAGCTTTCTTCGCAGCTTTTTAACTTGGTTTCAGGGTGCCTCAAGTATGGGGAACGTGTGGCGTACGGAAGCACGTTCCGTTAGAGTGATGCCAAGGCGGATATGTGGTGCCACGAAGAGTTAGGATGGATACGCTAGCCAGTATACGTTCCGCACTGCAATTACGATGATTATATATTCGAACAAAAAGCAACCATGTAGCAAAGAGGATTGGGTAGAGAGAGACGCTGACGTCCTGACATCCATAACGAGTGTAGCGAAGAGATTTGGTGAAAAATAGATGCCGTTGATTATTGACCTTTATTGAACTTTGCATGGAGGCAGGAAATATGGGAGAGAAGAGAAAGAGAGAGAAAGAGTTGGATAACCAAGTTTGAGGTCCTCGATGACGTGTTTTCGCTGTATTCCGTGTACTTCCCCGTCCTTGCCAGATGTGCCCCCTCCGAGTTCGATGCCACTGCCCGTGTTGATACCGCCGGTGCCGCGCCCGTTGATGAAAATCGATCCGAACGAGCCGCTGCCCATCTCCTCCGTCTCCTCATTGCCTAGCGTCATATACTAGTGCCAGAGGGCTGCCTCTCTCCTCCGATGCCAGTGCCTCCCGTCCCCTGAGATTCTATTATGCCAACGTGCGCTCAAGAAACACCTAGACATGCTGCATTCTCTCTATAGTGACTCATTTGACGTATTTCTATTTTCTGAAACATGGTTAACATCCAACATCACCAATTATTTGCTCGATTCTCTCTCCTGTTTTCGAATATATAGTATAGATGTGACAGAGTGGATTCTAACGACAATGATGGCCGCGTTGCCATTTTTGTATCGACTGATCTGCCGACTACCTTCCACTGTTCTTCTACCGCTCATGAGACTGCAGGGCGTAGCGTTCATTTTATCAAAGAGAGAGAGAGAGAGAAAGAGAGAGAGAAAGAAAGAGAGAGAAAGAAAGAGAGAGAGAAAGAGAGAGAGAGAGAGAGAGAGGGGGGGGGGGAAGTGGGCCATCTTATTCGCAGCTGAAATTGAAACTATGTACTGTAAAAGAAAGATCAATTAACACATAAACAATTTGGAACGTGGGCAATATGAAGCAATATCAATGTGAGCAAATGGGGGGAAACACACTAGACAGTCACTTTCTTTTTGTCCCGCCTCCACTCTTCCTTTTCGATGCGCAGTCTCTCGACGGACTTGGTGTACTCGCCGGCAGCATTCATTCCTCCGAGCACATAGAGGTACTGGAAGAGGATGTAGAGTGAATCGAATGGGGCAATCTCTTTCCATCTCTCGAGTTTCTCCAAGTGGGATGTGAAGTAAACGACAATTGTGACACGCACCTCGTTGCAGTAGACGAGGCAGGCGGCAGAGCGCGGCTCGGCGAGAGGAGGAAGCCACTGCCACACACCCTCCACCAGCATCTGAATACCTCTCTCTCTCCCTCCCTCTCTCTCTCTCTCTCTCTCTCTCTCTCTCGACTCACGATGACCGATCCTATGACGTCTCCGTTGCGTGTTCCACCCGCGACTACCAGTCGGCCTCCGCAGTCTCCCACAGCGGGATAGAGTCGGGCCTGTGAAGTGAAGTGATAATGGATATTCACGTCATCTAGCTGAGTCATGCACCTCAGGCAGCTCCACTCCCTCCGTCCACGCCTTCGAAGTCGCGTCGAACCAGTGAGTCTGTAGTAAATTGGATATATTTGTTTTGTAAGTATATTACAGGTTCCTATGTGTGCACTCGACATAATGGACTTAAAGCAACAGTGGCGACTTATTTTCGACTCGGAGTATTATTAAATATCATATTAACCTAACTTATTTGCAGTTTTAGCGAAAGAACGACGTTTCTGCGTTACTTTCGATTCTGCAACTGCCGAGAATGCAGCTCAAAATGTGAATTTCCCGCCAACGCTTCACTGCAAAAACTGGGATCGGAGACATAACCGCAAATAAACACCGCTCGATCACTTGCTTCTTGGCTCAGTGCATGTGCGCTGCGTTGAAGCGCCCGAGCTCTGCGGGTTCGATTCCGGTCGCGGCCAAATGTTTTGCTCGTGTGAAAATGAGGAGTTGTGGCAGGTTGTGGCAGAAATAAGTCGCCACTGTTCCTTTAAGTGACAATTTTATTGATCCGCAATCGGGCAAATTTTGAATTTGGAATCGGAGCTTTTTACGAATTCTTGCTATAACTATTGAACTCGAGATGCGTTTCACATAGGGATGTGTTTATCGGCTTCTACGACTTAAGTTTATGCTATAAACTGAACTTCATCTCAATTTTTTATTTCAAAGTTCCCGTCATTCAAGACGTTTTAGACAGTCAACTGTGATGTAACCTCACTTTTTACCCACAAAGCATTCAAAATCAACTATTTTTGGGGCAAAAATTAGTTTAAAATCATGAAAAAGTTCTAATTTCAGGCTTATTATAGTGGGTCCCCCGTTCTGGCGGTAGGCAAGCTGGGAATCGTCATTTTTTTATTATGCACAGGCGCATATATGATGAGTGGTGTCATTTTTGAGAGAAACTGGTGTCATTTTTGAGAGAAATTTATGGAAATGATATTCAAAATTACTCATTTGCTACCATCTTCAGGATTCGAGATCGAATTGCGTTGAACTTGATTTGAAAATAACTTCGTCTAAAGTTGATGAAATCATACAAAAATATCATGAGAGATGCATCGATACCATAGCAACAACTCTATGATCTCAGTTTTTGAAATTTGGTGTTTATAATGAAGTTGTTTAGTTAAATGTTGATTATTTAGTTAAATGTGGATGGAATGAGGCGCATTTAAAGCAACAGTGGCGACTTATTTTCGACTCGGAGTATTATTAAAAATCATATTATCCTAACACATTTGCGATTTTTGCGAAAGAACGACGATTCTGCGTAATTTTCGATTCTGCCACTGCCAAGAATGCAGCTCAAAATTTGAATTTTCCGCCAACGCTTCACTGCAAAAACTGGGGTCGGAGACATAACCGCAAATAAACAACGCCCACTCACTTGCTTGTTGGCAGTGCATGTGCGCTGCGTTGTGCCCCCGATATTCCCGGGTTCGATTCCGGTCACCGCCAAATGTTTTGCTCGTGTGAAAATGAGGAGTTGTGGTAGGTTGTGGCAGAAATAAGTCGCCACTGTTCCTTTAAACAATTTTCTCATCTGTCTTCGTCATTTCTTCGGTCGAATATAATTCGCCTACCGCACAAAACGGGAGACCCACTATAGATGTTATTTGACGTTTCCAGTAACTTTTATCAGTATAATATAATTTTTAAGTGAAATTGTCACTTTAAAGGGACAGTTTAACGGTTCTAACGCCCCGGAACCAATCTTAAGTGCGTATAAACATGGTCGACTGCGCGATCACTCGATCAGTTGTTGTTTGTTTGTGTTTTGTGTGTGCCTATGTGATTTATATTGTAAGTTTTGTGAAATATTTCGACGCCACATATATGTGATCATATTTTTTGAACATTGCATACGCGTGTTGTGTTGCTTGTTGTTTTGCGCGTTGATTTTTTGTGTATCATCGCGTCATCGTTTGTGATGCATATTATTTGTATTTGTTTCAAGTATTTCACGTTTCAGATCCTACCATAAACTCCTCTCCAATTTTCCAGGAGCTTGCGCACTAATGGTTTCATTTGAACTCTAATTCATGCCACTACGAAAATAAAATAAATTCCGTGATCATGTGAACAGTGAACAGTAATCGCCATATTTTTATCTATGGACTAGTGAAAATCGAATTTCAAAAATGTCACGTTCTTGAACGGTGTCAGCGATGGTGGTGTTTGCGTGAAGGAACAAAGTCGCTTATTTCGAATTGTTTTGAAATGCAGAATGGTAGAGAAAAATATTGTCTGCCATTCCCGCATGGTCATGTTGTATTAATATTCATAGTAACGGAGAGATTTTTATGCGACGACACTACTCGCACGCCTTCAGAACTGGAGAATTGGAGAGGACTTTATCAACCTATCAACTACGCACAAGATGTTGGCGGGATCGCCAGCGCCGCGCCGAGTCGATCAACGTGAGTCTTGTTTTTCATGTTCCAATGTTTTTGTTTTGTTTTCATGTTTCATTTTGCTTAAATAGTCGTGGTTTAGTTTTCTCCTTTTAGAATCTACATAACCGCTGCAAACGCGCGATGAACATGGGTCGGCCGCTGCCCGCCATGCCCAAGAAGTTCAAGTGCAACGACAACGACGACACGTTCGTCATGGAGTATGAGAAGAGATATGCCTTCTATGGCCTATGTCTTGTATCTTCCATAGTTATATTATTATTAATATACATTTTCTTTATAATACATAAACGTGTATAATTGAATGAAACTACGTAATGTTTCAGGGTGGGACTGCAATGGCGACGACAACTTGGAGGTCGTGGCCGAGATGATTGCGACCGACCTCCTCAATCAATTCGGCAATTTTTACCCCTCCCCCATCTATTCTCGTTCCTAGAAAATGTATATTGTTTTCCTTTGTTGTTTGTTGCCTTGCGATATTCGTCATAAACCGTTGTTCGTTGTATTTTTTGACTTGGTATTCTGGTGATTTGGTATTCTGGTTCGATGTAAAGATCGATGCGGTTTGGTATGATTAGCACTTAGTGTAAAGTAGTACATCGATATAGTATGTACATCGCAATGAGTCACAAGTAAGGTATGTCACAGTGAGTGAATGATGCATGGCACCTCATTCGGGCGCCGATTTTTGTGCGCGGCCCCGGTTAATCATCCTGCTAAAACTAGAATGGATTCAAAAACGGTTCACGATTCCGCTTGCGTATTATGAAACTGTCCCTTTAAATGCACAGGGGCGTTTAGCGTTACCAAGGTTGATCGAAATTCAATTATGAGAACTTGGCAAAACTGATTGCACGTAGCGGGAATCGAACCGGCGTAGATTGGTCCGTGAACCGTGAGCATTACCACAACACTACAACGACATGTAGCGTCGAACTCATATCGACGAGATGCGCACAGAGCTTAACTTTTGGATAAGCATTTTAGCGCGAAATTCGAATTCGCCTTACCAAGCTTCGCACGTGCAGATGTTGGTAAGCGTGTAGGTAACGCGGAAACGCCGTTCTTTCGCGTTTTCATTGATTGTTTCGTGTTTATATGGCTCAAGCAATGTTCAGAAGTCAAAACTAAGCGCCACTGTGCCTTTAATGGACATAATGGAATAATGGAGTAGGGGGAAGACAACATGTTAAAATTCGACCGAGTTCGACTGTTTTGCACACGTTTCAAGCGGAGATTTGTGAGTTTGATCTCTCTTTCTCTCTCTCTTCCTCATGTCTTTCTTGGAGCACGTGGTGCACCATACAGGTCCCAAATTACGTAGAACTATCTGTTCATCCGGACAGGAAGGTCAAGTGTTTGGCACTCAATGTCAGAGAGAAAATCTAGGATTTGACAAAGAAGAAAGAGCGCGGGAAATGTAGCGGCTGGCGCCGAGAAGAAGAGAAGAGAAGGAAGGGACTGGAAAAGTGCACCTTCCAGTTCCGTACAATCTATCTTTCTCTCTCTCTCGTTTTCTATTCACTTTTTTGCTGTATATATATATATATATATATATATATATATATATATATATATATATATATATATATATATATATATAATTATCATACGGTATCTGTAAGAATCGTGAATCGGATGAAGTGGGTACTAGAACACGGCCCGGCGCGCGTTCACTGATTTGCGTGAATTTAAACGCACGCGACGCACACGCAACGCGTCTCCTATGTTACAGAAAATCAAGCTCAGCGTCATAGTCGATTTCTGCGAGACAGCTGACATGATCATTTAGCCTAGTGGCTAGCGAGCGCGGCCAGTGATCTGTTCACCGCGGGTTGGATTCCTTTCGCTTGCACGAGTTTTGCTAAATTGCTCGAGCCAACCGCGACGCGGAACTGATGCGTAGCGTGCGTCTGAGTTCACCGACCAGTGAACAAATGAGTGACACTACGGCCGGGCCGTGTAGAAGCTTTGCGTTTGCACATAGGGGTTTTCAAAGATAACTTTTAATATGACAAAAATGACTGTTATACAAGGTAGTAACAGTCATTTTGGTCAAATATGCAAATTATGCTAATTCAGAGACCATCACCCCAAATATGTCAATTTTTGTTTTAAAAAAAGGTGCTTGTTCGATTCCTCAACAGATTTTAAGACACTTTTAATATGAAATTTTTTTTCATGAAAGTCGTGTTGAAAAAAGTTATGACATGAAAAATGAAAAAAATTGCATATTTTCGAATTTTTTTGGATATGTTTCACTCCGAGACAACAAAAAACCACTAATACCACTCGAAAAAGCGTTTTTCGTTTCAGTGTTCATGATCATTTACAGAAAAATCGATGGAGGCATGTTTTGAAATCTTGGCGATCAAAATCAAAATATTTCGAAAAACTGCTGAAAAACGAATTTTTGAACAGGCGACAACAAAAATGGAATATACCATTAGAAAGTACGCATTTGGTTTAATAAATGGGAAAGTACGCATTTGGTTTTAAATTGTTTTAATAAAACTCAATTTGAGACAAATCGATGGGGGCATGATTTGATCTCTTTGGGATCAAATGTCGATGAAAAGCATATAATAGCCAAGATCTCAAAACAGAGAGAGTAGGTGAGCCGGAAACACCCATTCCGCGGGAATGGTGATGACTGATCAGTTTTCGGGCACTACTGTCTGGGAATAAATGCGCATGGTGACCTGTTGCGGGGGAGCAACCAGGTAAATGGGACAAGCAGGAATAAACGCCATTAGGAGGAGGACCTCACCAACCCTCAAGTGTACAATCTACACTCTTCCACTTTGGTGATGTAGTGTCGAGGTAGCACCGCGGAGAGGACGGGAGACACAGTTACCCGTGCCCTAAAGAGACGCGCCCCGGGATAGGGAGGTTGAAAATGCTCAAACGACGTAGAGTTGTCTTCACCAGTTTTCACACGGCTGACCGGTTGCTACAGTGTGATTTAGCGTATATGAAGATTAACGCAACCTTTTTACTGTGCAGTGTCTTTCTGTACAGGGCCGATCGGAGTCCGATCTTAGATCGAGAAGGTATTATTCTCTCCATACCATACTATTGGGTTTTTTAATAGTATTTCTTCCGCCCAACGTTTTCATTACAACGGCAGGAAATGAGCATGTTGGTACTTACTGCGACTTTGGTACTGGACTGCGAACAGCAGTAGCCGAGTGAACACTATCATTGGATTGTGGGTTGTGGGAATGAAATGATTGCAAGAACGCGAGGAAAGCACCGCATTGTCTCATAAACAAACGGCAGCAGCAACTGAACAGGCGCTACGAGCGAGTACAGCTTATATATGCAGTGAATCAATCCAACAAGGTTTGCGCACACCATTTTCAAGAGCAGTATACAGTGGGTGGGCAAATCAGTTGCCGCCAGTAGAGAGCGCAGAGTGAACAGAGTGCGAGGCGGCAAAAATCGATAGACATGCGAGAGCACGCGAACAAATTGACATTCAAACTTTCGCGCGCGCGCAACTTTCAAATGCGAGACGGACGAGCGGAGTGGTGGCGGAACTAAATATTCCCTGGACTGTAGTGAGCCTGCAAATCAGTCCCACTCTTTTCACGAGAGAGTTTAGATTTGTTAGACAAAGATGAGAACCCATTGGATGCTGTTTTCAATTTGACAAAACTTCGCGTGAGTACCCAAGTTCGAACCCGCAAACCGATTCTTGCCAGGCGAGAGCGTAACCACTTCGCCATGGGTTCAAGTTAGAGATTTTACGAAGTAGAGATATGAACGCCAAAGAAAATCTGCGATGCATTTCATCCAGTATACTGTAGTTAACTTCCACGATAAATTTTTCACAGAATAACCCTGAGCTAAGTGCGAGCCTATAATACAGCCGTATGGAAGGCAGAAAAGTACAGCTAAATAAGTGTGGAGCAGATGTGTAATTTTCTATTTTTTTATGTTATGATTTGAATTGATTACCCGTGTGTACACTTTAGGGACAATTAGCCTTTGGGCATACTGGTACTTTACATTGCTGCTAGTTCACGCATACACATATAAACCTCTGTTTCCTTGCACAACTTTCCGCTCGTCACTCTACGATTCACCTTGTTTCCGGCTACCATGACGAGACGGTCTCCAACGGAAGTGAGCGCAAAGTCGCCGTCGAGTTCGGGAAGCGGCGCGAGCTTGGTATCGTGCTCGTCGCGCATCGCGTCGACATTGCCACTGAAGCTGAACGCCCACACACCCTTCTGCATTATCCCGCAGGAGGTTCTGTCTCTGACGAAAAGCATAGTAAGATCATACTCTATTACTAGCGAAAGACCCTCGGAAAGTTTTTGTATAATAAAACGACTTTTTGATTCCTAATCGAAAATGGTTTTAAAAAGAGAACACACCGAATAGGGCACTCGTTGACGACATTCCATCTGTCGGTGTCTGTGCAGTATTTCGCAATAACACCACTGAATTCCATTTAAATCAACATTACAGAATATTGAATCACCTATATACGGCGTAGATTTCATTGTTCCACGCAAACAGGCGATAGTCCGTCTCCGGCAGAGTTTTGATCGGATCCCATGTGAGCATTCCTTGATGTTTATGTTTTGGTAATTCAAAAGCAGATGCGAAAAACACGTCAATTCCACATCACATCACAACGATAGGAGGAAGGAAGTGCACATGGTAGAAGCTGCTCCGGAAGGAGCTACACTACTATGGGAAGGAGTTGCACTTGAACTATTTTAGTAGTGTCGAAACATAGCATACGTATGCATATCTTATCTTTATGATGTATTGTGATCTTTATGACTAGTGAATGCAGATCTCCGGCTGGTACAGTTTCATGCTACTGTATTCGATCCAATACGGTCGAAAACACCCTTCTGTGTCAAACATTGTGCAAAAATGCTATTCTTTCACGAAACTTATCAACGTGCAACTCCTTCCTCATGCGGTGCAACTCCGGCAAAAGCAGCTCCTTCCTAGCCCAGCAGCTTCTACCATGTGCACTCCCTTCCTACTATCCATCACAACACATACCATCGGAACTGGCGGCACCGCTTCTCTTGGACATCCAGTAGATACTGCCATTCACAGTCACACAGCACGAACTGAACGAAAGAATTAGAAACAGCGTACATAGCAAAATAGCTCTAAATAGCATTAATATTCTACCTCTCCTATAAAAAGGGTGATCAAGGAGCTAGAAAACAAATCTGCATTGCAAAAAAATAAAAACGACTGCCTAGTGACGCACCCGCTCATTGCACAAAACTCACTGTATAAATGCAAATATCTTAAAGGTAGTGTACACTCTGAATCTGGGTGTATGTTTAACATGCCATTGTTTACAATTCAAAAAAACACATACCCGATAGGTAGCTTCTCAATGCCTTTCCAGGTATCCGTCTCCATGCAGTGAGCCACAGAGTACGAGCTCAATGATTTAATTATTGATAGATTACGGGAATAGAGCTTACTCACTTGGTATCAGACTGAGCGACGTGCAGATCAGGAACACTCTCCCACTCTGCCTCCGTCCAATACAACTGCCGCTCGGTGGGCACGCGGTCACGAGAACGGATGCCCGACACGAGAACAACCCTCTGAATATTAGGTTGTTTTTACATTGAATTTTGGAAAACGAGAGGGTACCTTCAGCGCAGCACAGTAGATGTGGAGGCAGGCGGGGTTGCCAGTGACGAGCGATTCACTGCCAACTACATTGACCAGGAAGGTGCAGTCGAGAGACGAGAACTTGACGCGAGCGAGAAGACTGTGAAATGAGAATGAGTGGACATTTTCACACTGGTGACCTCACCTAGGCATGTGGACAGTGCGCTTGGTGGGATCGGCGCGCACCCATTGCACACTCCAAAGAAGACGCTAGACTCGCGACAGTATCCGACAGCGGAGAAGCGGATCTGCATACAGAAAATCCCATATTCTCTCTCTCCCTCTTCTTTCACCATCCAGCAGCTTCATCAGGTCGTTCTTGTTGAGATCAGCAAAGTCGGACGAGTCGATAAGAACGCTGCAACAACTCGATATTCAAAGAACACCCAAAGGCACTCACTCGATATTCTCACACGCCGTTTTCCACGCCTTCTTTGTCAGTTCATCACACGAAAACAAACAAGCCAGTTCCCACACAGAGAGACAGTTCGCAGTAGAAACATGCGAGATGAGAAACCTAAGCGATAAGGTTTTATTGATTGATATTGATTGATTAGGCTGCTCACTCGGCACACTGCTCCTTCAGGTCTTTCAGCTGCAGGTAGGTCGCCTCGGAGAGAATACAAGACGCGTTATCCTCATCTGAAATCGATAAGACGATCACAATAACCAAGAAACACTCACTAACGTCGACGTGACAGGTGTACATGTACTCCAGAAGAGTTCCCACCATGTCGGAATCCATGTCCTAAATACAACATTGGAGACCGTTTAGAGAGAAACACGTACCAGCTTCACTTCTCCAATGACGGCCTCCTTGAATCCCGAATTGAACATCGTCTTGAAGTGAGGCGAGGCGGCAGCGAGGACATTCATATGAGCGAGGAACTGAAACAGTATAGTACAGTCAGCAAAGCTTGTACCACCCACTTCCACCCCATTCTCCCCTCCTTCTACCGGACGGGAGATGATCTTCACATCGCACATCTCACCCTCGCTGAAAGGAACCCCTGAGATCGAAAAAACATGATCTACTCACAGTCGCATCTCGTTGAGTCGACGAAGCAACGCGTCTTGAGTCGAGTTCATCGCTTAAACAAATATCAGTTTTACAAAAACAACACTACATACGCGAGAAAATATAGACAAGGGGTGGATTACGAGATCCGGACGCCCTTGTGGGTGGGTGGCGCATGCGGGTGGAGCGAGCGCGAGGGGGTGAGCGCTCGCTTCATCGTGGGCGGGGCTTGGACTGTGTGTACGCGCATTTGCCACGGCATGTGCCGTCACCGCGACACTCGAGACTTAGGAAAGGATGAGGTTGATGATGAGGACGTTGAGTAATATTGTAAGTAGTAGAGATAATATACTAAAATATTTCAAATTTCAATATCATAAGGTTTGAATACGCAAAAATAACAACAAGTGTGCGCTCCTCCACTCACTGTAGTCGCCCCGCCCTTTCGCAATATTATGCGTAAGAAAAAGTAGTGTTTTGACGGCCGATGTTCTATTTTCTCGCGAAGTGTTGTTGTTTGTTGTTAGTACTTTTTTTAATATTTCAGCGATGAGCTCGAATCTAGACGCGGTGATGCGTCGTCTGAATGAGATGCGACTGTGAGTTAATCTTGTTTATTTTGATTACATTTCATTCTTTGCAGCGAGGGCGAGATGTGCGATGTGAAGATCATCTCCCGTCCGGTAGAAGGAGGGGAGAAGGGGGTGGAAGTGGGTGGTACAAGCTTTGCTGACCGTACTATACTGTTTCAGTTCCTCGCTCATATGAATGTCCTCGCTGCCGCCTCGCCTCACTTCAAGACGATGTTCAATTCGGGATTCAACGAGGCCGTCATTGGAGAAGTGAAGCTGGTACGTATTTTTTACTAAACGGTTTCCAATGTTGTATTTAGGACATGGATCCCGACATGGTGGGAACTCTTCTGGAGTACATGTACACCTGTCACGTCGACGTTAGTGAGTGTTTCTTGGTTATTGTGATCGTCTTATCGATTTCAGATGAGGATAACGCGTCTTGTATTCTCTCCGAGGCGACCTACCTGCAGCTGAAAGACCTGAAGGAGCAGTGTGCCGAGTGAGCAGCCTAATCAATCAATATCAATCAATCAACCTTATCGCTTACACTTAGGTTTCTCATCTCGCATGTTTCTACTGCGAACTGTCTCTCTGTGTGGGAACTGGCTTGTTTATTTTCGTGTGATGAACTGAGAAAGAGGGCGTGGAAAACGGCGTGTGAGGATATCGAGTGAGTGCCTTTGGGTGTACTTTGAATATCGACTTGTTGCAGCGTTCTTATCGACTCGTCCGACTTTGCTGATCTCAACAAGAACGATCTGGTGACGCTGCTGGATGGTGAAAGAAGAGGGAGAGAGAATATGGGATTTTCTGTATGCAGATCCGCTTCTCCGCTGTCGGATACTGTCGCGAGTCTAGCGTCTTCTTTGGAGTGTGCAATGGGTGCGCGCCGATCCCACCAAGCGCACTGTCCACATGCCTAGGTGAGGTCACCAGTGTGAAAATGTCCACTCATTCTCAATCCACAGTCTTCTCGCTCGCGTCAAGTTCTCGTCTCTCGACTGCACCTTCCTGGTCAATGTAGTTGGCAGTGAGTCGCTCGTCACTGGCAACCCCGCCTGCCTCCACATCTACTGTGCTGCGCTGAAGGTACCCTCTCGTTTTCCAAAATTCAATGTAAAAACAACCTAATATTCAGAGGGTTGTTCTCGTTTCGGGCATCCGTTCTCGTGACCGCGTGCCCACCGAGCGGCAGTTGTATTGTACGGAGGCAAAGTGGGAGAGTGCCCCTGATCTGCCCGTCGCTCAGTCTGATACCAAGTGAGTAAGCTCTATTCCCGTAATCTATCAACAATTCAATCATTGAGCTCGTACTCTGTGGCTGCGAACAACAGAATCTACTGGATCTCGAGCGGCTACGCTGCAGTCAGCAACGTGGATTGTGACACTGGTGTGTGTCTGTGCGCTTCTGTTTGATCATAACAATACTCAGGAATGAGCGAGTGGACTCCGATCAGATGCCTAGAGGACGATCGCGTTATCCCACTTGTCTGGAACAATGAGATCTACGTTGAACAAGTAGCTAGGTGATTATATTACTGTTTTTAAAAATTGATTCAGGTTTCAGGCATGTTTTCTTAAAATACTGCATGGAGACGGATACCTGGAAAGCTATTTATAAGCTACCTATCGGGTGTGTGTTTTTGTTTTGTGTACACTGAACGCACTTTTTATACGCACTTTTTATGATTCACGTTTATGATTCACGTAAATACTTGTTGTGAATTTTATACGTGAGCTTTTTGCTGGAACAATTTCAGTTGTAAATTTCCTGCCTTCCGTGTGGAAGCTAAGACTTTCGGTGCAAAGCTATCTTCGCTTCTTGAACCCGAGTGTGAACTTGTGCTTACTTCCGTCGGAGACCGTGTCGCCAGGATCGCCGGGAACATGGTGAATCGATTTTTTTTAAGACGAAATAATTACCTACTTCAGACTTCCTGGTTAGACGCGACTTCGAAGGCGTGGACGGAGAGAGTGGAGCTGCCTGAGGTGTGTGACTTGGATATATAAGGTGATTATCACTTCACTTTACAGGCCCGACTCCTATCAGCTGTGGGAGACTGCGGAGGCCGACTGGTTGTCGCGGGTGGAACACGCAACGGAGACGTGCTCGGATCGGTTGTCGTGAGTCGAGAGAAGGGGAGAGAGAGAGAGAGAGAGAGAGAGAGGGAGAGAGAGAGAGGGAGAGAGAGAGAGGGAGAGAGAGAGAGAGGAACATTCAGATGTTCATCGACGGTGTGTGGCAGTGGCTTCCTCCTCTCGCCGAGCCGCGCTCTGCCGCCTGCCTCGTCTACTGCAACGAGGTGCGTGTCACAATTGTCGTTTACTTCACATCCCACTGGGAGAAACTCGAAAGATGGAAAGAAACTGACCCATTAGATTCACTCCACACCCTCTTGCAGTATCTCTATGTGCTCGGAGGGATGAACGCTGCCGGCGAGTACACCAAGTCCGTCGAGAGACTGCGCATCGAGTGAACAGAGTGGAGGACGAGAGAGGGAGAGGGGAGAGACCGTCTCGTATGTTTCATATCACTTCCTTTTCCATGGCACCATATTGCTTACGTTTCATATTGATCATGTTTTGGTAAATCATTGTTATAGAAATTAAATATAGGCCATTCCCCCTTTCAGCGTACGACAATATCGCTGGCTCGCCAGACAGACGAGAGTTTTATGCAAATTTGCCCCGATTGTATGTTTTTGTGGTCGAACATGGTAAAAATAACGGAAATCGAAAAATCGAGCACTAGAGATCTCTGAGCATTCTATCTGGGCATCTTCTCCAAAAAACTGGGCGCTGTGCGATAAGTTTGAAGAGAGTAATTAAGTTTCGGAGCTTTCCCATTGAAAATCGAGTCAAAATCAAGGACTCTAATTAGAAAACGGACGCGAAAATCAATCGAACACTAGAGATCGATGAGAACTACTGATACCCATCACATATCAAAATTTTGTGAAGATTGCTTAATTCTGAAAGGAGTAATTAACTTTAGAAGATGAAGAGCTCTGCTTCATTAGACTTGCAAATGACTCTCCTTTCCCTAAAAAGAGACCGCCAAGCGCGCGAGTTGCGCGGCCGAATGGTCTCGCACGGGCCGATAACGGTCAATTGATGCCTCAAATGCTGTCTAGTAAACATTCGGCGAAATGACTGCCGTACGATGAACGGGGGGGGGATGCCCTATATTTGTATTTTGTGTAAATGAATGATTCATCATGGTCTGGCTTGATACCGTTGTCGCTCGTTTCCTCTGGCGAACAGCGTCGCTTTTAGAAGATGTCAGGAGTCAGTACTACTAAGAAGAGCCAGTTGGCATCCTGACAAAGTAGCATACAATACGATGATCTATAAAAATAATATGTGTGCCTCAGAATTCGATTATAAAACCCGTCTACGTTACTCGTAAAAATCGTGTCCGGCGTGTCGCGCAAACAGTAGTCAGTATCGCTTATTGGAGGTTGTCCTCGAGGAAGAAATGGACATATGGCCAGAAACACGCAGGAGACATGCACCTCGACGGAGAGCTCGTTGCGGCGACAGAAAGTCCCAGCACGGCTCCCTCACAGTGGCATCGAAATAGTCCCAGAAATACGTTTGCCTTATGTAAATGGTCAGCTCGTGTGTTCTTTATTAACAGTTTTGATAAACAATCTTTATTAAAAGGCCGCGGCCTCAGAAAATCGCATGAACAAAGCTGCATCGGTTACAGTGGGAGAGATAGGTGATTGGATTTTCTAGCGATGAGAAAATGTGGAATAGACAGTGATAAATATGCAAATGTGTGAAGAGTGAGGGCAGGACGTGTAGTCAGCTGACGATCAGCTGATTACTGGATCTGGATTCCGGAGAGCTCGATGTCTCCCTGGATCTGCAGTCCGGTGATGTCGTTGGGGTCCGAGCGGTGAGCGAACGTGCAGAAGCGCTCTCCGTTGATGAACACCTAAAGAGACAATGTACACTCTTCTCATACCAGGCACCGCCTCCTTAAGTCCCGCCCCCACTCACCTGGAAGGCGAACGCCTCGTTGGTGATGGCGAGGTCGAATCCGACTCCCTTCTCGAACGGGTTCTTGCCCTCCTTCTCCTCGTTTCCCCACTCGTTCGCCTGCAGCGCGTTCCTCACCACAACCTGCAAAGTACGAATTAGGCTCCGCCCCCGCAAGCTCCGCCCTACCTTCTCGTCGAAGCGAGGGTTGAAGTGGAGAGCGATGTCTCCGTTCTTGCGCAGAAGGTTCACGTTGAAGCGCTTGCACTGAAACGAGATTATTGATTTATTGATTCATTAGACTATCGATTACCTTCTTCTCGCAGGTTCCGAAGATAAGGAGGCTCTTGCCGACGGCCAGTCCCTGGCTGATTCCGCTCTCATAGGGCACGGGCTGCAATCAAACAATCAATACCAATCGATATCGTTTTGTTTGCATACTTTCACGTTCCCACACGTTTTCCTTTGGAAACAGTCGCGGTGAAAATGCGTTTGCCATAAATGTCAGAGACACGCAAAAGAGTGTGTGATCGCAGAGACGCAGAGATTCGTATGTGTGCATTTCTCAATGACCAAACGCATAGCGGTGTGGTTTTTGTTGAGAGAGAGAGAAACGAATCATCGCCATTTTGTCGTTCAAGAGAGATCGACCCGACGCCATAGTACAGTTCCACCTTCCATTCAAAATGTATCTCTCCGCGGTCGAACAGACTTGAAAGAGAAAAGTGCGAGTGTTGTTTGCGAGCCGCGGACAAAGACTGCACTTGGCCTTTGCGACAAGAACTGCCTAGATCGGCGGGAACCAATCAATGATTTTGAAAGAGGGGGCGTGGCTTGGAGGGGCGGTACTCACGTAGTACTTTCCTCCCCAGTGCACGTGGTTGAGGTAGAGGTCTCCGTCGATGGAGAGGTGGGAGATGGAGGATACGGGCAGACGGTGCTCGTAGTCCTTGAACTCCTTGTGGTCGATGATGATCTGAAAACACTCGTTTTTCTCACTCTCTCTCCCATTTGTACAGTCGCGTGTGCTTTTTCCTCAGAACTCGTCTAATCTTTCCAATCTACAGTTTCCATCACACGTGCAACTTCCGGTGTAAATGTCAAACTATCGGCTATTCTGCACGTTTCGAAATGCACGCAGTCGTTATTTGCGGCGCGCCGGCATCACACCCTCTCTCTCTCCTATCAGTTCTCGCCATGGATTTTACGGATCGCGTTCCGCGTTCGAAAACAACAAAACGCCGATAAGTGCCGAGTGATGATAGCTGGGAAGCGGGCACACGAAACAGCGGTCAAATCGATCGACTCTCTCTTTCCCTCCCCCCCCCCTCTCTCTCTCTCTTTCTCTACCCCCCCCCCCCTCACCTGGAACCTGTCATCGTGGACGCGGATGCGGATGTCGAACGAGTCTCCCTTCTTCAGGGGGTTCGACTTGCGCTCCTCCTTGCCCCACTCGCCGTTCGAGAACGAGTTCAGCACGATCTGCAAGAAATCGATAATGAAAACCGATATTATTGGATTTTACGATTCCGAATAAATATTTGATATTTATCATCGATTTTAAGAGTAATTGTTTTTTGTACAGATGTTGGCACGTCTGTGTGGGAGAGTATCCATTTCCACCCGTCTCTCCTCCGGCCTTCACAGCAAAAACGCAAAACTTTTTCTGCTCCATCCCATCTTTTTCGGTATTCCGTCGAGGCAACCAGCCGGAATAGACTAATGGTCCGGTAAATGTATGAGTGTAGATGATATGATACTCAGTCTAGATCTACGCAGTCAATCTGATGATAAGTCCTCACCTTGCCCTCGTCGAAGCGGACCGAGATGTGGAGGGGCACGTCGTTGCCGGAGAAGTCGGCAGACTTGGAGTGCAGGTTCACGGTGAAGCTGCAAGAAGGATTCTCTCTCTCTCTCTCTTTCTCTACTCTTTCTCCCTTCCTTTTTCTCTCCCTCTCCTGCTCTTCACTCACCGCTGGCTCTCATCGATGGTGGATCCGCGGACGATTAGGGTCTGTCCGGGCTCGATCTTCTCCTGCAGCAGGCTGCGGTACGGCACCGGCTGAAAAAACAATCAATAAATCGATAAACAATCAATAAATAACCACCATGTCGGTGCCTTGGATATGCCAGTGCAGCACATCGAGTATCAGTATCATGCGCCGAATACGAGAATAGTAACCAGCTGTTTCGGGGTGGCAGCGGATTGAGGCGCCAGCGGAATGGCTATATCGCGTGTTGTGGGTGAGGGTGATGGTGGAATAGCAGTGGTCGCGCCCCCGGGGAGGAGGCAGCCACACACAGACACAATCAGATTGCGCCTCACACGGGAAGTTTACGGAAACGCGTGTGGAAAAACGAGACAAACACCCAGCAGATTGACTGCAGAAAACTAGCAGCAGAAAAGTGGGAGGAGTGTGAATAATGCTTCGCAGTCTCCGAAAGCGACGGGGTCACCTAGCGACTGGCGCAAAAAAGTGCTACTATTATTGAACTTGCTCCATAATCCAGAAATCTCGTTTTGAGGATAAACGCCTCACCATAGAGCGGCGGTGGTCGTAGAAGAAAATGTGAGGCTGCGTGGCCATACTGTGCGCGCGTGTAGTCAGAGACTGGCCGGTTGTGACAAGTCGGAGGGGCTATATCAGCCCGCTCTCTCCACCCCCGGCGTTTTTGCGCGGCGCGGTTGACTCAACACCTTTATCAATGCCTTATGTGGGTGTCGGCCGAATCACACCGGGCCCGTATGCGAGTTGATTCATCTAACGACCCTTTGGAGGGTATAAAAGGGTGTCCACCCAAGTTTTGTATCGGAGTGAATCATTTGTAGGGAAATGTCGCGATCCTACATGCTACTGTTTCTCGTTTCCATGACATTTCGCCTAGTTTCAACAACATTTCGGGCGCAGGAGCAACAATAGGGATTGAGAGAGATTGGGGGAGAGGGAGAGAGAGAGAGCCATTCCGGCCGCGCGACCTCCCTCTCAATTCTACGCCACATGCTGTTTGCGCGTTTTTTCAACCCAATGTGATCTGCACTAGACTCAAACGAAGAAAAGAAGACGGCTCGTTTACGGTTATTGCAAACACATTGTGAGACCGGATGGCTTTGCGCAACTTTCTTCCCCACTCACCACTCAGACAATAAAACTAAAATAAACAATTCGATAAACTCACGTAGGACTTGGTCTCCTCAGTCATGATGGTTGTTGGTTGATCGGAACTACCTGAAATAACCATCATATTTGTAGACACGGAAAATACATGAGAAGTATTCAGTGTTAAAAAAAACGCGAGTGTTAGCGAAACGAAATAGGATTGAAAATTCAAACGACCTGCGATCAACAAGCGCGAAAACATACGCAGGCACTGAGAGAAGGGAAAAGGGAGAGGCGGGTGCGGGGGGCGAGGGAGCAGGGAAGCAGAGTGCGCAATGTGCGTAGACGCAGAGGACAGAGAGGAGAGAGTGCGAGGAGACAGGAGGCGGGAGACGGAAACAGTGGCACACACACACACAAACAATAATGAGTCACGGGGTGATAGTCTCGATCTGATGATGATGATGTGAGTCACTCATCAGGTATCGCTTTTCTCGAAACGTTTCTCGTTTGAAAAGAAAGGGGTGTGGCAGTAGGCGATGCACCCGACCGACTATTACACCGGACTCTCTCGAAATGTGTGTGCTTGTGAGTGTGTCTTTGTGGTGTCGCAGCAGCGGGGCGGGGATTGCGGTGGCGGGAGAAATAAAAACAATCTGGTGGCTAGGATCTCTCACCGTTCACAGATGGGTCCGATTGAATCGATTCGGCATCAGCGACGTGGTTGGATGGAATCGACTCAGATCCAGCGACGTGGACCACTTGAACAAAATCGGATTCCGCAGAGTGGTCGTGGTCAGATGGAGTAGTATCGGAATTAGCGACGTGGTCCGATGGAATCGCATCAGATTCAGCAACGTGGTCGTGGTCAAATGGAGTAGACTCAGATTCAGCGACGTGGATCGAGTGAATAGACTCGGATTCAGCAACGTGGTCGTGGTCAGATGGAGTAGACTCGGATTCAGCGACGTGCTTCAATGGGATCGACTCAGATTCAGCAACGTGGTCGTGGTCAGATGGAGTAGACTCGGATTCAGCGACGTGCTTCGATGGGATCGACTCAGATTCAGCAACGTGGTCGTGGTCAGATGGAGTAGACTCGGATTCAGCGACGTGCTTTGATGGGATCGACTCAGATTCAGCGACGTGGACCGAGTGAATAGACTCGGATTCAGCAACGTGGTCGTGGTCAGATGGAGTAGACTCGGATTCAGCGACGTGCTTCGATGGGATCGACTCAGATTCAGCAACGTGGTCGTGGTCAGATGGAGTAGAGTCGGATTCAGCGACGTGCTTCGATGGGATCGACTCAGATTCAGCGACGTGGACCGAGTGAATAGACTCGGATTCAGCAACGTGGTCGTGGTCAGATGGAGTAGACTTGGATTCAGCGTCGTGCTTCAATTGGATCGACTCAGATTCAGCAACGTGGTCGTGGTCAGATGGAGTAGAGTCGGATTCAGCGACGTGCTTCGATGGGATCGACTCAGATTCAGCGACGTGGACCGAGTGAATAGACTCGGATTCAGCAACGTGGTCGTGGTCAGATGGAGTAGACTCGGATTCAGCGACGTGCTTCGATGGGATCGACTCAGATTCAGCGACGTGGATCGAGTGAATAGACTCGGATTCAGCAACGTGGTCGTGGTCAGATGGAGTAGACTCGGATTCAGCGACGTGCTTCGATGGAATCGCATCAGATTCAGCAACGTGGTCGTGGTCAGATGGAGTAGACTCGGATTCAGCGACGTGCTTCGATGGAATCGCATCAGATTCAGCAACGTGGTCGTGGTCAGATGGAGTAGAATCGGATTCAGCGACGTGCTTCGATGGGATCGACTCAGATTCAGCGACGTGGACCGAGTGAATAGACTCGGATTCAGCAACGTGGTCGTGGTCAGATGGAGTAGACTCGGATTCAGCGACGTGCTTCGATGGGATCGACTCAGATTCAGCAACGTGGTCGTGGTCAGATGGAGTAGAGTCGGATTCAGCGACGTGCTTCGATGGGATCGACTCAGATTCAGCGACGTGGACCGAGTGAATAGACTCGGATTCAGCAACGTGGTCGTGGTCAGATGGAGTAGACTTGGATTCAGCGACGTGCTTCAATTGGATCGACTCAGATTCAGCAACGTGGTCGTGGTCAGATGGAGTAGAGTCGGATTCAGCGACGTGCTTCGATGGGATCGACTCAGATTCAGCGACGTGGACCGAGTGAATAGACTCGGATTCAGCAACGTGGTCGTGGTCAGATGGAGTAGACTCGGATTCAGCGACGTGCTTCGATGGGATCGACTCAGATTCAGCGACGTGGTCGTGGTCAGATGGAGTAGAATCGGATTCAGCGACGTGCTTCGATGGGATCGACTCAGATTCAGCAACGTGGTCGTGGTCAGATAGAGTAGAGTCGGATTCAGCGACGTGCTTCGATGGGATCGACTCAGATTCAGCGACGTGGACCGAGTGAATAGACTCGGATTCAGCAACGTGGTCGTGGTCAGATGGAGTAGACTCGGATTCAGCGACGGGCTTCAATGAAATCGACTCAGATTCAGCGACGTGGTCGTGGTCAGATGGAGTAGAGTCGGATTCAGTGACGTGCCTTGATGGGATCGACTCGGATTCAGCGACGTGGACCGAGTGAATAGACTCGGATTCAGCAACGTGGTCGTGGTCAGATGGAGTAGAATCGGATTCAGCGACGTGCTTCGATGGGATCGACTCAGATTCAGCGACGTGGACCGAGTGAATAGACTCGGATTCAGCAACGTGGTCGTGGTCAGATGGAGTAGACTCGGATTCAGCGACGTGCTTCGATGGGATCGACTCAGATTCAGCAACGTGGTCGTGGTCAGATGGAGTAGAGTCGGATTCAGCGACGTGCTTCGATGGGATCGACTCAGATTCAGCGACGTGGACCGAGTGAATAGACTCGGATTCAGCAACGTGGTCGTGGTCAGATGGAGTAGACTTGGATTCAGCGACGTGCTTCAATTGGATCGACTCAGATTCAGCAACGTGGTCGTGGTCAGATGGAGTAGAGTCGGATTCAGCGACGTGCTTCGATGGGATCGACTCAGATTCAGCGACGTGGACCGAGTGAATAGACTCGGATTCAGCAACGTGGTCGTGGTCAGATGGAGTAGACTCGGATTCAGCGACGTGCTTCGATGGGATCGACTCAGATTCAGCGACGTGGTCGTGGTCAGATGGAGTAGAATCGGATTCAGCGACGTGCTTCGATGGGATCGACTCAGATTCAGCAACGTGGTCGTGGTCAGATAGAGTAGAGTCGGATTCAGCGACGTGCTTCGATGGGATCGACTCAGATTCAGCGACGTGGACCGAGTGAATAGACTCGGATTCAGCAACGTGGTCGTGGTCAGATGGAGTAGACTCGGATTCAGCGACGGGCTTCAATGAAATCGACTCAGATTCAGCGACGTGGTCGTGGTCAGATGGAGTAGAGTCGGATTCAGTGACGTGCCTTGATGGGATCGACTCGGATTCAGCGACGTGGACCGAGTGAATAGACTCGGATTCAGCAACGTGGTCGTGGTCAGATGGAGTAGACTCGGATTCAGCGACGTGCTTCGATGGAATCGCATCAGATTCAGCAACGTGGTCGTGGTCAGATGGAGTAGACTCGAATTCAGCGACGTGCTTCGATGGGATCGACTCAGATTCAGCGACGAGGATCGAGTGAATAGACTCGGATTCAGCAACGTGGTCGTGGTCAGATGAAGTAGACTCGGATTCAGCGACGTGCTTCGATGGAATCGCATCAGATTCAGCAACGTGGTCGTGGTCAGATGGAGTAGACTCGAATTCAGCGACGTGCTTCGATGGGATCGACTCAGATTCAGCGACGTGGACAGAGTGAACAGACTCGGATTCAGCAACGTGGTCGTGGTCAGATGGAGTAGACTCGGATTCAGCGACGTGGACCGAGTGAATAGACTCGGATTCAGCAACGTGGTCGTGGTCAGATGAAGTAGAGTTGGATTCAGCGACGTGGATCGAGTGAATAGACTCGGATTCAGCGACGTGGTCCGTTTGGGTCCACTCGGATTCAACAGCGCGATCCGATTGTTTTGATTCGAATTCAAGAACGCGGTTCGTTGAAATCGACTCGGATTCGACGACGTGGTTCGATGACAACGATTTGGATCCAACAACGTGGTTGGATTGAATCGGTTCGAATTTAACACCGTGGTTCGATTGAATCGAGTCGAATTGAGCAACGTCCGTCATTCCGATTTAGATCAAAATAGACGTCACAGACAGCCGGTGGGCACAACAGAGAATTAGAGCGGATTCCGCTACTGACACCCCGTGGTAGCTCTTTTGCCTTATGAGGGTATGATTGTTCAAACATGCATTTGCGCGTGACATTATTTACACACACACTGGAACATGATTTCAATAAAGAGGTGCAAACAGAATGCAAACAAAATGCCGGAGTGATCTTGATGGATTGATCTTTTACATCTTACAACAGAGCGCATTCTGGGCGTCTATCGTAACGAAATATTGCCAAAACATTGTCCAGCGATACGTGCCGAAATCGGCGTGAGAAAATGGGATGTGTAAATCAAATTGAGCGTTCGCACAGAAACGTGGAGTAAGAGGGACGTCGCACAATGTGGTGGTAGTTGTTGTTTACGACGACCATAGTAGGCATTGAGAAGACAACAATACCGCGGGGTCGCACAGAAAGAAACAGAGATGCGTTGCTTGCCTATGGGAGCCTCTCTTTCTCTCTCTCTCTCTCACTCCCATTCCACTACGACTTAGCGACAAACTCTCAGTGTCAGCCGTGGCTGGAAATAGCGGAATAGCGCGCGCCAACGAGAGAGCGCGGGCTATGAAGGCCACCCGGGCATGCGAAACATCTGAATTATATTGCAACATCGTGACCGGTTTGCTGGGCGGTGGGCGAAATCGCGTGCGTAACTTACTTTCAAAATATCGATCACGATTGCAATTAGGTATTCTCTCTCGGCATTGACAGAGAGCGTATGTCGCGCATGCTTCAATATGCGCGGATATGGGGATTGTTGCTCCACTAGGCAGGCCTAAGCTGACAATAACGCCCATATTGATTATTGATCTCCTATCAACACATGACTATTCGACACGTCGTCGCGTGCTCGAATGTTTACTCTTTCCATTGATTGTCATATTCAGAGCCGCGCAAATGGAAAAGGGGGAAGGGGGTGTGGAAAGAGAGACGACGGGGGAAGAAACTTTCGCATGGTTAGCCAAACTTTCTCTCTCCCCTTTCATGCGCGAGTAAGCAAAAGAGAGAGAGAGAGAGAGAGAGAGAGAGAGTAGCGGAGAGACGAAAAGTAAACCATGAAATTCGGGGGGAAACTACACTTTCATGGGATTATATTTCAAACATCGCTCTAGTCAGTGCGAGTAAAAGAGCAGTGAAAGAACCATCGAGAACTCGGAATAGGGTGTTTTGACGAGTGTTATCAGTGTGTGACAATGACCTTGATTACATCACTGATGACAAATATTTACGCCTACCGACGATGTTAGGGAAGAGTTCGAATAGAGTGCGTGAAATGAAGGAAATTCGATAATCTTGAGACATACCAATTCTAACAATAATCAAACACTTGAAAACATAATAGAAAGACGGGAAACCGTCACGCAAAATAAACACTCGTCGTATGAAGATACGAGAAAAAGCGGGAGCAGAGAGAAACACTAACTAAAATTGCATCGCGGCAGCCTCTGTGCACGCCGCCCTGCGTCTCTTGTTATCCCCCACACTCTCACCGCCTGCTCGTCTGCCTTCTCCTAGGATGCCGAGCTCTCTCGTGCTATCGATCCGGAGGCAGCGAGTTGCGCAGTGAGACTGGCAGTAAACACCCAACCAACACCCCGATGAAATGAGTAGTCAGCGATGCCCGAGGCAGAGATCATCACATATTTCATATACGATATATTTTATATAGTGTGCACATTTTACAGGGTGAGTTTCGATGAGACTTTCTCGGAAGTTGTGTGTGATGGATTGGAATTCGCTTCGATCTCTTCCTCCGCGAACACAAAAAACGAGATGCGGTCGCGGGTGAGGACGGCGAATTTCTGAAAGTAGAAATGTCATGAATGTGCAATTTTCACAATTACGCGAATTGCCTGCTTGATCCCGGTGGGATTACAAAACAGATGATGAAAAATCAAGTGATCCACCATTAACACTCGTACCGTTTACACGACAGCCGATGCTGAAGAGCGTTTGATCAAGTACAAAAAATGTGCAATTTTCTTAGATAATTTAATTAATACCACCTGTTCGTGGAGTTTGACGATGGCTCGCGCGTCCTCCGTGTCACACTGGAAAAAGCGCGCCCGCCGCTTGCGCCTGCAATCGCATTACTACTTCAAACAACCTCAAAAAATTTCGAATTACTTGAAATCACTTTGCAATATCTTCGAATTACTTCGAAGTACTTGGTATAAAAATTTGAAAAGACTGTGCCTTTGCCAGTTCTTCGTCACTTACCCTCTGGGTAGCAGGGCCCACTTGCTGACAGTGCCGTGTCTGGTGAGAGTGAATAGGTGGCCGGCCGACCAGCGCACATCCACTGTCCACTCGGATGGGGGAAAGGAGAAGAGGTGCGTGAGACTGAAGGAATCTTTCTGAAGGAATCTTTCGCGCCTCGAATGATCCCTCCATTGCACCTCGAACGCACACAGTTGGGAAATGTGGAAAAAAATCAGGGAGAAAAGATTATGATTATGAAAAGTTATGACAGTTGCGACTACCTGTTATTCTTATCGTAGATCTTGCAGATTTGGTGTTTCCTCGAGTATATGAAAAATTGGCCGGCATCGAGCGGCCCGCACTTGTCGCTTTTGTACTGCAACGTTTCATTTATAAATTATAATTATTGATTTTGTAGGTGATTTCACAACTACCAGTTCATCGTCGATTGCATCGTAGTCTTCGGAATCGTGCGATATAATCACGCATCCGGATAAAGAGATTATATAGAACTTGTGGTTGAAGGTGAAACAAGAGTGAAGGTCAGTGTAGAGAGGCGATACGGTTGCCACACTGAACATGTTACTTTTATTGTTGACAACCGAAGATCACACCATTTTATGTCGTCCGCGCCTGTGTATTTCAGCAGTTCTCCCGTGTCTATCAACACGTAAAAGTTGTCGTCTACGAAATTGATCGACACGATGTTCTCGGCGAAGCTACAGCATTGGTTTCTATATATTTAACACAATGCCACCCACTCGTGGCTTTGCAGGCTGTGCAGATTTGCAAAAGTCGTCAAATGCATGGTCGACTCGTTGACAGCCTGAATATCGATGACTCCCCATTCTGTATAGCTTCCATACCACAATATGATTGCCTTTAGTATACAGTCGCAGTTTCTCCGTTCCGTTCGACTGCAGTGGAAACGACGAACTTTGCTGAATATTTGTTCTAATTATCTCTTATCGTTGTATCATACCAATAGATTCTGGAACGATCTCAGCTCGACGAGTAGGCCCCCCTTCTTCGTCCGAACCAGCATCACGAACGTTTTCTGGAATATCACATACATATTATTCACTCATAATTACCCGGTCTTGCGTCTCTCTTTCGCCCATTCACTCATTCATTCAATGTATCTCCCTCTCCCTCTCTCCTCGTCTTCTTTTCCCAAACCAGTCCTCCTCTCTTCACACAACACCGCACGCACACATTTTCATAACCCGAGATCCGGCAATATTACTGTTTTCCATGTATTTTAGTAAGTATGGTATGTTTACTGGTTTTGTTGTTGTGGTGGTGTGTGCGAAAGTCGTCGTCGGAATTCCGCTCTTTTCTCCCAACGCGTGGCGGGTGAAAAGAACAAGAAAGAGAGTCAAAGTGAATGACACAATATTAGCGGCAATGTGATTTCTCGAATCCACATAATCAAAGGCGACACGACATGTCTGCGCTCTCTCAGTTATTCACGCTCTCTCGCATCTCTCTCCCGACTGACCTATATCATATACCTGTTCCCATCTCGTGCATAAGAAAGAGAAGAGAGACAGATACCTGGATATTGTCCGTTATATGTATCAATATTAACTATTTTATGTCTTTTATCAATATTTTTCAGATGTTTTAAGAATGTCGGAGGGGTGGAGGAAAACTGTGATTTTCTGTATTGCCGGCTATTCGGTGCTGCATGTGTTTTACTACGTGAGCTGCCTATTTTCCATCACATATGAGAGCCGCGTGTTCACTGATAAGGTATTTTTCGTTTGAAAACACTTTTTTATTTCAATTTTCAATGAAAGTTTCCAAGGCAAGCCGGGACAGACCTCTTTTCTAGGAATTGAGCGACGGTCCGCTACTGTGGAAGCCTCGCAAGCTCGGAAAGAATGAGAAAGGCGTGATTCAAGCGGTGGCCCTTCTCTATCCGGTGAGAGCGACTGTTGAGCTATCGGAAGAAGACCACTGTCGTTTTCAGAGCGCCTTCGATCCACCGGAAGAGGACTCTGAACCCAACGCCACTCTGCCCGCCATTACCGAGCAGTTCTATAAGGTCGGACAAAACAATCTCTGCAACAAATGTGTAGATTTGAATTCAACAAACGCAAAACGTCTGTCTCAACTCTTATTTTCATGTGTGATTCAGAAAGGTAAGTATATGTAACGAATCACTTTTCTAGAATCTCACATCGCTCGCCATGGAAATTCACAAGCAACACGACGATTTCGTGTATTTCACGTTCGTCAACCCCGCGTACGAACGGCTCACGCTCAACTGGCTGTGCAATGTGGCAGAGATGGGGGTAAGAGGAGAGAGAGAGAGAGAGAGAGAGAGAGAGAGGGGGGAGAGAGAGGGGGAGAGAGAGGGAGAGGGAGAGAGAAGGTGAGAGAGAGGAAGGGAGGGAGGGAGAGAGGAAGGGAGAGAGAGAGGGAGAGAGAGAGGCTGAGAGAGAATCCCCTCCAGTCCACCCTCAACCGCACTCTCATCGTGGCGACCTCCTCCTCGGTGTGCGACAGCGTGCGTCACGCATGGCAAGAAGTAAGCGACTTTATATATTTTTTTCTTTTTTATGTAGAGCGCTTTCATTTTTTTCATTGGCCGACTGTATTTCATTGTTATCAGTTTCCGAATAATCATGCACTCTGTGAAGCACATGTGAAACCAGAAAATCTTTTTTTTTCGCGTTTTTTTGTGAACGTTCAGATGAGATGTGGAACTTATGCAGTGTGGTGTTGATGTTCTGCATCACATCAGTATTTTTATTGCTATTTTTATATGCCTTCACAATGGTAGTATTGCTGAATGTGTTGCATCTCATTTTCATGTGTGCATTGAAACGTAAATAAAAAAATCGACACCATTCGAGACTACAGTTAGTATAATAATCATGTAGAACTCCAACATAATCAATATCCAATCTTTCAGTATCATTTAATATAATTCAATATTAATATCCACCAATAATCATCTATGTATGTGGAATGTAGGACCTTTCATGAATCCTCATGTTAGCGGAAACAAAGTTAGCGTGACGTATTTACGGGACGAGACTGTGATGTGTGAATTGAATCAATTCACTGCCGATAGAATTCGAACGAAATCACGAATTGGATATCTGATCAGAATCAGAATAATTGTCTCGGATCAAGTAGCACATTACAATATGTGATGTTCTGATGTCGAATGTATCGCACACGGTTCAGGTGCACTGTCTCTCCCTGTCTCTCTCCTCCTATAGGGGAGCACTGGACTGGGGAAAGCAGAGCTACATCAACATGCTCACCATGCGGATGGGAATGATGCGGAGGATGGCGGAGGTGGGTGGAGCAGCAACCGCTCTCTCTCTCTCTCTCTCTCTCTCTCTCTCTCTCTCCGCCTCTCACTCTATGCCTATCTCTCTATGCCTACCTCTCTCTCCCTCCCTCCCTCTCTCTCTCTCTCTCTCTCTCTCTTTCTCTCTCTCTCTCTCTCTCTCTGCCTTTCTCTCTTCCTTCCATCCTTCCATCTCTATCTTTTACCATCTTATCACACCAACATTTCCATGACCTGTCTTTTCACCTTCTCTCTCTTATGTACTTGCGCATAAAAATGAGTTATGAATATTCCATCCACAGGCCTCGCTCCCGTTCGTCCTGTTCGAGTCGGACGCAGTGTGGCTGCGCGATCCCTCTGCCCTCGTCGCCAATCGGACGATGGTCGAAGACGCCGACATCATAGTGCCAGTCAAGGGATACGAGCAGAAGGTCAATTGACGGTCACTTTAACCACGCATCTCTGACAAGCGGCCAGTCGCTTCGACTCCCTGCACAGTTCGAAACAGACAGACAGCTGTACTCATCTACTGTCTGCCTGTCTCCATATCTCCCTATTCTCTAGTCTTTTCGGGCTTGAAACACAGAATGGCAATCAGACACGTGCAGGGTCTCACTCTGGCCTTCGACCCGATGGTCGTCCTGCCGACGAACGGCACACGCGAGCTGTTCGCGGAGATGGAGAGGAGACTGGAGGGCGACAAGAAGCTCTACGACCAGGTTGGACATCTTACTCTTTCTATACCTCTTCTGTCTCTCCTCTAGGTCGTAAGAAGGAAATTTCTTTAGTAGAAATATAGGGGAAGCTAGAGGGGCACATGACAGTGCTGTCTCTCAGGACGTGCTCGACTCTCTGTGCACCTCCCAGTGGCGCGGCGTCGTCTGCCGCACGTTCGAGTACGACGAGATCGCTGACGGAAAGTGGTACGTACAAATTTCTTAGAGTCAGTTTTTTTCCTGGCAAACACCCTCGCAAACGGATCTCAGAACGGCCGCCTGCGCAGAAGGTGCTTTTTGATATCTAATCGATAGTACCGGTTTTTAGAAAACGACTATGATCACACGTTTCACAGCCGATTTATCGAGCTGTTTTATTTCCTATGCGCCAATTCGCCTTCTCTTGCACTTGCTGTGGCATCATATAACGACGCAACGGAACACTGACTGAACTTTGAGGATCTCTAGACACTAGAGAGCCTTTTGCGGCCATTAGGAAATCTACCACATAACCCTAATACCACGTACCATCATACCACATTCCACCATGTGGTATGTATTTATTCCTAATTGCCGTCTTTTGCAGGTTCAAGCTGTCTGAGGCGGAGCGTCTCCGTTTGAAAACCCGTCCCTACATCGCCAACAACAACTTCTACGTGGGAGTAGGCAACAAGGTCGGACCCATCCCATAAGTAATAACATTATGTACTTGTATGCTACGTTTCACGTCATCTGTATAAACGCGCAGCGACGTTAACCATCAATCCAGAAAACCTATTTCGTCTTTTATGAAAACATAAAAAAATTGTTTAGGAGACGCGTCAAGCCATGAACAGGATGTGGTTTCTCTCCGGCAAGAACAACTTCTGCATGAAGACGAAAGTACGGAAGCTACTCGCAATTTATAAGGAATGATTGGAGATTGTTGATGAACACAGTCCACAGTGAGACAATTATACGGGTACCGAATGCTGTGATTGTAGGTAGTGTGAGTACATAACTTCGTTGTTGGTATAAATGTATTTTGGATGTTGACTTGCTTAAAATATTGCTTACGTTTCATACTGCTCATGAAACGACACAGTGAGCGGGATGAACAATTGATAGTTGAAATGAGAGAGAATAATAACCATAAAAACGTTCCTAATTGTGCATATACTAGGAAGACCTGTACACTGACCACTCTCCCAAGACCACCCACCCTGTCCTCATTGTATACGGTTTATGTACTTACACAACCGTACCATATACCTGTACCTGAAAATTCAACACCTGTTCATTGCCTATTTCCCCACCCACCCTGTCCTATACGGTTTTTGTACCTTCACAACCGTACCAAATTCCATATATATATATGTTATTGAATAGCTGTATCTCCACCCACCCTGTCCTCATTGTATACGGTTTATGTACTTACACAACCGTACCATATACCTTTACCTGTAAATTGCACACCTGTTCATTGCCTATTCCACCACCCACCCTGTCCTCATTGTACACGGCGGCCTCTATCCGTCTGGCTCCCTCGCACACTGGTCGGATGTCGAATGTGACACTCCGCGTCGGCGAGTCGTGCAACCACTGCTGCAGCTGAAACGTGTACGAGTAGAGTACGGTAGTAGTGTTATTTATTATACGGTAGTAGTGTTATTGTATATATGTCACTGAATACCTGTATCCTCAACCCACCCTTAGAGTGAGTGAGTTTCCGCGGCATGTATTTACGTATTGTCGTGGTCGTGGAGAACATTTTCGGGTTTCAATTGACATTCAAAGTACATCCAAAACCGCTCTTCTCGTAGGTGGAGATTTCGATGTGTAGCTTTGTCAGGATACTGCGTGCCCCCACCGGACACCTTTCTTCATTGTTCTAATCGGCTCAATCTGAATTAGAAGTCATATACGAATTGCTGAGTTTACGGGTATTGTGCAATATCACCATGTTGATCACCATATCTGCTTGCAGAAGTTTGAAAAAATGCTAACATAATGTTAGAGGAAGATTGCATGTTTTAATTCACCCACACTAATATCATTGCCCTGAAACGCATACTAAGCGCGCAACTAGCTCAGCATTTTCCGATCGAAAAAAATCGTGCTCTAGTTTAGTTGGCACCGTAGTATATGAATGATGCGGACTGCAGATTTTCTTTGGTGTTCATATATCTTGTGGAACGTCTGACATGACCAAGTGGGGAAGTGGGGTAGTGGTAACGCTCTCGCTTACCAAGCAACTGCTCGTGGTTTCGAACCTGGGTACCTCTGCAATGTTTTGTCAAATTTGAGAGAGAGAAAGAGAGAGAGAAAGAGAGAGAGAGAGAGAGAGAGAGAGAGAGAGAAGAGAGTCGCGACTTTTACACGGATTTGAAACGTATCAATCAACTACTTATCCAAAATCGCTATATCCTGACTATACATCAAGTGCATACGTTACGTCACAAGGATGTATGTACCTTAGCCATCCTTCTTGAAACGTGTCATGTTGCAGTTGTGAGAGCAAAGCCTCAGCAAAGCACATACATATTTTCAGTGATCTTATCTCGCAGGTGTGGATTTCACACTCAAGAGTCACCGAGTGTCACCCCATGAGTTCAGAGTTCAGAGTAGAAAGGCCGAACGCATATTCTCTCTCTCCCTCTCTCTACTCTCTCTCTCTCTCTCCCTCTCTCTACTCTCTCTCTCTCTCTCCCTCTCTCTACTCTCTCTCTCTCTCTCTCTCTCTCTCTCTTTGCAAACTACCCCCAGCCGCGTCACTCTACAGCCAGTAGACGAATTATTTTGTCTTTTGTGTTAGGGAATAATTCAATAAAGGGAAGTGGGCGATAACAAACAAAACAAGAGTGAATGGAGGGCTGGAGAGAGCGAGAGAGAGAGAGAGAGAGAGATAAAGAGAAAGAGAGAGAGAGAGAGAGAGAGAGAGAACACAAATGCATTCCAGAAATAGGAGAATACGGCTGGTGAGAATCGTATACCTTGCGAGAGTCTCCCGTAAAATTTATTCGAGAATGTTCCGATCTTCATTTCTGCTCAATGTGTCAGTCCTTGGACTAGAAATCACACAAAACAAGGTTTCACCTCTAAAAACTTTGACCACACTTCCGAAACTCGACCCTAGCGAGCATAAGGCCATAGGGCATATGGCCGAGAAAAGTAACTAGAAACACGTAGCATCTTTCAGTCCAGATCAGTGCGCTACAATAACGAATGGTATCGAAATTTCTAAATGGTATAGTACAGTTACAGTTAGTTACAGTAACAGTTATATTACAGTTGGACACACCACCTCTTGTTTGTGGATGTTGGCGGAGAGGTGTCGCAGCATGCGCTCACTCGCCGACTCTGTGTACTCGGCCGGTCGAAGCGATATCGCCAGATCGCAGTCCGCGGACACATCCTGAAAGCATCAACTGAAACAGGAACGATCCTGAAAAGGTTGAAACTGCAAGGGCTTGAGAGTTTTCTGATATCGGATTGATAGAGATGGACATGGCACATGGGGAGTCTTTGAATGTTCTCTTCATATTTCTTAGGAAATGTGAATAGGACCTACGAGCCTACACCGGAGTTCCTACACCGACAAGGGATCCCGACAATGCACAATCCTTTCCTCACTCTTTGCACGAGAGGGAAAATGAGAGCTTATATTTTGAACAGATATCATGTCGTTTGTCGTTGTTCCTTGAACAGTTTTACAGCCGAGTCCTGCTCTGTCATCTCCAGAGAGTTGGAAAACCACGAGGAGTGAGAGAGAGAGAGAGAGAGAGAGAGAGAGAGAGAGAGAGAGAGAGGAAAGATAAATGCTATCCATTCAGCTATCCTTTATCTCACCCCAACCACACCCCCAACAATTTGTCGATCACACCTCCTTTTCACATAATTCCCTCTCTCGCATATTCTCTCTCACTTTATCCCATTCTCTCTCTCGCCTCCGACTCGCCTCAACTCTTTGTGCCTCTTTTTGCGTGGACTAATTTGAACCGGGCATCAAACCTGGCAGCTTGCGGCGAAGAGAGAGAGAGAGAGAGAGAGAGAGAGAGAGAGAGAGAGAGAGGGAGGGAGGGAGGGAGCTCGTAGCTGCATACTTGTGTGTTTACGAGTGAGAGCCACTTCACCCCATCCGTCCCTCTATTCTTTCGGACGCTCTCTATCTTTCTCTCTTCCAGTCGGTTCTATGTGGTTGCTGGTTGCCTATTCCCATCCACACTTTGTCGTATTGTCTGCAATGTACCTCTCAATTGAAAGTCTCCCACATCTCTCTCTCTTTCTCTCTCTCTCTCTCTCTCTCTCTCTCTCTCTCTCGGTGTCTTTTCCAATCTGCAATAGGTGAATTCACTTTGCCCATTTTGTCTCCAAGCCCCCGTGGTTGGAAGGGGGTTGTTTGGGCGCTTCTTAAAGAGTGCGTCCGCCTTGGACGCTTGATCCTCTCTTTCTCTCTCTCTCTCTCTCTCTCTCTATTTCTATCTCTCTCTCTCTCTCTCTCTCTCTCTCTCTCTCTCTCTCTTTCTCTCAACTGCCCAGCTGTCGCTTGTGTAACTATTACTCGTATTCCCACAACCTTGTTCCTCTTCTCTCTATCTCTCTCTCTCTATCTCTCCCCTCTCTCTCTACCTCTAGGTAGTAACCCGATCTCTGACAGATCACAACATTCCTGCAATCAATCGGAATCTGTCTGTCCGCTGTCAACACTGTGTTCTGGAAGACTCGAGGGAACACGATACTATATCATTCTGACATGAGGCACAATGATATTGTCTGTTAGCTCTCACTTTTCATGTTTCCTTCACAAACTGTACTAATCGCCACTTTGTTTGATTCTAAATGTAACTATATAATCTCATCAGAACTTGATCCATTCCTTTTTTTGCTTTTGTCTGATGAGATAGAGATAGAGATAGATAGAGAGAGAGAGAGAGAATGAGAGAGAGAGAGAGAGAGTCGGTCGCACCTCCGTCCGCACGCTGTCTGTCTGCTGTCCCCTGTGTGTCCGGCCAGCCAGCTGCCCATCCGACTGCGTCTCCCTCTCCTCGTATCGCGTGCGCTGCAGGGTCGTCGACTTCTGCTCGCGACTAGGAACTATCTGCAAGGCTTCTTATGAACAAGGCTTTCCCGGGCAACTAGTGGTCAGTCCTTCATAACATGTTTTTTTTACCCTCGCACTAAATGATGTGTGTATCCTGTATGCTCGATGTCTGCATGTCTCTTCCCTGCTGCCCACCTCGAGTATGGTCTCTGCCGGTCGGACAGTCACCACCACCCTCCTCCTCCTCCCGCCCCTCCCCTCGCCACAGTAATCCTCGTTCTCGGACAGAGACGACAGAGACTCTGCAACTGGATCTGATAGCTTTCACTGTGTCTTCCTGACATTTTTTGATTGACTATGTGAACTTGTGCTTTTTTTCATTTGCGATTTCAGTTATTCTAAACGCGCCGTCGTTTGACTATGATCATTTTTGTGAATTTGAGATTTAAGATTTTGCATTTCGCCGTCGTTGCTTACTGTAAGTAGTAGAGTGTGAAGAAGTCGGAGTAAACGTGCATATTCATTGAGAGAATTGCGTTGCCTTATTTGTCAATGAATGACGCACCCATTTTCACACCCACAGCTTCGATGTGTGATCTCACACGGGGATTTCGTCTGCCCGAAGCTTTTCACCACAAAACAATCTTTCGAGGGCGAATTAGAGCTGTGCGAGTGAGAGTGGAGTGAGAGAGAGAGAGAGAGACGGAGAGAGTCCCGTTTTCGCCTACGCGCAACATATTTTCGTCAGCCTCCCATTCTCTCTCTCCCTCCCCCCCTCCCTACTTTCCTTCCTCCCCCCCCCCTCTCTCTTTCTCTCTCTCTCACCACTAAACCCTCTATACCTCAGCCCTTTTAAGAGCTCGCTTTCATTTTTCCTACTCTGAAATAGTCATGAATGGCGGAGAGAGAGGCGAACTTTTGTCGAAGAGGCGTGGTTTAGCCGCAGTTTCAAAGGCATAAACACGACACGGTGAAAATGTGTTATCGCGTCTGCGAGAAAGGGAATCCGACCCCCCACAACTGCTTCCTCCAACAAATCCGAGGAGCAACTCGAAATATTCACTTCCGTCTCACATTCTTACACAATATGTTTTTTTTGCGATTTAGAAACTATTTCGGTTACTCTCCTACATAACCAGCGTAACCATTTCGTTGATCGTGTTACTATTCCTAATTCTTTGACAATGGTTTGTGAAATATGATTTTGTGACTTTGCAATAAATGTAGAAACAGATACTCAGATAAAATTAAATGCGCCTCAGTGAAATCGTACAAAATCACGGTCTGAAACGTATGTGATGTCTTTCATTAACATACGTGTCTTCTAGAACTGATAGACAATTGCCCCAAGCACCCGGGAAGACAGTAATGATTCACGCAATTCAGTGTTTGTTTAGTGGTGGAACGCAGCTATGATAGTGCACACTTGTTCCGTTTCCCATCTCTCTCTCTCTCTCTCTCTCTCTCTCTCATACCCTTGTTTTCGTCTTGAACTTATTCTCTTTTATATAAATGTCGTCTAACAACGTCGTTTGATGTTTGGAGTTATAGGTTCTTTCTTCACTCGCAAATCTCGCAACACACCATCAAGTGGGCGGCACACGCAAAAGCACGGCGATCATTTGTCTCCCCCCCTCTCTCTCTCTCTCTCCGATGTCGTTATGAGGGGAGAATAGAGGGGGGGGGGGGAGTGTCGCTTTGTGGTCTCCTCCTCCTCTTCTCTCTTCTTCCAGTGGTTGCAAGAACAGAGGAATAGGATAGGGTTACTCGAGAACTCCTATTCTCCATTTTCTCTCTCTCTCTCTCTCCTGCCATTCGCATTGATTCGGATGATGCTCATTTACATACGTTTCACTTGGGCCTCGAATACGTCTGGGATAATCGTGTTGCGTGGATTGCTTGCAGTGGAACGAAGCGAGAGCCTCATCCATCCATGGCTACTCTCTCTCTCTCTCTCTCTCTCTCTCTCTCTCTCTCTCCCCTAATCTCCGCTCATTTCCACCCAATTCGTCTTGTCCTCGTTCCCCCTTTGTCTTGTCTACTCTCTCTTTTTATATGCGCATAATCTCATTTCGCCCTTTTCTCTCAATGGAGTGATGTAAACGATCGTTCCGAGGCAAGCTTCAATCACCAGTCCTTATGATTATGTATACATCTGATAAACTATCATGCGTTTTAATGCTGCACCCATTAATCTCACCGCTAAAGGCTGTAAATCACTAATTCATCGCCGCGTACTTTCCATTTTTCTTCCCGCTGCAGACGACGTTTTTTTTCGGTCACAAAATTGCGCATTAGCAATGAATTTCTCGGAGAGTCTGAGAGGCACAATCTACATGTCGTTGTTTTTTAAGGTAAACATTTTAAACAAAAAATTAAACTTTATAAAATTGCCATCTAAGAAAGTACATACCTGCATCGTCGTCCATTGTGTGTTTGTGGAAGTGGAATAACGGCTGGCGGCAGTATACTATGTTATGTGTCTCCCTCCTCCACGCAGCGCATTTCTGTGTACCACTGCCAAATCAAGCGTGAACCCACCTCCTCTCTCTCTCTCTCTCTCATCTCTCTCCTGCTTCCAAATATCATCACACCATATATGCCACTGCGTCCATTCTTTCTATTCGCTCACAATGATCAATTTTTTGATGGTTGCTCGGGGGAATCTGTATTTCTTTTATACTTTTTTTTATTTTCTTCTTGGATTTTCAGGATATGGATGACGATTCGCCGGAAGAGCACCATTCCGTCAATTCTGATTGGGACTTTGAAGAGGTGAGTTTGATACAGGTTACAGGTATTGTACAATGTGTTTGAGTAACATTTGGTTTGCTTTGAATTGAAACGTGAAGGTAAGTGTACGGTTTCCATTCACAATGTTTTCAGAACGAGACTGACGTCGAGATGTCGAAGATGCGGATAAGTCCCGATTCTGTGCCACCCATCACGGTACTTTTTTGAAATTATATATACTTACAGTTTTCGTTATTCTCTTGCTACCTTGTAACTTTTCTTAACAGAACCAACCATGATTATCAAAATCTCTCTCGAATTCAACAAACTTTGAAACATAATCAATTACGCTTCTTTCCGAAGAAAAGAAAAGAAAAAAAAAGAACACACACATTTTGTCCTTGCGGTTTCTACTGACCATACTTATAGACTCGTCTAAAAGCTCGTCCAAAAGCAAAGTTACTATTATTGATTATGTCACAAAGAATTGAACTGTTCATTGCAGATCATTCGCACGTCTCCCGTGCCGTCGGAGGACCACCAGAAGACCTTCCCACTCATGCACAGAAACGGAGCCAAGCTCGGTGAGTGATTGCTGAATGTTGCTATAAGGTTGCCACGCGTGTCACGTGCATTGTCAATTATCATGTACAGAATAGCGCACCTGTAATTTTACGATCGGCGGTTGTGGGTGAACTCTGTGTGTACCAGTAATCTTTGAGAGACCAGTACATTTCACACCCGTCTTTGCACGTCTTCTATCGCCGCTCTTGCGACGTCGGCAATCACTCATGTCTGCGCCCTCTGCGATACACCACTCTCTCGCTGTCTCTGCTTCTCTCCCTCTCTCCCTCCCCCCGTCTCTCCGAGTCCCTAGACGCCGATTCTCGCGGGCCTCTGGCCAGTCAGAGCCCGCACTGAATTGTTTTGTCAAGCACTGCCGGAAGTAAAGATTTGAATATTACCTATTTTCCCACCCGCCCCGTGAACCAGCCTAGGCATTGGTCATCGCATATGGCCATTTATTATCAACTTATCGTAGTAATGCTCATTTTCATTTATTACACTTCCATGATCACTTATCTTATTGTAAGAGTTAAAAAAAAACCCCAGCAAAAGCCGATTTTGAGGGGAACGAATCTACTTCTATGTCTACCAGTAATCTCTGAGAGTCTACCAGTACGCGTACCGATTCCACGACTATACATAGTGATTCATATGATGACATCATCTCTCCAATGAAACACAAGACACAAGTGCTCGTTACATGTACACCCCCTTTTTGTACGCGCTCCCCCCCCCCCCTCTCATCTCTTTTTCGCTCTCGCTGGGCCTGGTAATTGTCGAATAGACGGGCTATGAATGCGTTTCCTAGACATGCACTTACGTTTCACTTGTACGTTTCATTACTTGTCGACGATTCGAGACTTGGCCTCACTTTACCACGTCTATATATATATTTTCTCTTTACTCTCCCACCCTGGATTGGATAGACAACAAGCGCACCTCTGATGCTGGGTGCAATCTGCCGGAAAACTCTTCCCCACCTACTCTCTCTCTCTCTCTCTCTCTCCTTCTCTCTCATCCAATTCTCATAATAGAATCGCTTGTTCTCCTCCCTCCGATCCTCCGATTTTTGGGGGGTGACTCCCCCTGCCCAGCATCCATAAACAGCTATTCATTTCACTCTGTCCCTCCTTTCATTCGCTCCTCGTCCACTCTTTCACGTTGTCTGCTGTCCCCATCGAATTCGTTTATACGCTTCTGAAATCGTGTATACCGAGAGTGGTGTAGCTAATCGTTTGGCATTTGATTTCGATTTTTTTTCGTTTTCGAAGGTTTACTGCGCGAACGTGTCTTTCATTGACTTGTACGTTTCCACAAGTGATACGTTTCATCGACGATACGTTTGGCGTACGTTTCTCGGCGTGATCTGTGCAAGGGAGCGTGAATCGGTCAACTGTGGCTGGAAACATTGCTGGCGTGGCATGGGAGAGGGAGAGAGAGTGTATCGGATTTCCCCCCTCCTCCTCCACCTCCTTCTCCCCCAGTCTCTACGCCTTTCCGCCGTGTTTCGTTTTATGCCAAGGGCCCCCAGATTGCCGACGTCTCTCTCTCTCTCTCTCTCTCTCTCTCTCTCTCTCGCGCGGTTCTCACGCCTGCCCTCTTTCCGACCTGATCTCAATGTGTCTCAATTGACAAGAGTGCGCATTGCACTCGATAACCAAAAGAGAATTGAGTGTATTTAGTATTTCGTAGTATTTAATATTCTGATAGTATTTATGAGTTCTGTATAGCTTGTTGATGTAACCATGTTCTAGTGCATACTACATCAATTCAAACTCAAATGTTTATTCGGAATCGCAAATGTGACTATGACACGTGCAATAGGAAATCACTCATAAGAACCTAAGATGGTAGTATAGGTTTTTGCGCCGAATAGAAAAATGCAGGTTCACTGATCGATTTCTTGCATTCGCATCCATAGAGGGCATTCGTAATGTTGATAATCGATCGATATCTAATCCACCGATAATCCAAAAGCGCGGCAAATCCGGTAACAAACTGACTGCAAGGAACGATATCCACTCCACATAGTGCCAATAGTGAGATAATCCTCGAGCTAGCGTTGCTGACTTCCATATTGGGCTACTCCGCGCGGGCCCAGCGTTTCTCACGGAGGATTCCAGAACTAGCGGCGGCGACGACCGGCGGAGCGAGAAATGCACCCAACCGGCCGCCGTGACGAAAAGAAATGGAAATGGAAATGGAAACTTGCAAACTTGTCTACCGGTTCATCACTGATACTACATATGATCGATAACCTCCTAGAAATATTTTCCCTTTTTTTCTCGTAATTTTACTTTATACACTTGCCTACCGGTTCATCACTGATGATGGTCCCGGCTGGTAGGTTCACACATTCGGGCTGGTGGTAGGGACCGAAACCGAATGTGCACTATGATTATTCCAACGTATTAATACTTTGATTTCTTGTAATAGAGTTGAAAAGATTGTGGTATATAACGTGTCTTGCATAGTTTTCATTCCACAAATGAGTGCGTGACGAGGTCAGTGTTTGCTTACACACTTCCTTGTACCTTGTTGTATAGTTTATCTCCGTGGGAGACTTGTACCTCGCGAGTTCGCGAGTGATTGATTCTCGCGAGTTCACATGTTTTCGATGGATATCATCAGCTGTGATGTACCAATCGATGCCACCTGTCCATTGCCAACCTCTCTCCCCCCTCTCTCTCTCTCTCTTTCTTCCTTGTGTTCTTGTCAGTGAGACATGTGTATCCTGCATACCTCCACTTTGTCTCCCCTCTCCCTTCATTACTGCGCGTACTCATCACTTACCTCTCTCTCCCTCTCTCCCTCTCTCTCACTCTCCCTCTCACTTTCCCTCTCCCTCATCTTCCAACAAAAACACGCTGTACTCGTTGTCATCCTCATAAATAACGATATCTACTTGTCTGTCCGTGTTGGCTCTATGGTTATTGATTTGTTTTCCAATGTTTCTATGATTTTTGAACTAACAACAGAAAACATTACTCGTCCTGCAGCCTTGCTTTTTCCATTCGCATTCGTCACATATTGAGGCTTCCTAATCCCGCATTCACATTACATGCCACTCTCTCTGTCTTTTTCTCCTCACCTTCTCCCGTTTTTCATATTTCCGCTTGCTATTTGATTTGATTCGTTCGGGTCGGCCACGTGTGCGCAGTCACTTTTCACCTCATAGACTTCGATCAATCGGACCCCCGGCCCACGTCATCTGGTCCTTCTGAATGTCGTCGTCGCCGGAGCCGCTGGACGACCTCGACGACGGTCCGCCGCTGAGAAGGGCGCGCACGGTGCGATGGAAGTCGCTGAGAGATGTGGAGAGGCCGCAGAGAAACCCCGACGACCAGAAACTCAGGCGAATAGGCACTCTGCCCATTATCAAGAGGAACCGTGAGTCAAGTCAGCGTTTTATTCCCTTTTTTCATTTTCATTGTTAAAAATGTGCCAATCGATTCTCCGTGTATGCGAAAGGTTGGGGATATTTTGCGGGTCAGCTCAGAAGTATTCGATTTCATAAGCACAGCAGTTAGTCAGAGGGTGAGATCAGACAATTGTCACCTTCCTCTATCACGTATCACGTTCACATAACTATGCCAAGCATTCGGGGAATGATGTGTCATTGTCATTGTCTGGAAACATTTCATCAGAACAAATTCAAACATTCTGGTTTATCAAAAACAGATGTGATTAACACTGAATGTTAGGTTGTGAAGCGCGTAGTTTCAAACATTCACTTCCCTCAAAACACGAATTCATCTCATCCGCCGGGCAATTTGTTCACTCGGATCCGATTGTGAGAAGTGAGAAGTGATTGATCATGCGGGAGTCGCGGGATAAATAAAATCGACGCCCGCGAGAATGAGTGGCTCAGTTTTTCGCGACGCATTCGACTGGGAGGCCTCTTAGCCAGACTGCACGTTAGCATTCCAATGCCCACACCTCCTCCTATAAACATTGACTCGCAGTCGGAAGCAGGTAGAATGCGCTTGTTTTGTTATTTTTGACTTGATTTATGTATAGTGCCATAGTCTTCCTTCGATTTTGTTCGTAGATGGTTGGGTACACACTTAACTTTATCTTTGATTTATTTATTCATTCAATTCACATCCTGTTCAACAATCGTGTGAATTTGAAACGTTTTTGAAAATGCACCCATTAGGCTATCTCTGTTATCAGCTTCGTCACCGTTGGCTCTATGTTAGGCGTTAATTCAAGTGTTGTCAACATATGTGACATATTGAGTGCACATCGTCCTCTTTGACATGTTCTCTCTTTCTCTCTCTCTCTCTCTCCCTCTCTCTCTCCCTCCCTCTCTCTCAATGGTGTGAATTGAATGGAAGTAGATGTGGATGAATCGCTCATGAGCCGTCAACCCGCCAGAATTCGCTAGAATTCGCTATGCGCACTCTGTCCTGCCACACACGTGACCCTACTTTTATATTTTTCTGCTACTATTTATATTTTCCCACTAATTTGTTGTCTCTACTTTTGCCGACATGAAACCCTAATTATCAGGAATATATCAATATCAGAGCGCCGAGCACAGAATATTTTCGCATGAATGATTGTCACGAAGTTGCTACCAGCATGGGAAACGTGCTCCCTTTCGTTACTCTCTGACCTGTGTAGTGTGTAACACATGTGATCTACAATTTTATGGCAACATCTCAGATCCACCCTCGCAGCTTCGAGAGCGCAACAGTCATATTCGCTAACAGCTTGATGCTTAGATTCATTGATAATTAGTGTTTCTCGTTAAAGGCACAGTGGCGACTTATTTCTGCCACAACTCCTCATTTTCACACTAACAAAACATTTGGCAGTGACAGGAATCGAACCCGCGAAGATTAGGGTCACAACGCAGCGCACATGCACTGAGCCATGAAGCAAGTGTCAGTCCGTTGTTCATCTGCGGTTACGTCTCCGACCCATATTTTTCCAGTGAAGTGTTGGCGGGAAATTCAAATTTTGAGCTGCATTCTTGGCAGTTGCAGAATCGAAAATAACGCAGAATCGTCGTTCTTTCGCAAAAGCTGCAAATTCGTTAGGTTAATATGATTTTCAATAATACTCCGAGTCGAAAATAAGTCGCCACTGTTCCTTTAATTTCAAGTTTCATCGAACACACACACAGAGACAGATCCTTCGAGTGTTTTATGGACGTAATAGGTTTTTACGGTTTAAAATAAACTTGTTTGGCTTTTTTTTTCTTGTGATCATAGCATATTTTAATACTTTCTCTCTCCCTCCCTCTCTCCCTCCTTCTCTCTCCCTCTCTCTCTCTTCTACCCACAACCGCCGAGGCATGTTTCCCACATCGTGGTCATACCACACCACAACTCCATATGTAATCACACCGAAATCCGATCTGGGCAGAGAGAAAGAAACCTCTCTCTCTCAACTCGCACAAACACACACACACACACCAGAGAGCCGAACTCGCCCTTCCTTCGTCCTTCCATCTTTCAACCTTTTGATTTTTGCAGGCAGCGACTTTCTCGTCGGCACGCATCTTTCGGTACCAGGACATCTATCAGGTGGGCGTTTTACGATTTGGAGGTTTATGTTGTGAAAACCGTTTATGTATAAAGTGAACACACTTGTATATATTAAGCAGGGTGTTAAAGTTTGACTATCAGAGGTAGAGGTAGATAGAGAACGAGAGAGAGAGAGAGAGAAGGAGAGAGAGATACTCTCTTAGGCCGCACGTCTCCCTCGGTCGCTTCGATGACGTCTGAACCAGAATCCTGCATCGACGACACGCGCTACATGAACGACGACGACTGCGAGGACATGGGTGGGTCGACTATCGATTTATCGATTAGAAACTATCGATCGATCTCCTCATTCTCTGATCGTCGAATGTGCAAAGGTAGGTGGTGGAATCTGGAATGCGGATTCTGGATTCTGGGCTGTCACCTCGTATTTGGGCGGGGCTCTGTCGACTGGGAGAAGACAAGGAGAGAGAAGCACCTGTCACTTGTTTTTGCGTGGTTGCCTCGTCTTCGAGTTTTGTTCTATGCCGCTGTCTGTGTTCATTGTACTACAATGATGTATCGACCCGTCATATCCGTCCCCTCTCCTCACCACTCCACTCCACCCACACCCACAGCTGACGAGCAGGTTTCACTCAACTACATACATACTTCTGCAATTCTTGTCTGATAGCGAGCAGCTTGCGAATTCTCGACGTATATTTGCCATAGTGTGTATATATTTTTTTTAGAAATTCTTAATTCTTAGCCGAAAATCTGGATTCCGGGGCACCGGAAACGCACGAATACTGAAATCACTAAACACTAATCCACCGACAGTCATTCCTGGATCGTCCTGTGTAGTTACCTCACAATATCTCTCCCTCCCTCCTCCTGTTTCCCTCCCTCTCCCCCTCCCTCCCTCCCTCCCTCCTTCCCTCTCTCCCTCCCTCCCTCTCCCTTCATCTCTCCCTCCCTCGCTTGCGTGGGCTAACCTGATTTCACGGGTCTTCTTGGGCAGAGAGAGACGACGTCGCCGTCGACAATGTCGCATTTTAAATCAGCGCCTCAGACTCCCCTTCCTCCACTCTGCGCCCTCTCCACATCGCCCACTCTCTCGCCGCTCTCGCGTCTGCCCCTCCACATAACACGCACTCCCTCGCCTCTACTCTGCCATGTCGTTCCGTACTCGGGAGCAGCACATCCCGATGATGAATAATTTCCCCGCCTCCCTCTCCTCCCAGAATCCTTTCACCTTCTCCTTCCTTTCATTCCCCTTTTCCCTTCTGTATCCTACTCGTCTTTTATCGCCCATAAAGCTTCGTCCAATTCCAGTATTCCACAGTGGCTCTTCCTCTCTCTCTCTCTCTCTCTCTCTCTCTCTCTCTCTCTTCCTCTCTCTCTCTGCAAACTGACGTGGGTGCGTGTTGCGCTCTTCTCTTTTATGATTCCCGTATTATTCGCCGATTGGCCATGTCTCGCGGCGGCGGGCCCACCCTCGCTTTTGTCCTCTTCTCGCGTTCAATCGAGTCTCTCTCTCTCTCTCTCTCTCTCTCTCTCTCTCTCTATGCTTTTTCCACTCATTCGAGCGAATGATTTCGGAGGAGGATTGTGGAATCGCCATTGCTTCGAAGGGGGATGAAAGGGGGAAGAGTTGGAAGGAGGAGATGGTTGAGTATACCAGGAACGCCACCAATCTTGCCACCGCATCTCTGCCTATAGAGAGACAAATTGCGTGGGGGGAGTGGGTGAGAGTTGTTTCTCTCTCTCTCTCTCTCTCTCTCTCTCTCTTGCCAAGTGCTCACGGAGAAGAGAGAAGTAAGCCCCGGAGAACTCGCACCTCTTCGCTAATTGGCCGGCGTGTCTGCCACTCTCGCTTCGCCACGCTGCCTCGTCACGCGCTCTTGCCTACCGATTTGCATGTGTTAGCCGATCTCTCTCTCTCTCTCTCTCTCTCTCTCTCTCTCTCTACACTCTACTCTCTCTCTCTCTCTCCTGACTCATTCACCCTAAACATGCCCCATGGAGAGTAGGGTAGATAGAATGAGTGAGAGAGAGCGTCCGACAACATACCTAATATGAACGTGGGGCTCTGCGCCCTCCGCCATTCACGCGCTCTCTCGCCCCACTCTCGCCACCCTCCGGCGACTTATGCTCATTAACTCAATTTGCTCGCACGTCTCTTTCTTCTCGTGCCCACAACGCTGCCCGCGATTTCGGAGTACTCTCTCTCTCTCTCTCTCTCTCTCTCTCTCTCTCTCTCTCTCTCTCTCTCGGACCCTGCTCATTCGTTATACGCTGATCACCACCATCCATCACCCTTTCCAATCCGTTGTTGTTGCACCACACACACGCTCCTTCTTTCTCGCGTAACTGGAGCCGCGAACGGCTTCTGGTCTTCTAGTGTCGCCCATATAACGATGTTTTCCTCCCAGTTTCGAGTATGCGCCGGCCGAGCCACCACACCCGCACGCTGCCGCACAGTAATCCTGGTTTCCTCATTACGCTATCTCTCTCTCTCTCTCTCTATCTCTCTCTCTCTCTCTCTCTCTCTCTTTCTTTCCCTTTCTTTCTCTATATCTCTATCTCCCTTTCTCTCTCTCTCTCTCTCTCTCTCTCTCTCTCTCTCTCTCTCTCTCTCTGTGGCATCCATGAAGCTGCTCCTCCGAATCTGTTATGTCGCTGTTTTGCCGCTCCCAAGGGGACTGTGGAGGAGGAAGGGGCGAACCCGAATTCCGAAAACTCGCGCGGTCTTCACCCTCTCTTTATTCGAGGGCGTCCGATCGCTCATCGCCATTCAAAGGCAATTCAAATGACTCTCCACTCACACACACACACTCACTCTCTTTACGAGTTTCGGATATAGTATATATGGTCGGGACGGCGAGGCTTGATGGCTCTCTCCGATCCTCTCTCTTTTCGCAGACACTCTTCTCATATACACAATTACGAGAGAGAGAGGGGGAAAGGGAGGGGAGAACTCCGCGCCATATTCTATATATGAAAGCATCACTCTGATATTGCACATACACACACCCACCCACCTCTTTCTCTCTGTGTGCTCTTTTAATCGCGAGACATGGAATTCCGTCGAAGAGGGGGAGCATATTGGACCCGTCTCTTTCTCACGCACACAGCGATTCTCATTAGATTCGAATTAGATGTGAGGGTGGTTCGGACCTGTCATGTCTCTCTCTCTCTCTCTCTCTCTCTCTCTCCCTCCCTCCCTCTCAGCCTTCGAACTCGTCTCTCCCGTCACTCCAACTATTTCATTAGCCGGCTGAGTGCAGAAATGCCGTGTCCGTAGAAAACCGTCAGCCCTCCTTCGCCCTCCCGCCTTCCATCTCTCGTCATTTGCATATCGATGAAGTCACGGCTAAAGTTCGGAGAGACTCGTAGCGGCCGCGCGAGATTCGCAGTAGTTTTTGTTCTGGTCTGGCCGACTGACATAATGCGAATTTTCATTCACTCTTTGAGTCGCCATTGTCGCATTGTCACATTTTTGCGCGCGCATTCTTCGCGCGCCAGTCAATTGTGTTACATGAACGCCTCGTGCACTTTGGAGCAGGCTTGGACGCACCTCGGGCAAGTCTCTCTCTCTCTCTCTCTCTCTCTCTTTCTCTTTCTCTGATTCATCCACCTTTACATGCCACATCATTCATGGAGCTCACTGGTCGCTGGGAGGGTGTCTCTCAAAAGAGCACCCATCTCTCATTCGGCCAATTAGTCTCGGCCCCTTTCACTCACTCCCGCCCTGCCGGCTCACTTACCAGCAGGGGTGCGAACTCGCGCCTTCAACATAATCTCTCTCTCTCTCTCTCCCTACTGCCTTTCTCTACGGGACACCCCCCTGGGAGATCTGACCCCCCTTGATGTCAGTCCAACCCAGAAGCGCAAGCCATTCAATACTCTTCTCCCCTCTTCGTACGTGCAGTCTCCTTTCTCACGCCGTCTTAGGAGGGAGGAGGAGGAGATTCTCCTCATCCCACCCCGCAAACACTCCTTCCTCTTCCTTCTTCTTCGCCGCGTAGAGATATATTGGAAGGAGGGGATGGAAGGTAGGGTGATGAGATGTGTGCCGCGGCATGGCGTGCGTCCGGCTGGCAATCACCAACCCAACCCTCCTCTCATCCCACTATTGTCACCATACGTGCAGTATTCTACTTTCTACGTTTAGCTTTGTGTTTTTATGATTCTGATGATTGTTGCGACTCACACTCGGGATCACTTTAGGCGGTCCACTCAAGTTTTTTTGGTCTTTTCTCCTGGCATTTTGTAGTTGTTTGTTTTGTGGAAAAAATGTGCAAATGATCTTCAAATTTTTCTTCTTTTTTTCGTTCAACTTTCGGAGATTTTTCGAAAACAAAAACTTGCAAACGCATGTTTAGAATGTAGTTGGGTTTTCAAATGAAACAGCTTTTCCTCTCTTATGTCTTGTAAATTGGCCTAGATTTTCTCTATTTGATATGTTTATCAATGAATAGGGAAAGATTCAGCTTCAACTTCAGTATGAGAAATCGGAAGATTCAAAGGTCCAACATGAGTCCAAAGTCTATACACTCTCCAAAGTCAGCCGCTTTGTCTTTGTCTCATAGCCTGATTGCGGCAGCGTGGCTCAGTCGTGGGTTGATTATGTTATCCCCTCATTCTCCTTCCCTCCATCTCTCTCTCTCTCTCCATCTCTCTCCCTCTCTCTCCCTCTCTCCCTCCTGAAACTCTGGGTCAGTCAGCTGATGCATCTTCGCATATCACACCCTTTCTCTTTTTTCCCACCGCCTAGCACCTCGTTTGTCAATTTGAACGAATGGAGATTCCAGTTTCGCGAAACTTGGATCGATACGTTCGATTCAAGCAGCAACCACTTCCTGAATATTGAGTTATTTCATTGATAACAATGATGTTTGAACAATTTTTAGTGCGATGTTTTGCTTCTATAACGTCCGATTGCTACTCTACTACTAGAATAGCTTCCTGATTGCATTCTTCCCTGCCTTGTGTGCCGCACCCGCGATTTCATCTCGTGTCGTCCGTCTATCTGTCACGACTCAACATTCGGATTCCTCCAAGCTCTGCGCCCTCTCCCCTTCCCCCGCTCTCTCACCCCACTCTGCCTTGTTTGTGTGGTGCTTCCACCCACACACACCCTCACACCAATTTCAATTTCATCCCCGCTGCCAGCTATACCCATTGTTGTATTTCGCTCTGTCTAGATTTCACCTCTATTCACTACGGCTCCTTCAGAATCTGCTCCTTCTCCTTCTCCTTCTCCTTCTCTTTCTCATCCACCCTCACACACACAATACTAGCGTATGCGTGACTGCAGTGGATCTCTCTGTCTCTCTCTGTCTCCATGTCTCTCTATCTCTCGCTCCCTTCGTCTCTCTCTCTCCCTCTCTTTCTCACTATCACTCTCTTTCTTTTTTCTCTCTCTCTCTCTCTCTCGCTCCCTTCGTCTCTCTCTCCCTCTACTTTCTCACTATCACTCTCTTTCTCTCTCTCTCTCTCTCTCTCTCTCTCTCTCTCTCTCTCTCTCTCTCTCTGTCTCTACATGGTTGTCTCTTCCCCTTTCTTTGTTATGTAAGTCTGTTGCAAACTTCTCTACTACTGCCTTTCCCCATTTTTCAGGCGATTTCTGTACTTACCTCTAATTCAATCTTCTTTTTTAAAAATTAATTAGTAATTTGTACTGTACAGTTCCCTATCGTTAAACAAAACGCGTCGCGATTTGCTCAAATACCTTTTCGAAAACCTCGCCCCAGCTTTTGCAGATAGAGAGAGAGGGCGCGCATGTAAGCATGTCGGCGGCGGATTCACTCATCTCGCCCGATCCGCCCTCCGCCCCTCCAAACTTCCGACCCAATCCCGTGCCCAACTGCGCGAAAAGCATCATCGACCGCAAGCTGCGCAAGTTCGCCTCCGTCACCTCATTCGCCACGGAAACAAACAGCGAGAGCAGTCTGGAGAGAGAGGTGGCGGGAAAGGGCAGGGTGTTCACTGTAAAGCCGGTGCCGAAGAGTGCGCGGAGGAGGCGGCATGACAGTGAGAGCGGCAGCGGGGGGAGCGAGGCTACGGTGGCGAGTGGACTGGCCACACCCAAGAGAGGACTGCGGCGACCGCGCAGTCACGGCACCATGCACGAGAGCTACACCAGTCAGACAGTGCACAGTCTGGAGAGTGGACAGGAGCGGCGGGTCAGCAACGCCTACGTGCTCGACGACGACAGCGTCCACGAGTTCGACGATGAAGAAGGTGTGTTTGTTTTGTTTACTTTATTCGGAGTGATGCGATTCGAGACCTGTCAGCGGCAAGCGCTCCCTTCTATGTGACACTAGCAGGAGAGGGGAGGAAAAGAGGAAGGAGAACAGTACAACACCCGCCTGCAATATAATGTGTTACCTAACGTGATTAGGCGATGCAAATGTCGGAAATTACCTGTTCACTTCTAATTGGCCAGAGCCTAATAAAGAGCGCGCGATCCCTATATATGCCTGCTTCTTGTCCATGGCACAAATTTAGGAGAGAGAGAGAGAGAGAGAGAGAGAGAGAGAGAGAGAGAGAGAGAGAGAGAGGAAGGGTCGAGGCTCGCAGACTTGGCAATTGATATGCGACATCCGGTGCGCGGTTCTAAAAAAGGGAGTGGAGGAGCATATTAGGCGGAATCGATGCGTCCCCCACAACTCTCGTACCCAACTCTGTGTATGTGCCCCTCTACTGTACCGGGAGGATTTCGTCTCGAGACCCGGAAGACTCTTGGTCAGAGAGAGAGAGGAAAGAAGAGGGGGATCGGAGCTCGAAACGCAGCTCCGTGTGTGTGTGTGTGTGTGTGTGTGTGTGCGGCGGTTGCGGATTGAAAATTGAATTTGGCATTCGCCCGCTGGAGATGGAGAGAGGGAGAGAGGGAGAGAGAGAGGGCCTCCGTCCCTCTCCCCTCTCTCCGCACTTGGCTTGTGAGTCAAGTGAGCCCTGATAGAGCTCTTCTCTCTCTCTCTCCCTCTATTCACTGCTCGGACAGAGGGGGCGGGGCCTCTCCCTCCCATGCCCTCCTCTTTTCCTCTCTCCCTGTCTCCATTCCATCTGTAGGCATGCCTGCAATGGATCCGGGCGGACAGCCCGTACGCGTCATCGTCACAGCTTCGGACAGCGTCCGCCGCCAGCAGAGGACGTCGCTGGGATCCGCGGGGGGCTCAGCCGGCAGCGTCCAGGAGTCGCCGCCGTCGGGTGTCTACTGTAAGAAGCCCGACCCGAGGGCGCGCGTGTTGAACAGACGCACCTCGCACACTCTGCTCTACGTGCCGGAGCAGCGGCGCGTGTCCACTGTCTCCGGCAACTCGATCGTCTCCTGCCCGGCCGAGTTGACGGAGGAGGAGCACATGCAGGTGCCTTCATCACCCAACAGCCGCCGCAAGTCCGTGCAGACCGGGGCGCCGGCGATCGGCTTCCGACCCGTGAAGAAGTTCGAGCGACGCGCCAGCCAGCCGACGCTCGCGCTGGAGAACGCAGCGCTCAACGCCACGTCGTCGTCCTCGCCCAAGGACACCGCAGTGACCATCGAGGAGGAGAGGGAGGAGGGCTGTCCGCAGACAAAGGTGCTCGCCAAGAGGGTGTCCTGGCTGTCGATGAAGAGCCTCGCCGACCAGGTCGAGCCGCTACTCAACATCAAGAACAAGGTCAGAAGAAGCAGCGGCCAGGGATCGCCGAGCAAGGACAGCAAGACTGTCGACTCGAAGACCAACTCCCAATATGGCAGTGTGCCACAATTGGACGGCGAATTGGATATGGACTGTGATACGCCGCCACTGGACACTTTGTCCTGGAGCTTTGCCGGTAGGGGGAGCGATCGATAATGTTTACGTTGTTTGCTTCCGGCTTGTTTACCTGTTTGTTTTCAGACGAGTACGACAACGTGACGCTGATGTACGCCAAGCATGAGAAGATTCCCATGAAGGTGGGTTTTGTTCTTTCTTTCTTAAACATCTCGCCTACACATAGACCCTCTGTTCGCGCACACAACACGTCAACACAACAAAACTGATTAGTGCGGGGGTCGGCGGAGCTCCGTTTCCGCCCTTCTCCTCTCTCTCTCTCTCTCTCTCTCTCTCTCTCTCTCTCTCTCTCTTCTTCTCTCCCTCCCTCCTCATGAGAAATCCAATCGAAGAAGAGAGAGGGCGGAATCCCTGCATATTCCCATTGTGTAGACGTAGTCGTCGTCTTCGTAGGGTAGCGTGAATGGGGTGTGGATCAATAGATGATGGTTCTGCTCCCTCTCCTATCCGATAAAAGACACACACACACGCATACATAACGCGGCCGCTGAATAGGAGAGCTGATGAATTGCCCCACGTATTATCCCCTTTCGGGGCTCGGTGGTAGAAGAAGGCAGGAATAGCCATGCCGACGCTTCCTGGGTGGTCTCTCTCTCTCTCTCTCTCTCTCTCTCTCTCTCTCTCTTTCACCTTCTCATGCCGTAATTATACATGACAGCGTAGCGTACACATAGGCAGCGAAACCTCAAAAACCATCTGGAGTAAACGCAGGTGACAGGTGTTTGAGGAAGTACATATACATACAAAATATGTTTTACAAACAAAATAAAAACAACTCTCAGGACTTTGGCTCCGAGGTTCGTGCGACGATGGACATTGATCACTTGCTGAACAAGGCGGTGCTGTTGCTGGACCTGCAGGAGACGAGTCTAGAGGAGATCTTTGCGAAGTGAGTGCGAGCGTTTATTCATTTATTACTGCCGGGATCAACAATGTGACAAATATACGAGTGCGAGAGTTACACCAAACTATACGATGCCTACCTTCCTACACACTCGAAAGATCGATAAAGAACGAACCTCGATTTTTATTTAAATACTTACACATTATTTTTTACCGTTTGAAGGTGTGCGATGTGTTTTGGTTTCTGATAGAAGAGATCGTTTCATTCGGCGATGATTTGCGGCGATGGTTGTATATTCTCAAAGCGTTCCACGCTGCGTATGCTCACTTTCTCTCGTTCCATCTCTGTCTCTCTCTCTCTCTCTCTATCTGTGCGATATCTTCAAATGCGGCCAACTACTGTTTTGTTGAGAGAGAGAGAGAAAGAGAGAGAGAGAGGGAGGAAGGGAGGAAGGGAGAGAGAGAGGGAGGAAGGGAGAGAGAGAAAGAAAGACAGAGAGAGAGAGAGGGAGTGTTGTCGATATTCTGGTCGTGTGTGTGTGTGTGGCGGCTCTCGGGTAATCTGAGGGACTGAGTGAGAGAGAGGGGGAGAAAGAGGAAGGAGAGTAAAAAATAGCATCGCATCAAAACAACCCGTACTTGTGGCTTTGTGTGAGTGGCTCGGTTAGAAACGTGCGGGGGCGGAATGTATATGGGGTCAGATGCGACCATGATTTCGATGCGCCGCAGCGACTTCCTAATATACACACAATCGCACGCTGATTCCGCAACCCGGGCTCTACCCAGAAAAACGATGTGTTAGAACCGAAATGTAAACGTGCAGCGTCCGCTTTTCGGCAACTTTTTTTCGGCGGACGCACGAGTCTAATCTAACGAGAGGCTAATACATTCAATGCCTACACACTGCCAGAGTTTGCGATGAAAGAAACGGGGCCTGATGTTTCCATA